>JAJOZX010002960.1:135000-567501 GCA_023014485.1 Bathynomus jamesi | reverse complement strand
GAACAAGTAAATCGAAACCATAGATGAAATTCCGGCCAAGAATAAAAAAAGTTTATTGAAATGGAAAAAAAGCATTTCGAACATTTTTTTAAATAATTTCAGGTAAATTTTACGTTAAAAATTATTTTTATAAAAAATATTAAAAATGTTTAATAATTTTTGCATGTTAAGTAGAAAAATCATACTCTTTCGTTAAATGTTGATAGAATTTGAATTATTTGATATTTTAGTCTGAAAACTTGTGGCATTTAGACAAATACATATGTTTTATTGTGTAAAGTTTTATTAAATTAAATGAAGAAATGTTGATTTTATAGCCTTTTTAAAATGTACCTTTTTTTATGGCACACCCGTTATATGTGCTCAGATTTATAGTAAATGCATAAATTTTGTTATTTTGAAATAACCCGCGGGAAAAGGTGAAACAGCCACTCCCTGTATTTTAAATATATATATATATACTATATATATGTATATTTTAGTTTGGAAAGAACCGATTCGCCTCTATTTAAAAGGGCATATCTCGGCGGAAAAACAAAGAAAAGTGAGAGGAAAGACAGAGGAAAAAGAAAGGGTGAGGGGACAGTCGAAGTGGAAAAAGACCAAGGATGACAAGGACTGCAGGGTAGAGCCCCATCATCCTTGGGTGCTAGGGCCGGGAGGGCGCACGTGAAACCTCCAGGAACAAGCACGTACAACGAGCATAAAGAGCACTCAAGGGCACGAGCTTAGAACTTCCTTGCGGGAATATATATATATATATATATATATATGACCAGGAGCAGCTAAAAATGCTACTAGCTCTAGCTGATGAATTTGTGTTAACGCAAGAAATAACAGAAAACACAAGAAAAACAACTGCCTGGATTTGGTATTCACAAACAACAGTAATCTAATTGATAACGTAGAAATATCCCCAACTATGATATCGGACCACAACATCATTGAAATACAACAGTAGTATGGGCGCAAAATGGACGAGTGCAAGAATGTTGCAGAGATAATGATCATGTTGCAAAAGGGGTGGGGTTTGTTGCAAGGGAGGGCATGCAACAATGGGGGAGGGGTATGCATTGAAGGGGGAGAGGGGATATAGCTTCGGGAGAGAAGGGAGGATGACCTCCCCCAAGGGGTAGCCTTAACCTAAGAGAGGAAGAGAAAGAAGAGACGGAGGAGGTCTTTGGGGAGAAGGTGGGATGTCCTCACCCCCAAAGGGAAACCTAAACTAAGTCTTAACCTAAGAAAAGGAGAGAGTTCTTTATTCCACCAGAGTTCGCATCATTATGACGTCCCGGTCAAGCAGGTCTTATATAGAGGATAGTGAGTTGCCAGATATCACTTTTTATATATGGAGGGGTTACCAGATAGCATTTTTTTAATTGTTCAGCTATACCTTATTAGGGTGAGTTGCTAGATATCGCCATTTATTTTAATTCACACGAGTTGGCAAATAATGTTTTTATTTATTAAAAGGAAGAAAGACTTTCTCCTTAAAGTTATTCAGAAAGAGAATTAATTATTTAAACGAAACCCAATATTAATAATAAAATAAATACATTTAAACTGAAATAAATAAAACAACCATTACATCATTCTGTTTATTTAGACATAATATTGGAAATATATAGGAAATAAATATACGACGGAATGATCAAAAAATAAAATAAAAATAATAATAGTATATATGAACGAGGAATATATATGATCAAAAAATATAACCATCAATATAGCAGTACAGAGATATATATATATATATATATATATATATATATACACATACATATACACACACAATTATATTAAATAATTAAATATATTGAAAATAAATACACTTTATCTTCCACTGCACAAAATAAAAAATAATATAAGAAATACGAAATGTATAATCGTCAAAATAATAGTTCAGGCGAAATACACACACACAAACAATTGTATTTGAACGACTTTCTCCTACCATATATATATATATATATATATATTATATAGGAAAAAACAATAAACAAACATCAAAAGAAATAATTATTTAAACGTTATTCTGTCTATTTACGTTCTTTCAAATCGTCTCTGGAAGAAACAATGTACAACTTGCTTCAGGCCGACCGCAAAGCCTAACCGCAAAGGACCATTTGGCCTAATTTCATCTCTTCCCTACAGATTTTCCTCCACTGACTCCAACTTTTTTATCTGCCATTACCATTACTACTGAAGTTAAGAAAGAAAGTTTTGTTTATTCTACTGTGTGTTCGAAAAGTCTCTCCACAGTGCTATGTTAAACGCACAGGAAATTGAAAAAACTACAATATTTTCATTCAACCATGATTTAGTGATTTTATTACATAACCTTTTGATTTTACAGCATGTGTTGAAAGTGTTTTCCACCATTTTGCAGGCACAGAGCAACTCGTCTACACTTGTTGTCAAACACTTTTTTTAAGTGTTGGTTGACTGCTGAGAGACTTCGAGCGCACTGTATATGGATATAATATTCTCAGAAATATTGGAACTCATTTACCGATGGGGTTTTCCTTCTCCCCGAATTGTTCTTTTGACGAGGGTCAAGCTTTTCACTCCACCTTAGACCTACAGTTTAACGTGGAATACGAACTACGCTGCAGCACGGGCGGGCAGAAATTACATCGTCATCACCCAAGCTCTCAACCAGTACTACCCAAGCGTCTAATCCACTAGGATACATAGGGTGCCCATTTATCTACCAACCCAAGCAGACATTCATGAACTAAATACAAATTAATCACTCCTACGCGAGAAGTAAAAAAAATCAAGCCGAATACATTAATCGAGGGTCGAATAGTATGAGCGCAAAAAATATATTTTGCAAATATTTGGAATTATCGTGACAGAGACTGTAAAATGCAATTAACACACACAGACACACACACACACACATATATATATATATATATATATATATATATATATATATATATATATATATCCAAATCCACAAGTCAGGAATCTTGGGAAAGCTGGGAATAGTATGACCGCAAAACATAATAATGCACATTCTGCTTGTAGAAATCTAGATTTCTTATTTTCTAATGATCTTTGTATCAATGGGTGTTTCTGGCAATGTCAGAATTATGAAGAGTAGCGGTGATAATTTTGTTTCCTATGGTACTGAGCTGAGCGACTCTGATGAAGATATTCCTATAACGACCTGCATCCGAAAATTGAGGATCAAATAGTATGGCCTCAAAATAATAAAATATTGTTGTGATAGAGATGGTTGGTCAATGTTGCGAGGGATATTGCATAAAATGGTGGGTTGGAGAAAACCGAGAAAGTATGGATGCAAATGCAAATATTGCCGTGGTATAGACTGCAAGGGGTGGTACGCGATGTGTGCATTAAATCTACGGAGAGAATATAAAGACACCATTAGTCGTCCAAAGCTTGGACCCATATTATAGTGTTACGATTGGTACACAATTTATCCCCACCCAGCTACATTGACAACCAGTCATTAAAATTACGAATAGCCTCTTAGTCTTTTGGGGCGGTGCTTGGTGATCGTGCATATAAAAGGAAATATTTTCAGCTGGAAGTCACAGTAATTATTTTCACCAGTGAATAAACATTCCCTCCGCCATGAGTCAAGAACTTTATAGTTTACCGGATTTATATCAAGTTGGTGACATTGTAGCATTGTCTACAATTAATCTTTTTAACGCGGCTGACCGGGAATCAATTATTTCCAACGCAAACAGTTGATGATATTTGCAATGACACTCCTTACGATCCGACGCAAGAGAAGACCGTAGAAATGTAAGTGTCTATAATTTTATTTTTTGGAGTAAATTATTTACAAACTTGTGCCTGTCAGAAAGAAGCTTATTTCATCATATATATGGAGGGTAGTAGTAATTCATCTCATCGCATTAAAAATACTTCGTTTAGGTAATCGCAATTATGCTAAAATCCTGTTTTGAATCATCGAACTTTTTTTATAGCAATCTTTTGCATGTTTTTTATAAAGTCAAATGTTATTCCGAATTACCTCTTAAAGGAACCTCTCTGAGCGGTTAAAAGATATCTTCACATTGTAATACTCTTACTATATGAGGTGTCGCGCGTCTTAAGGTACTTAAGCGCCACCACAGGCGAAAACGTGTTTTTGATGGATATCACTATTTTCACCCTTCCTCTATCGCGTGGTTAGGGTTATAATGACCTTACGACACTAGAAGTATGGTTGAAAACCCTGTGAAGCGAACTACTTTTCTCACCTCTTTCGCCAGCCAAAAGTTCACCCAAAGCTCGGCATAATAAGAAAATAAAAAAATAAAAAAATATCTATAAAATATAAAATATGAAAATCTATTGCAAAAACTCATCAACATCTTCATTAGCATACTTACAACTGTAATTTAGCCAAAAATGAACGTTCTAGCTCAATTAATAACAGAGATACTATTGCCAGAATATTGCTGAACTTTGGAGGCGATTTCTGACGAGTTTTAATTTTGGCGCTTAGGTACCTTAAGACGCAGGACCCCTCGTATGTATAATCTGTATGTGTTTTTATTAAAAAAGATTCAGGATGAATTAATGAATTATTTTCTCCTTTAAGGTCCGATGAGGATTTGACACGTGTTATACAATCTTTTCGTTGTGAAGAATCCCATGTCATGGACCTGAATATGGAGGTAGAAGATTTCCCGAGCAATCAGCCCAATGAATGTCACATCATTAACGAAATAATGTAAGTGTTTTTTTTGTTTGATCTTTTTTGGGGGAAGAAGACAATGTATTTTCATCAATATTTTAAATGAAAGAAATCGTGTTTTTAGTACAATAACCATCTTAAACTATCGAATATACAAACTAACATTTCTGGTTACAAATATATATATATATACACACGAACAAAACATCATACTATACAAGGAGTACGCACAATCTGAAAACGGCTTTTTATCTGTCTGCATATCATTTCATCAATTTATTAAATGAAAGAAATCATGTTTTTAGTAAAACAACCATCTTAAACTACAGAATATACAAACTAACATTATTGGTTATATATATATATATATATATATATATATATATATATACACGAACAAAACATCATACTATACAATGAGTATGCACAATTGGAAAGCGACTTTTTATCTGCCTGCATACCATTTCATCGTTTCATTGAGTGTGACACAGGTGCATGAGAAATGAAAGGCAGTACATTCCACAAGTATTACTAAAATATCCTCGTAACCGGAATGGGTTCCATACAACTTCAGGGATATGCAACTGGCCGAGAAATTTTACAATAACAGGGTCACTCCAGGGTTGAGGCCAGAGTGAATCAAAATAGTACAGGCGGTCCCTATTTTTAAAATAGATTGCAAACCAATGAATCCCTTCATTACCAACGACATCTGTGTTCACAATAAGACTACCGCAATCTCGCAGTTGGCAAATTCAATGTTTCATTCTTCGCAAACACCGATAAATTTGGAACGTGTGATTCGTTCACTATTCATTACTCTCTGAAGTGTATTCGCATCCATTTTAAAAGTCAGTGATAACGCCCCTAAATCTGTCTACTTCTATTAGGGCTTGTGACTCGAGATATACTAGTACACTAATAGGTGCGTCTATAGGCTTCGTGAATTCCAACCTGACTGAGATATTTCCGCTCTGTTGTGGACTTAAATGTGTATTTACGCTAGCAGATAAGTCAGGTGTGATGTCAAACGGATAAAGGTTAAATTGATCAATGAATTCTTTCTGCGTTACCCCATTCCCGAGCTCATCACAATCACCTGCAATATGGGCCAGATTACTATATGCTCTCGCGCAAAGAGGTAACACGTATTGATGAATAGTCCTATTCATGTTCCTCCCAACGCAATGCCATTAACGTATAGTTATATTTTTAAGTCCGAAATTCTCGAATTTAAAGGCACTCTTTTTATATTTTCCATTCACCGAAGCATGGTTCTGCATTCCAATTAATATCCTTTTAGGAAGATTTCCCAGGGCGATGTTTTCTCTCTGTTCGATGCCAACCCTGCTGGCACCGTGTATAGTTTGATTTGTACTCTGTTAATAGGGTATTTTACTGTGGCGTTTAGTAAGTAAATTTTTCTCAATTTCTAGTTGTTTTGGTGAACTTAATTTCACTCGCCGTACGCGGAGGTATGTCTCCATAATGTGAACCACAACGGGTTTTGCTCCCTCTTCTTGATCAGCATCCAGATTTAAGCAGATCTCAGGACTCGTGCGGGAGAGCTTTATTTTCATATCTACCCCATTCACAAGCAACTTCTCCTGGAATGTGAAATCTGTATGCAGGCGTCCAAAACACTCGTATATCTTTTTAGAATTTTTAAATTTGTCCTTTATACTACTTTCGTTTTAGTTGATAATATCCCTCGGCCCTTAAAAAGGTATCCTTCGCTTCTTTGGAAAAGTTGAGGACATTTTCCAGATAGGCTCGTAGGTGATAGTACCCCTTGCCTGCCGATATGTTGACCTGATTTAAATATACGTCACACTGGTTGAATATGGAGTGCAGAAAGTTTGTTTCAGGGTATACAGCATATTTGTCATCGCAGTCCGTTCCATCAGAATGGGCTATACGTAGTTTAGCGTACATGTGCACACAGCTTGGATCAAAAAAGTAAGGGCCTGAGCTGGGTATCACGAATTCTATAGGGGCACTCGGGGAACTAATTGTGTTTAAAGGTTAATTGTAATAAAGTCACTGTGTTCAATAGAAACTTGAGTTGGGGGCATCTCAAAGAGGGATAGCTCCGATTTACAGCATTGTGAACTACACGGATGGATGAAGCGTGCCATGACGAGTTAGAAATAGTACCTCCTCTCTCGACAAGTAGTAAACAAACTATGATTCATGAGTCAATGTCCTTAGCTTATATCAGTCAAAAAAATGGTCAACCATAGGCTTCATTCGCTTACAACACTTCTTTTTTGATATCCTTTTACGTTTAATGACGTGTGGTAATCCCTTCTTCCGCCAGTCCTCTTCTTCTTCCCACACCACGCATTTTTCTCTTTGCATCTTTGACGATTTCGTCCCGTGTACGTTTTAAGTTTTTTTTAGAGCTTCTTTAGGTTTAACCTCAGCCAATATGTCTTCTGCAGTGTTAAGACCTGATTGTAGCGCTTTCCTTCCAGGTATCTGGCACCCCTCTTCAGCAAAGGAACAGCCGTACGTAGTATGGTTGAAAAAATGGACCCAAGTCCACTACCACGCTGGTATCTCACCCCTCGATAGGCGGTGAAAGGCTTTCTGTCCATTATAACTCCGTGTGTCGAAAGTGCAGCTTCACTTTTAAGCTCCCGTTACCGAATGGGAAATTTTTGCCCTCAATCGTTCTTATATATATTGAGATATTGGTTATTAGATTAGTTGCGACGTTCACATAATGGGATCTATCATATGTAATACTCAAATTCCTGCCTCTCTGGTTGGGAATGTGGGCAATGCGCAGCAGGCGTGCCTGGGTATCCCCAACAAACTGGTGTTCCACTATATTGCTGTAAATATAGCACATATCTGGGGGTTTATAGCCGTCAACCATTTTCTCCAATTTCAACTGATACATTAGTGATGTTGTGCCTCGTGAAATGTGTCTCTTTGGAAGGCTGAGCGATATCGTCCATCGGTTATAATTTTGAACGCTCTTTGGTCTTTAATATTTCGGTTAGCCTGCGATTTTAGGGCCACAGTGCATGCTTGTGGATCATTGTTTAAGATTTCGTATACTAAATCGCCCGTAAGATTTGAGCTTTTTAAACTTACGTTTAAGTCTCTCACAACATCCTCGGCCTCCCCATAGTGACCCAGCCCTAGTGTTACTTCTGTACTGTAATACTGTGCATACCCAGTCTGGACGATACGCATGGTTTCATCCCGAGTTACCCCTGCTTTGTTACACTCATTACAGTCTCGAAGAATCGTAAAAACGGTATCTTTATAATCAATATTTAAAAAGAGGATGTCCAGCTGAATTTCACATATCCCCACCTCATACGAATCACGGCCCAATTCAATGGGTCCATAGAGCTCTGTTACAAAGTTGGCTAGTGTGTTGTTAGGGTGTACATACAGGGACGAGGAGGACGGGAGTGTGACGTAGAAACGGTTAGGAGCAGGAGCCATGTTGCATACTATTTAAGCGTCATTATTGCATCAGCTTTTATATAGGTGTTGAAGCTTTCTGGGTATCCTAGCCATCTCACTAGGTACATTTTTCTCTTTCCTGAACCTCTGCTTCCTAAAATTTTCTCAATTTTAAACACATTTTTTCGTAAATTAAATGCCACTTTCTGCAACTCCTCGCGGTAAAAGCCTCCTGAGATTTCTTCCCCATTCAAATCTTCAACGTTATACATCATTTTCTCACTTTTAGGTCTCATAGCCCTAACTTTAAAAATCTCACGTGTCCATCCTTGCTCAAATCCCTTCGCGAATTTATTTCCCGAACGTGACAGCCTTACATACTCATTGATTTTGAAACGCGCAGAGTGTGGTGGTGTTCCATCTTTTCTCACCTCTGGGAACGTACCCATTTCTAAAACCGTGTTAGGTGTTGTCCCAATCGTGCGATGGTGTGAGTGGTTATAGGATGAGGCCAATGATTCTAGAATGTCTAGAAATCTGTATGTGTTTTTATGTGTAAAATAGCGGTGCATGCGTTCCTTTATGGTACGTTGAACTCTTTCAGCTAAAGAAACCTTATGTATAGAATTGGTAGTGTAATAGCTGATATTAAACTCTGTCAACATCTTCTGAAAAGCACGGCCTATAAATTCTTTCCCCATATCGTACAAAAATAGCCAGGAACCCTGTTTTCTTTTAACATCAGCGTTTTGGTGGCTTTAGCAACCGTTTCAGGTGATTTATTTTTCAGAAGAATTAGCCACAGATATCTAGAGAATACATCTATTATGAATAGAATGTAGCGGTAACCATCGTTATACACAGAATATCTTTGCATGTCTGTTAAATCTGCTTGCCAAATAGATCAATCGAGCAGCTGTTGTCTTGGCTGTTTTAAACCTTTTTCTCACAGGCTTATGAAGTGTATAAGCGTCCTGCTCCCGCAAAAATCTCTCAACATCTTTTTTTCCTACTCCGTAAACACTTCTGTACAGTCTATCTACGCCTCCGTAGGAGGCTGGGTTAGAAATGTCATAATAACGTCTTCTTAATATGTTAGCCATTTGCGTATTTTAGAGGCACGTGGGTAGGGTTGACCGTTGTTTAACCTCTTCTTTCTCCTCTTCAAAGGTGTTACCGCCGGGGGTGATGGCGTCTTCAATTGTGTCACGTGCGTCGCATGTTCCAAGTCTTTTAACCTGTTCAGATTTCCTATCATTGTTTTGGGGACATTTATTTGTTGTAGTCTTGCTTTAATATGCTTCCATCCTGATGGTGAGGGCCTATCCCACTTTCTCACCAGATCATGGAATGTCTACGATATTCGATCCCTGTACCTTTGATCCTTCCACAATGATCTCGCCTGTATCGGTCCATTGTATGGCGGTCCTCATTCAATAGATTATAAAGACTTAAACCTTTATTCCTCAATGTATGTGGGAGGGTGCTTTTTAATACATGCTCGATATGTTGTGTGGCCGCCATTAATCTTTGGTTGGTCAGCTTATCGTCGGACACAGGTCCTATGTCACCATGTCCATCGTTCCCGTGCTGTGCCTAATAACCACGGGAATCTCTGTCGGGTTCTTATAATTTTCGTACTCGTGAAGAAATTTCTGCAGAGCTTCTTGGTATAAGATTCTTTTCTCATCAGGTGTTTTTTCACTGTTTAATAGGGCTAGCAATTCGCTTTCCATTCTTTTAAGCCTGCTTTTACGGGGATCTAGATCCGTGTCTGGATTCTTTGAACTTTGCAGTGAAGCATACACCTCGTGTGGAATCACTACCACTTTCTTCATTATATTAATCTAGTCAGTAAAGGACCCAAAACTGAAAATAAGATGGGAGGAATGACCCTCCTCTTTGTACAATAATTCGTTTTTTCTTCCCTACAGTTTGACTTTTACGAGCGAGTGCACGTATTATGTTCTTGTAACGGCGTAGGCGAGCCTTCTGAGGTGGTTTCATTGATACATTGCAATTTATAACGTTAAGACAGATTTCACAGATGCATTTTAAAAAGTCGGAGTCGATATTTTTAAACATCTGCTGCATTGCCCGGGGCAGTCGATGATAGATTTTTATTAATTCATGGTATTTCTTTAGCCTCTTTGTCATTCTGGAATATACACCGTTTCAGGCTCGTTTGGAAATATATTCGTTCTTAGAAGCACCCTAAACGTGTTTCGCGGATGAAGGTCGCAAAGCAAATATCCGTAACGCGGGCTTGTAGCTTCTTTATAAACTTCCAAAAACTTCTTACGCTGATTCGGGAACATTTGATTGGGCGAATAAGACTAGATATTGTGTATTTAACGATACATCGCGCATGTATCTATTTTTGAAAAATAGATTCTGATTGGTGAAAAACACGCTTATGTTAAGATGGTGGGAGAATACTGTGAATGTCTCGGCAAACGTTTTATCCATCTCCAACATGAGATCGTCAATTACAATGACTGTATGTTCATTTCCCTTTAACGAATTAACATCGTATACACCTTTGTTGAACAAAATATCATCTTGGTACTCGTTGAACACTGATTGATACGTCGAATAGCACCATATAACTTTATGCACAAATTTTGAGAACATCTCTCCCGTTTCTTTAATGATTTTAAGCATAAACACAGTTTTACCACATCCTGTAGGACCAGATATAATGCACGTGGATGGGCTCGTGAACCTGAATTTTTCTACAGAATCCATTTCTAACACGTCACACTCCTAATTGGATCATTTACAAAATATAATAAATATTTAAGTGCTGCTCCTTATATTCTACAGTCATGTTTTTCTCTTCTCCCACAGAACCGTGAATGACGATGAGGTACAGCACCCCATCATCGACATTACAGATGACCCGACGACAGTGTAATTGTGATCACAGAATCCTTCCCCGCCGACGAATCCTCACCAGCGATACCTGTAGCAAGCGACAATTCAAAGCGGAGTCATGATGAAGAGCCCTCCACGTCAGGTATAAAGCGTGCCAGGATTGCGCCGGTTGTTAGGTCACCAGTAATAGAGCCCCAACCCTCTACGTCTTACGACACAACCCCCACAATAGTACCTTCCTTAAATATAAATATATCCCCTTATTCCTGCTCAATTCTGGGTACATCCTCGGCAGCAGCTTCTCACTCTGTTGAGGATGGCATAACATTCGAGTTGGTGCGCACCGCTACCCCGACCCCAGCCTTGACTAGAAATCGGTATATAGTCAGGGATGATCCTAGATCCATGTATAGCAATGATGTTGAACACGCACTACGGCGCATAGTTGAGCGTATTGTAGAGTTTGCCCTTCAGAACCGCGACGAACGTCAAATCAGGACGAGGCTGTCCTTCAAATTCGGGTTAAATGACTGATATGTAGATGACTTTTGCGTAGTAACACCTTTCAGACGTTTGGCAGCTGAAGATATAGAGTATATATTAGGTCGTATAATGCAGGCCTCTCAAAGTAGTATAACCTTCAATATGGACAACTTCACGGTAAATATTGACGGTGTATTCCGTGTTGCGGGTCATAGTTCCACACCTTATACTCTTAACTTCAATTCTCAGGCTATTTATAGACGGCATATAAACGTCGATCGTGGTTGTGGCTTTATAGCAGTAGTCTTAGCTCGTATGTTTACTCTACTAAATACAAGGGAAAAACATTTGGTTGCTTACGGTAGTGGAGCGTGCCCGTAAACTAGCTGTAGACTGTAAACTTGAATTTGACTGTAATATGGGTCCTGAAGAGCTGAGAAGGGTAGAACAGGAAATGAATGTTCGTATAGTTGTATTTGGAATGGATGATCGTCGTAGACGATCATCCATTTTTAAAAGCAGTGTGAGAGATCGTACAAGGCCCCTACTTATTTTAGGAATGTCAGGTACAACGTATCTTCCCATCCGTAATATAAGGGACCTTTACGCTAGTTATGATAAAAGTCGAAAATATGGGCGACATCATGATTTGTGTAAGGGCTGCATCGAGTTTGCGGATGATATAGTGAAACATTGTAAAGATTGTCACATGGTATGTGAGCAGTGTAAAAGCTCCAAATGTGAAAGCCGTGTAGTTGAAGCTGAAAAGAGGGACTGTGATGTGTATAGGCGCACATTTTTCAATAATAACTGTTTTGAGCTCTATAAGTCAATTGGCACGTGCAGGAAAATGAGAATCTGTGAATGTGGTATGTTTCATATGATGGATAATTGGGGGAATTTCAAGCATAAATGTGATGAAATTCACTGTTCTACATGCCATGAGAAATATAAGGCGGTTGGAGTAAAGCATGTATGTTATATGAAAGACGCTAAGCCTAAAAATAGCCCTTGTATAACTGTGTACTACGATATAGGAACATACACGAACGCTGAAACCAAAGAGGTTATTCCACATTTACTTGTAAGCCAGACTATCTGTGATGAGTGTATGGAGATCGAGTGTGATAAGTGTCACAAATGCGGTAAATGTACAAACGTTTTTAAAACGATTGCCTAAGATAGCCCTGTGAAACTCTTTGTATCCTATATTGTGAAGCTAGAGGACAAGTTCAAAAAAATGACTGTGTATATTCTCTCCCATAACGGGGCAAAATTTGACACAGTTCCTTTATAAGGAGTTGCTTGAGCACGAGTCATCTGAGATATTTACAGGTGATCCCTTGAAAAGAGGCAACAAGCTAATACAGATGCAAATAAGAGGTAATGCACAGTTTAAAGACAATTTATTATTCACACCTTGTAAATTAGCAAAGCTACCCAAGGTGATGGGAGTAGCAGCTGAAGTTTCCAAAGGATATTTCCCTTACACTTTCCTCACTAACGAAACTTTAAATTACGTAGGACTACCTCCATCCAACTTTACTTTAGCTATGAATGTATGAGTACAGATGAACGTGAAGATTTTGACCGCTACTACAACAGTTTTAGTGAATGTAATCCTTATAATATATCTGATGAATGTGAGCGTTATTGCGTGAATGATGTGCGCGTGCTTAGAGTACGTTTCCAGGCCTTTAGAAGGATGTACATAGGCCATTTCAAATGCGATCCGTTGCAAGTCGCAACCACCATCGCCTCATTATGTTTTACGGTGTTTAAGAATAACTTCATGCCAAAAGACACCTTAGCTATTATTCACAGAAACAATCCCCGCAGTTATGGGCACAAGGCTATATACTGGCTCATACACCTACAGCAGCAGACAGGTGTATACATAAAGCATGCCCGCAACACGGGTGAAGTACCCATTAAGGTTAATGGTCGTGTTTTTTGGGTTGATGGTCTAAGTGAAAACCGTACCACTGGTGAGAAGAATGTTTACTCCTTTAACGATTGCTGGTGGCACGGATGCCCCGTCCTGAGTGTGGAATCGCAGGATATATCTACGGTAGATCTCCTGCCGACTGTCTTGCGTGGACCCGCACCCGCGATCAACTTATAGGCTCTCAGTTCACTCACAAATCTTGTGGGAGCATGAGTATGATGCACGGATGGAGACAGATGGACAGTACCGTGAAGAAATAAACACGATCAAGCGTTCAATGGTGCTGGATCCTCTCAAATGCGGTGATAGCTTGTTCGGAGGGTGTACAAATCCCTTCAAGCTATACTTTCCGCCTACGAGGGTGAAACTCCATTACTATTACTACTTCTGTTCTTTATACCCACGTGATGAGAACAATCCATACCCCGTAGGTGCGCCTGAGAAACTGGTGGACCTGACCTACCCACCATCGAGGTTCTCAACAAATTTGAACGGGTACTATTTCGGCCTTTCTTTCGTAGACGTACTCCCCCCTCGCGATTTATGGATGCCGATCTTACCCGTCGTTATCGATCACAAGCTCATGTTTCCCTTGTGCGTGAAGTGCGAGAAGAGAACAATGGTGATTGTGACCATACAACCCACCAGCGTAGATTAGAGGTGTATATACAAGTCCAGAGCTGGATAGCTGTTCGCCATGGCTACAGCATATTGAAGATACATGAGGTGTGGAGGTTTCAGAAGCTACCCAACCTTTTCACGCCATATATAAACGCTTTTTTGAAAGATAAGTCGAAGCATCAGGGTATCCGCGAGGAGTTGATACCGAAGATGAAAATCGGCCTATATTCAACGTTACCGTGACCGTGAAGGTATACAGCTTGACCGTTCCAAATTGTAAAGAACCCTGGCAAGCGCTTTAGTGCAAAGTTGTGTCTAAACAGTCTTTGGAAAATTTGCACAGAATACTGGCAAAGGGAACGTTCATTTGGCACAAAGTTATAGTGAAGTCTGGGATTATGCCAATGCTCCCGATAAAGAGGTCATGGAGATCATGATGTAGGTAATACACATAATAAAGTACAACAATACCGAATTGGCCACAGATACCTCACGGGTTACAAACATACCTGTAGCGCTTCACAACGGCCTACGCACGCATCAAACTTGGGGCTTATTGCATTCTCTTGGGCGGAGTATTGTACGCTGATACAGATAGTGTGATATTCACAGAGAGGGAGGGTGAATACATGCCTCCTATTGGTGAATTCCTCGGTGAGTTGACTGATGAGATCAAGGATGAGTATGGAGACACCGCATACGCCGACTCTTTTGTCTCAACAGGACCAAAAACTTATGGGGTACGGGTGAGGGTGGGGGAGGATATGAAATATATCGTGAAGGCAAGGGTATCACGCTCAACCAGGCGAATCGGCGGGTCGTTAACTTTGAATCGTTGAAGGATCTAGTTGCTTGGATGATGATGAGAGGGACCGGCCGCCCAACTAACTGTAGGCACCCACAATTTTCGGGCGCAGAAGCTGGGGGCGTGAAGGAACTTAGGGGTACAAAGGTGTGCCGTAACACCTATAGGAAACGTTACCAGGTACCTGGTACCTATATCCGTACCCTTTGGATACCATAATCTTTGATGTGTCTATTGTTAACTTATTTATTACACGTATTTGTAAATATATATACACCTTGAATATTTCGTTTATTAAAAAATCGTGTTTCAATTAGCGTTTCAATTTCTCCTTTGTGTGTGTGTGTGTGTGTGTGTGTGTGTGTGTGTGTGTACAGAGAAAGTTCTAAGCCCCCCACTGTAGACCAGCACGTGAGTCATGCTACTACCTGGCTTCCCTGCGTGCTCAGTTGATCGCAGTAAGCCTGGACCTCAGACGTGTATTCTCCCGCGTAGACAGAAAATAGTAATGGCTACCTTTAATATTGCGTGTTCGACGTTTATGAAATGGTATTCTGCAAAGTGTCAAGATGTGTGGATACTGAAAAACTCCCTATCCACTCCTTTGATGCTTTTAAGGCTACATTGAATCGTGCGAAGGAGCAAGATGTACAAATACTCTATGGCTATTCTGGTGAGAGCATTGTAGGATTTCGTGGACATGTGTATGAACTATGTTGTAGGACTACAACTTTATAAAGCTTACATATACCGTGAAGTAAAAGAAACAACACGTGCAGAAGAGAAGCAACGGATATGGATAGTGAGTCCTTGTTGATGAGTGTTTGACAAGCGATATTATGTCATGTTGCATCATACCGAGTACTCGTGCCCTGCGACTGAGAATGTAAATCTTGTCATCATGGAGAATCTTAAGTATTTTTATCACTATATTAATATATATCATGACGAAGTTTGTAGTGAGGTTGTGGCTAATGCCCTGTGTGAGTTTTTAACAGACTTTAGAGACGAGTATCGCTTGTTAACAAAAAGGAAAAATATGGGCATATGTTCCTCTCAAATAGTGCGCCGGAATGTGAAGATGTTTAGTTTGTGGAAATGAACGTGTGGTGAGTGATAAAACATTAAAACCGTTATAAATGTGTTTAGTTCGTGAAAATCCCTGCAAAAATCTGGTGCGTATTCGGGAGTGGGAGTGATAAAACATTAAACCGATATTACTTCATTATCGGAAAATTTCTCAAAACACTGCCCAATATAATGGGATACAAGATTCATGTTGGAACAGCGCCGTACACGTTTCATTAGCTTATGGTGTGACTCACTCCTCCCGTCGAGCCGACGCGTTGCATGTGGCTCATAGTTATCTCAGAGCTTGACCGAGTGGACGTGCGCTCCTCGAATACGATGGAACTTCCTTTGAGCAGCATTCTCAACGCCGTGTACGATGTGTCCGTGACGAAGTCGTTGCGCGTGTTCAGGCGTAAATCCGGTGCCGTTAACTATGTACTGGAAACGGATTGTAGACAAACAAAAACGGAATGTTGTTTATTAAGTGTCGAGGATGAATAGAATCTTCGTGATAGTTGAGAAGTGGAGTGAGGATCGTTATAAAATTCCTACAGGTGTAGGTACAAGAAGAGAGCAGATTAGTGACACCCCCTCATATGCCGTTGTTTGTACGTTTTGTATAAATAACGATCGGGCATGCATTGATATACGACTGATGTGGAAGAATGCTTCTGATAATAATGCTCTTGTCCCTACGCGAAACCGTTTTATCCTCGAGAGAATGTTTGAAATCGTCGGATTCCGCAAGCTGAAGTCTATATTAGACGCGCGTATTACGGATATGTTTAATTTTGATACGGTTCTTGAATACGCATGCACCGCTCTGCTCGATGGGTTTACCGAGTGTAGGGCTGAACAATGTGAGAATGGTCTAGAGCTGGAGAATTATTTAAAAAGTTTAGACTATTTGAAATATCATGAACTTTGGTACAAAGCACTTGATCTGTACAGGGCTGAGCTCACCTACACCGTTGACCCTGAAGAACTATTTCTTTATATAATGAGCAGTTGTCGTAACGTCTTAGAAGATTATTTCAACTGTCGCTATGCAGTGTGAAGATGAGTTCACGATTGAAAAGCATGGGTCGGTAGAAATAAACCCTCGATTGGAAAGGCAAGTTTATAAAGTTGTATTTGACGTTGTGGCTAACGATGAACTCTTCGTGCATGCTTTTGATTGTATTCTAACCGTATTTAAAGACAACTTGCCAACCGGATGTAAAGTGGGCACAAAAATAGTACTGAACGATATGAAGGCCATTTATATAGAGTACAGATTTCCCTATACCTTGAGCGGTGAAATAATATTAACCGCGTATACTGCGTAATGCAAAGCAATACGATGTAATTGTAGACTCGATTACGTGTGAGTTTAGTGTTTTGCGCAGTAAAACAAGTGAAATGTATTTATTTTCAATATATTTAACATAATTGTGGATATATATTTCACCTTTACTGCTATATTGATGGCTATACGTTTTGTATTTATTTTTATTTTGTGCAGAAGATAAAGTGTATTATTTATTTAACATAATTTTGTGATATATATATATATATATATATATATATATATATATATATATATATATATATACACATTCAACTGCAAAGAACACGCATATAAATAACGTAAAGAACGACGCTTGTATAGGAGATATTCCGCGCAAGACGAGAGAGAGAGAACGAAACAAATGAAAAAATGAGGTAACCACCTGGGAATCGAACCCGGGATCTTCCGATTGCCGGTCAGACGCGATACCATTACACCATGGGCCTCACTCTTCCAAATGCCGTAATTCTTCTACATCTCTCTCTCGTCTTGCGCGGAATATCTCCTATACAAGCGTCGTTCTTTACGATTATATATATATATATATATTATATATATATGTTTCTCCTGTACTGCTATATTGATGGTTATACGTTTGTATTTCTTATTTTTTTATTTTTTTATTTTGTTTTTTGATCATTCCAATGTATTTCCTATATATTTCCATAATATAATTGTGTATATATACTGTGTATATATATATATATATATATATAATATATATATATATATATATATATATATATATATATATATATTTCTCCTGTACTGTTATATTGACGGTTATATTTTTTGATTATATACATATTCCTCGTTCAGATTTCTTAAATATTATTATTTTTAAATTTTTTTGATCATTCCAATGTATATTTATTTTCTATATATTTACAATATTTTGTCTAAATAAACAGAAAGATGTAATGTTGTTTCATTTAATACTTTTGGTTGTAAACGATAATTAATTATACCAAATGGTTGGTTACGCCTTCTAAACCGACTGACGGATTTCTAAGCCAACTGTTAAGAATTAATTAAATAAATAGCACAATCTGATAAGTCAACCTGAACAAGCCATTTACGCCTTCTAAGCCAACTGGCGGATTAAGCCAACTGGCTGATTTACAACTAATAAAACAGCGGTCGCTCGGCTGAAGTGTTAATATGCACTTGGCTCCTGCCAGGTGAACACCTCTCTTCCTTTCTCTCCTTCTCCTGTCTTCCTCTTGGGAGATAACGCCGCCTCCAAGTTTCATGACCCTTTGTTGCACCTGCAATATTCCCCCCTTCCCCTTTGCAGCATTGAGTTGTTGCATAACCTCTCTCCCCTTTGCAACATACCCCCTCCTCATTCATTGCAAACCCCTCCTCATTTGCAACATACCCCACCACCCCCTGTGCAGCATACCCCCACCCCTTTGCAATATATCCCCCTCCCCCTTTGCAACATTGACCATTATCTCTGCAGCATTTTTGCACTCGTCCATATTGCTCCCATACTACTAACAACTAATATAAAGGCAACAGGAAAGGAAAGAACATGCACAACAGAAAGAAGCAAATTCGAAATTTTCAATTTTCACTCCAAAGCTATAAACTGGGAAGATGTGACATCCAGCATGGAAGTAATAGATTGGAAAACCATTTTCGAGGCCAAGACAACGGAGGAGATGCTAATGACGTTAGAGGAGAAGACGTTAGAAATTGTGGAAAAACATGTCCCAAAAATACAACAAAGAGGAAAGAGAAGCAGGTTCGAGAGACAAAAGAGGGCATTGTTTCGAAAGAGAAAAAGAGTGACTGCAAATTAAGCAACTGTAAAGATGACAACATCAGAAAAATATTAACTGATAAACTGCAAAGTATCGATGACGTCATACAAGAACTAATCGAGAAGCATACAGAAAAAGAAGAAGACGACGCTATAAAAGCGATAAAGGCTACTCATAGTACTATAATTTCGCAAAAAGAAAGTCGAAAAACCATGCGACCATAGGACCTTTAAAACACGAGAACAGTGCTTTATCTGATGATCTAACAGAAGTAGCTGAAATATTAAGAGCTCCGTACGAATCATCTTTCAGTATCCCAAAAACTGACAAATTGATATGCGATAGAAACGCGTTCTTTGAAGAAGAACTACAATTCGACTTTACGACGGATGATATTACACAAGCCATAGGGAAACTAAAAACACACTCAGCGGCAGGACCGGATAAATGGAATGCCACACTGATCAAAAACTGCAAGAATGCAATCGCTGAGCCCCTATATTGGATATGGAGACGATCACTAGACACGGGAGAAATACCGGGCATCCTGAAGAGCACGAACATAGTCCCAATATATGGGAATGGGACAACTGGCCGCGGCCAACTAGCCGCAGCCCAACTCACCACGGCCAACTCGCCGTAGCCAACTGGCCGCGGTGGCCAGATTTTATAATTTATAATTTTATAATTTTAAATTTTTTATTCTAAATATAATTTTAGAGGCTGTGCACCTGGGTGTTGAATGCCCGGCTAGGTCAACCGTACGCCCTTGACGATTGGTTAGGTTAGGTCGTGATATTTTCGTTAGCTTTAACGAAAATATCACGACTCAACATAACCAATCGTCAAGGACGTAGAATTAACCTAATCGGGCATTCAATTAACGTACCCAGGTATTCAATTAATCTAATCGGGCATTCAGTTGACCTAACCGGGCATATACTGTGTGTACACACACACACACACACACATATATATATATATATATATAGCGTTCAACATCCACCGGCAACTCCGGGTCGCTCCGCTAGTATATATATATATATATATATATACAGGGTGGGCCGTAAGTTTCCATACATAGGAAAATTTGGATCAGCAGTTTCCGGATGCTTGGATTGGTCGGCGTGGTCCTGTGGAGTGGCCTCCCAGATCCCCAGATCTCACCCCCCTTGATTTCTATCTTTGGGGCACTTGAAGGCCATGGTGTATCAGGAAAAGATACGAGACATAAATCATCTAAAGGAACGTATCACCAACGCCATTACAAGCATAACGTCAACTGTGCTAATGCGTGTTCATCAACAGTGGGGAACACGTATTGAAATGTGTTTTCAAAACAATGGCAACCATGTAGAGCATATTATATAAATAAAATGGTTGTCCATAAAAAAAATGTTTATTTTTCCTATGTATGGAAACTTACGGCCCACCCTGTATGTATATATTATATATATATATTATATATATATATATATATATATATATATATATATATAATAAACAGGAACACCAGAGAAAATACAAACATCCTTCAAGGTTTAATAGTACCAACGTTTCGGAATGCACTAATTCCATCTTCAGGGCTAAAACAATAAAATTCCAATCACATACAAAATACAAATTGCTTAATAACAATTTAAAATAAACTTAAAAAAATTATAAAAAGTGGATAAGAAAATGTAAAACATTAAAACTAAAAGGTAAATAAATGTAAAGTTAAAAAGTTAAAATTATAAAAAAGTAAAAGCATTAAAACTGAAACGTAAATGAAATAAACTAGTACCTTAACCAAAACATAGCAGATCTATCGATGATTCGTCAGAATTTAGGTCTGGTTTTAGTTTATAAATAAACAAAGACTCCATAATTTTAAGCTTAAGGTCAGAGCTTCCGGCAGCAAGTACGGCTAAATTAGACTGTGAAATTGGGTGGTTATTGTTGTGCGAGTGATTACGTATGAGAGAATTAGGTGGTTTGCCAAGGGGTAAATTTGTACGGACCGATTTACCGAGATGTTCGTAAATACGAGATTTTAAATGTCTTTTAGTTTTTCCTATATATGACCCCATACAGTGGTCACACTTGTATTGATAAACTATGGATGACTTAAGAAGTGTAGGAATAACATCCTTGTATTTAAATAAATGGTAAATCGATTTAGACGGGGTGAATATAATTTTTATACATAGTTGTGGGTAGAATTCCTTGAGCAATTTTAAAAGTTTGTTTCTAATGTTAAAACCCCTATATATGGGGTCATATATAGGAAAAACTAAAAGACATTTAAAATCTCGTATTTACGAACATCTCGGTAAATCGGTCCGTACAAATTTACCCCTTGGCAAACCACCTAATTCTCTCATACGTAATCACTCGCACAACAATAACCACCCAATTTCACAGTCTAATTTCGCCGTACTTGCTGCCGGAAGCTCTGACCTTGAGCTTAAAATTATGGAGTCTTTGTTTATTTATAAACTAAAACCAGACCTAAATTCTGACGAATCATCGATAGATCTGCTATGTTTTGGTTAAGGTACTAGTTTATTTCATTTACGTTTCAGTTTTAATGCTTTTACTTTTTTATAATTTTAACTTTTTAACTTTACATTTATTTACCTTTTAGTTTTAATGTTTTACATTTTCTTATCCACTTTTTATAATTTTTTTAAGTTTATTTTAAATTGTTATTAAGCAATTTGTATTTTGTATGTGATTTGGAATTTTATTGTTTTAGCCCTGAAGATGGAATTAGTGCATTCCGAAACGTTGGTACTATTAAACCTTGAAGGATGTTTGTATTTTCTCTGGTGTTCCTGTTTATTATTAAACTGCGTTTTCCGCGCCACCAATCAATAGCCGATATATATATATATATATATATATATATATATATATATATATATATATATATATATATATATATGTATATATATATATATATATATGTGTATATATGCGTGTGTATTTCCACAGGAAATGTGGAATGTTTATCAACGCTGCTTGAATGACGAAGACAGGACTAACAATCACGCAGAAGTAAAAAATGAACTTGGAATGCAACATCCTACGATTTGGAAATTTATTGATGGTTTGAAAAAAGTTCAACGAGGAAGATATCTATATTACGAGCAGCTGATTGCAGGACAAAATCCTCCAGTCAAGTTAAAAAATTCAGAGAAGCAGATGCAAAGATAAAATCAATTGTCAGTAAATTTGACAGTCGAAATTTTGTTGAATACCTTAGGGGAATTGCCCATAACTTTTCATAGATATTTGCATTTTTATCCTTATTTTATTTTTTTTACTCCAATAAAGTACTTTCATAAAGCAATTTTAACACTTGTTTTATTACACACAATTTTCCTAAAAAAAAATAATTTTTCTATATCACGGTGAGTTGGCCGAGGCGAGTTGTCTTATTCCCTATATCTGCGGCCAGTTGGCTACGGCGAGTTGGCCGTGGTGGGTTGGGCTGCGGCTAGTTGGCCGCGGCCAGTTGTCCTAGACCCTCAATATATAAAGGAGGTGATCGATCCGAGGCCAAAAACTATAGGCCAGTGTCGCTTACATCTCATCTCACTAAAATATTTGAAAGAATAGTTAGACAGAAAATCTATGGCTTTTTGGAAACTCAGAAAAAATTCAATGATAACCAACACTGGTTTCGGTCAGGCAGATCATGCCTATCACAACTAATGGAACACTACAACATTATTAATGCACTTGAAAGTAATGAAAACTATGATGTACTATACACAGACTTTGCTAAAGCGTTCGACAAGTGTGACCATGGAATCATAATACATACCCTGAAATATATGGGAATAACAGGAAAAGAAGGGAAATGGATATATAATTTCCTTAGTGAGCGGCGGCAAGTCGTTACAGTAGAAGGAGTAGCTTCATCAGAATCAGAGGTCCTCAGCCCAGTTCCACAAGGAACAGTATTAGTTCCACTACTCTTCATAATCATGCTAACTGACATAGGTGAGGACGTTACCAGAGAGAGCACAGTAACATCCTTTGCGAATGACAAAGATCAGTCGAAAAATAAGAAATCCAGAAGATGTAGGATCTCTACAAACCGACATAAACAGAATCCACAAGTGGACAGAAGACAACAATATGAAGTTTAACACCGAGAAATTTCAGCTTTTACGGTACGGAAAAAGAGAAATTCCAGAGCAAAAGATTCAGGGGTTGTAATGAGAGATGATGCGAAATTTGAAACACAAAATAAGATAGCAGTAAACAGAGCAAAAAGAATAACGGGACAGATATTGAGGACCTTTAAACGAAGTGATAGGAATGTAATGATTCCTCTACTGAAACCCCTGATCATATCCAAATTGGAATACTGCTCAGTTATAACATCCCCATATAAAAAAGAAGACATTAGACAGCTGGAAGGGATCCAGAGAAGCTTCACAGCCAAGATCAACGGGTGCAAAGAACTAAATTATTGGGAAAGGTTACGCGAACTAGACTTATATTGACTGGAAAGGAGAAGAAAGAGATACACCATTATTTACACTTGGAAAATAATGGAGAAACTAGTCCCTAATCTTACTCTGAACCCTATAACTCCCCAAACAACGGTGGAAAGCAGAAACGGTAGACTCTGTCGTATTCCCAAATTGAAGGCGAGACAGGGAACATCTTTAACCCTGAAAGAAAATAGTTTTGTGGTGAGAGGACCAAAACTGTTTAATCAGCTGCCCAAAGACCTAAGAAACACGAAGGGCGTTGCAGTGGACATCTTCAAAAGAAGACTAGACGCCTGGCTCAGAACAATCCCCGATGAGCCAGGCGTACCTGGCTATATGAAGTGGAGAGCACAAGAAACCAACTCACTACTTCACCAGGCCAACTCAAGAGGAGGGGCGACAAGCTTGACCTTCGCGAAATGAGGAATCATCGCACGGAACCTTTGTAAGATTGTAAGGTAAGGTAAGGTATATATATATATATATATATATATATATATATATATATATATATACTGCTGAATACACGAAAGACCTTGGAATAATTTGTTTACCCTGTATATATATATATATATATGTGTGTGTGTGTGTGTGTGTGTGTGTGTGTGTGTGTGTGTGTACATATCTGTATGTATGTATGTCTTCAAGGGAAAACAAAGTATGAGGACCATGTCTCAAAGCAAACAAACATAAGTGTTGAACAACCTCTTTATATGCAATCTCATTTCAAAAGAAAACTATTTTTGTTGTTCTTTAATTATTTTCATGCATTTGTTTATATATTTTCTTTCGGACTTCTTCCAAAACTTTCTTTTCTCTTTGTTCATCAATGAGAGACATCATCTATAAATGTTTTTGAAACGAAACATCCAATGCACTAAAATCCCACTTTCTTTCATCATCCAAGAAAGATAAAGTCAGACGGTGTTACACAGAAGCCTAAGAATGCATATACCAGCTGAAAGCATGATAAGGTTTAAAAACAACAACTATATATATATATAGGGTGGATCGATTTTACATTTTGTTCGATTTCCATATTCTAATAGAGACAGAAACTTGCGCATGCATGAGAAAATAGCCTCTGCAAAATCTTAGCTTAATAGGTAATCATCTTCTGCCCCCGGCAGAGCGATGAAAATCATATTTTAGTAGTCAAAAACGTATTTTTCTTATAATTTTTAAAATATTTCAATATGCATCAAAATTATTCCTAATAACTATAAGTCGATGAAAAAGACCTCATATGATCGTTTTTCCAAGCGCGTTGTCCTACGTTAATATCTTTTGCCCCCGGCAACAACGTCAAATGTTGAAAAAATAGGTAATTTATATACATATTTTCAGATCGGCTCTTTGTCTTAAATAATGCATTTATATATTTCCCATAGCATTTATATCGTTGCTTAGGCATGAAATAACACACGCAAAATTTTATGACTCTACGCTAGGGTTTAAAGGTCATCTCTGGTGAGTGCTGCCAGCAGCAGCTGCCACTGACGCGCCAGTCGAAAGGGTGGAGCCATTCGTATGATTGAAATGAAACTACAAAGGCCAGTTCAGTGGATCATATGCCTATTACACGGTAATGAATTATCACTGCGACACCTCATTCAAGACTTGGACGGCAAAACAACTGGGCCAATGGGCTTTACTGGACCAGTTGGAAAACAACTGAACGACTGCGAAAAACTTCCAATTACAGAATTCGATGCCATTCCATCTCCCGACATTGACATAGATGATGCCGAGTTGAGCACTGACCAAAAATATTTGTTAGGCATCTACAGAGCAGTGTCGAGAGGTAGCTGCTCTTCAGCTCTCGCGGCTCGAAATCCAGGTAAGATGGCGCATTCCAGGTGGCTGACAACAGCAAATAGATTTCTGCGCCTCTATGTTTCAACCAGTGAACCCTCCAGCACCTTCAACGAAATTGTGCGATTCATTATGACAGTTTACGCACCAATTTGGTTTAAGATAAAGAAAAACTCCAGTTTCACTGAGGGCGCAAACATTTTTTCGAAATGATGCGTCTCTCTCAGACCATGCCTCAAAGATCTAAGACAATCGCCAACAAAGTCCTCCGTAGAAATTCTTTCCTTGCTCACCCAGAAAATATTTTGATCTCCATGCTACATGCCGATGAGCAACACATAAGAGAATTGGGATGGAGAAGAATATTAAAAGCACGATCAAAACAATCACCAGCGGGGGAAATTCGAGCCTTCGCCATGCCTGAGCTGCTCTACGATAGTCAAAACTATTACGAAATGACCAACTGGCAAACGGCTGAGGTGACCGAACCCCCCCGTTACAAAAACAATACCTGATACCCGAATAAAAGAGTTTGTTGAGACGGGAGACCAGCCTGATGGACTGATCCCACTATTCCCTTGTCATACTCAAGCGGTCGAGAGACTCATCAAATTAGTAACCGAAGCCTCTGCCAGTGTAAGTGGAATAGAAGAGAGGGACGGATTCATCCGCTCCCGTCTTCACTCCCGAACAAAAATTCCACGATTTGATTCTAAGAAAGATTACCGTATGTAAATCGACATGCAGCCAAAGGAAGGGTGGTTGGGGCTGGATAGGGTGGAACTCGACGTACAGCCACCTCCTCGTGGTGAGTTCTGGGTTGCTAATTTTATAAAATTAGCAAGCGAGGAGCTGTACTTAGTACTTATCGTACTTATAACATCGCATTAACGTAATTATAATCCACATTTAGACTTTTCTCGGGGACAGAAGATATTACTCTAGAGTCATAAAATTTTGCGTGTGTGTTATTTCATGCCTAAGCAACGATATAAATGCTATGGGAAATATATAATGCATTATTTAAGACAAAGAGCCATCTGAAAATACGTATAAAATTACCTATTTTTTCAACATTTGACGTTGTTGCCGGGGCAAAAGATATTAACGTAGGACAACGCGCTTGGAAAACGATCATATGAGGTCTTTTTCATCGACTTTATAGTTATTAGGAATAATTTTGGATGCATATTGAAATATTTTAAAATTATAAGAAAAATACGTTTTTGACTACTAAAATGATTTTCATCGCTCTGCCGGGGGCAGAAGATGATTACCTATTAAGCTAAGATTTTGCAGAGGCTATTTTTCTCTGCATGCGCAAGTCTTTGTCTCTATTAGAATATGGAAACGAAAGAAAATGTAAAATCGATCCACCCTAATATATATATATATATATATGTAAGAACCACTCTTGTATAGAAGAGCGTTCCGCACAAGATGAGGAGGGAGAACAAGCAAATGAAAATGAGGTATCTCCCAGAATCGAACCCGGGATCATCCAATTGCCGGTCGGATATGTTAACCACTACACCAAGGACCCCGATTGGTCAGTACTCGTATGCATGTACGGCATGCGAAGGTGCCCCCTCAGGCATTTGATTCCGCTCGTATGTAGGAGAATTACGAGTACTGACCAATCGGGGTCCTTGGTGTAGTGGTTAACATATCCGACCGGCAATTGGATGATCCCGGGTTCGATTCCTGGGAGGTACCTCATTTTTCATTTGCTTGTTCTCCCTCCTCATCTTGTGCGGAACGCTCTTCTACACAAGCGTCGTTCTTCACATTAATTATACTGTGTGTTGTTTGCAGTTAAAATGTGTGTGTATATATATATAATGCAAACCCACAGGGAAAACAAATTATTCCAAAGTCTTTCGTGTATTCAGCAGTACAGTTCGTCAGGGAATGAAGGGAAAAGGCGAGATGACGAAAATGTATACATATGTACAACGGAAAAGAGAAATAAAAGAGATTAGCACATGATTAACAAGCGTTGATTAAAGGCAAAAGACATTTTAACAAGATATTGTCAATTTTATACATTCTCGCGCTGTTATTGAAATTATTCTTAAAATGGACGAATGCACATTCTAGAATATTGCTTTCAATTATCTGTGTTTTTAACGAGCGCTTTAGAACTATCCCACTTGATACTATGATTACATCTGTACATATGGTTAAACAATGCATTAGAATTATTTGCTGTTCCACACGTATATTTGACTTATATATACTGAGTTACATTGTGTGCATCCGGTCGAATACACACAGCCAACCGCATTATCCGGACTATTCTTTATTAGGCGAGATTTAACAGTATTATTATATTTAAAGACTACGTTAATCCCACTTGCTTTAAGTAAAGTCGGAAGATATTTAAAACTTACATGGAAAGGAAGGCTAAGGATATTTTTACGCTCAAATTCCTTTACAGTTACACTATTATAACCTATTCTTGGCTTTCCTAAGGCAGTTATCTAGAAATGAAATAGGATAACATAATTTAGTACCAATATTCATGATATTGCATAACTCGGAATCTAAAATTCAGGACTGACAACTCTCAATGCTCTAAGAAACATAGCAGAGAAAATAGAAGACTTTGTTGAGGTGTGATGGTCAGAAAAAATGCACTCAGGAAGTCATTTTCAGCAGTTGCTCTAAACAAACTTTGAAAAACTTCAATGACTTTTCATTTTAATTGGATCGTCCTCGCAAAAAAGCAATGTATCTCGGAAACGAAGCGATTGCGGATTTATGTTTCATAGGAACTTTTTTGTTCACTTTAACGTCCTGAATATGTATACTAATTTATGAAACATAATTTGATAACACCCTGTATATACAGTATAGTTAAATGTATTAAGCTGCTTTAAAGTTCATTCATATATGCTTAAGTAACTTTAAGGTAGTAACGCAGATGGAATTTTTTGTAGTTTGTGTTTCATAGTGGTTGTGTACAACTAGCTCTAAAAAGTTCATAAGTTGTAATTAATAAAAGTTTATGTGAGTAATAAGTTTTGAAGACTGTCGAGTAGCATTTAGAAAATACTTTTCAATCAGTTTTCTACATTTACTGACGGTCGCTCTTCACTCGTGCGATTTTACAGTGGTAAAGGTTCGTGAACTAATGGGATCACATGAAGATCAGGGCCCCCAGCCTTCGTTAGTTAGCCTTATAAGGCTAACTAACGAAGGGTGGGGAGCCCTGATCTTCAGGTGATCCAATTAATGTACTAGTCTGGTTACACAAGTCTGTACAGGAAACGAAATGTTGCAGATACTGAAGCTCTACAAGACTAAAATCTCAATCTTTTTACTGATAAAGTCTCGTGATACACGACAATATACGAGTACATTTGGAACATAATTGAAAACTCAACTCCAACTTGTAAAAACGAAATAAAAACCATTCAATGGAATGAGGAAAAGAAAAATTTTGCATCATCTCAAATGTAACAAGACTGCTGAACTTCGACGACACGATTGAAAAAACATCTCTCATGATTTGAGAGACACAGAAATGTGTAATATCTTATTAAAGAACTGCGAAATCTAGAAAATGTTCATTTGACTACATTAAGAAATAAATTTGATAAATTCCTAAACCAAGTCCCAGACCAACCATTCGTAATAGGTTACCAGGGCAGGAAGAGAATAGAAGTGAACTCTCTCCTTGATCCAATCCGGCAAATAATACTGGGATACCACGGATCGCAAACAAACCCTGAACATTTGTTGGAAACCAACAAAAGTAACGAAAAGTCGTAACGAAATTCGAAGGCTGTGAATCTCCTAATTCAATAAAGAAGATTAAAACATCGTTGTTGTTTTTCTTTGTAATTTTAAACAACATAAAAGGAAGAAACCCCAAAACAGTGAAATTCCTCTTCTATTTAATGCAATACCATTGCTTCTATTTTGTCTTTGTCTTGCCAGTATCTATCTATATTTATCTTCCAGTTTATATATATACCTACTTCTTCTATATATTTTTTACTTTATGCATATAAACACATTTACTTATTTATTTATTTTTATATATGAAGTAAATTCATCAAAAATTTTTACTTTTATTATTATAGATTTTGATGCAAATGTAACTCTATGAGAAGAGAATGAATTTGTTTGTTTAATCTTTACTAACCTCATTTTGGAGTGCAGTTCTTACCTCAATCCTGACATTTTATACATTCTTTTTAACGATTATACGAGTATATCGATTCATTTCAGCGCACGCGTATTATGTTTCCATATCTCCATTTTCTCTAATTTTTAGATTTCACGAATGAATTAAATGAAATCTGAATGATACGTAATGCAGGATGTGTTTGGAACTGTGTAGTATTTTTTGGTTTGGTGTATATGAGATTTTTAAAAAGCTGTGGTGCACTCCGTTCATAGCTTCAGCAGTAATATTCTGGCATTTGAAATAAATTCAATACAAATGCCAAATTCAAATTAAAAATCAAATGTTAATATCAAATTCATAAATTTCCTCCTTAAATGTATGATATTATCCTATGAGGCAGGATTTTTTACTCTCTCTCTCTCTCTCTCTATATATATATATATGTACCACACACACACACACCACATATATATATAATATATATATATATATATATATATATATAGATATATCTATATATATATATATATTATATATATATAATATATATATAAATATATATATATATATTCGTACAAAACATACAAATGCTGAGTGCCAACAAAAACTGCCTTATATTAAAAAAAAAAGGCTGAAGAATGCGGCACTGCATAATGTATATTTTCTCTCGCCTTGAAAAATCTATTGTTTCAGAACGTAAACTCAGGCAGTCCCCACGAGATTGGCCGCATCAACTACAATATTCTGGTTCGTAAGGATCCAGTAAATCTTTTCAATGGCTTAACAGTATTTCTGGCTTCAATTTATAGAGAGCCGTTTCTTCAACTAAATTGCCCCCCAAATAGAGTGAAGATATTTGCCATAGCATTTAGATAGTTTTTTTTTTTTTTGGCGTTCTACTTGGAAGCGACGCGTATATGTATGTCGCTGGATTGTTTTTCTCGCTTTTATTTGTTACATTAATGCGATTTGCAAGTAGATTACAGAAGAACAAATATGTACGGCATTACATGAAATACGATGTCTTGTATTTTCGCTCAACTGTTATTATTGCGTGCGGAAAGGATAAAAGACTGTTTCTCTCTATTTTTACAACTAATTTATTCTATTTCGTGTGTGTATATATATATATATATATATATATATATATATATGGTAAATGAATTTCCTCTTATTTCTATAATTTATTCAATTCATATAATGCATATCAGCTCACAATACTTACACGATACTTTCGACGGAAAAGTTCTCTCCAACAAATTTCCTGATAAAGGAATGTCATGGCCACCAAGATCACTAGATCTAAACTCGTGTGACTTTTATCTGTGGGGTTATTTCAAAGAGAGAGTGTTTAAGCAGAATCCACACACAATAAAAGAATTGAAAGCATCAACTGAACGAGAAATTTCTCAGATTTCACAGATACTCTGTCCCGAGTACAGCAAAATTTTGTTGTTCTTGTGCAAAGAGTTAATGAGTTGAGAGACCATCACACAAGAGTATGTTTTGCAATCGGGGACTAATTCCCTATATGTATAGAAGGTATAGTAAAAAATCATGCATTTATTTGAGTTAATAAAAGAATACAAACCTTTTAAAGTATCATGTCTTAAAATCCCCCCATACATATATATAACCTTCGTTTTGCCTCCTACAGTTGAATGTGGAATCCAAACCACGCCCCACCAGCAGCCCAACGTCTTAACCACTAGGCTACCCAGGGTACCCACTTATCTACCAACCAATTTTTTTTATTGTGTGGAAGGATAAAGCTGGTTTTGCTGCACGCAGCCTGCCTTCACCGGGTCTCGATCCCGGGCCGATGATTCGTAGTGAACGACGCTAACCACTACACCACCGAGGCGCATTGTGTGTGTGTGTGTGTGTGTGTTATTAACTCCAATTTTGCAAATCAGTCGAACTTTCTTGTTGGAGATAATTTTTAAGGTTAGGTTAACTTAAGTTAACTTAGGTTAACTTAACCTAAACAAATCACTAGGTGTGTAAAAGCCTGAGGTAGCATGAAGTAGGATTTATTTGGTTTCGAGTGTTTGAATTAAAATCCTAACGCGGGTGAAATTCGAAAAATAATCATTGTATACGGTGAAAAAACGTTTACTCTAAACTCTTTAATGGAACCCTTCCCTGTACTTTAACACAAGCCTAAGTGATTAAAATATGAAAATATAACAACTATAACTTGTAAGAGTTATTGGGTAAAAAAATAAGCACGAATGAAAACAAACGCACAAGTTGGAGAGAAAGGGGCATAATTATATATTATATATATATATATATATATATATATATATATATAATATATATTATTATATATATACTAGCTGAGGTACCCGGCGTGTCCGGGATAAATTTCACATTAGATTCCCAGTTTAAATAAAATAAAGTTTAAGACAAAAGGCTGAGTTTGATTAAAATGATATATCTTATCCCGTGCCAAATTTGGTAGCTCTAGGTCAAACGGTTTGAAGTCGTCCTAAAAAATAATTATATGTGAAGCTCAAGATTTTCATGACTGTGTTCTTTTCTATAGTTTTATTGACCAAATAATAAAAAATTTCACGGCTGCGTGCTTTTCTGTAGTTTAATCGCAGTTAACCCCATTAGCCCCACCCCTCTACTCCATTACCCTCCCACCCCCACTCCCCCATTACCCCCACACACAAAAGTAAAAAAGACATTACCCCCATTACCCCCACCCACTCCTCTCCCCCAATTACCCCACCCCTCCCCCCAATTAACCCCCCCCTCTCCCCCAATTACCCTACCCTTCTCCCCCTATTACCCCATCCCCCGCCCGGAGGGCGGGTAGCAGTGTATATATCACAGTACCCGGCGTTGCAAACAGACAAACAGACAGGTTGACCGACTCTGTGTCGACATTCTTCATCCCATAAGAGGTTCCCGTGCCAAATTCGGTAGCTCTAGGTCAATCGGTTTGCGCTTGCATAAAGAACAGACAAACAAACAAACAAACAAACAGACAGGCGAAAATATATTTTATATATATATATATATATATATGCAAATAACTGCAATGACCGCGCAGTATATAAATGAATAGAAACGACATAAGTATTAAGGAACGTTTCTGCACACGAGGAGGAGAGATAACGAAATAATGAAAAAATGAGGCGAACCGCCTGGGAATCGAACCCAGGGCCTTCCAATTGCCGGTCGGACGCTCTACCATTATGCTACGGACCTCACTCAATCACAAATCGAAATTCTCCCAAATAGGGCAGAAACCAATGCCCTCAGAGAGCACCCTCGCAAATCGTGAATATGCGCAAATAACTGCAATGACCGCGCAGTATATAAATGAATAGAAACGACATAAGTATTAAGGAACGTTTCTGCACACGAGGAGGAGAGATAACGAAATAATGAAAAATGAGGCGAACCGCCTGGGAATCGAACCCAGGGCCTTCCAATTGCCGGTCGGACGCTCTACCATTATGCTACGGACCTCACTCAATCACAAATCGAAATTCTCCCAAATAGGGCAGAAACCAATGCCCTCAGAGAGCACCCTCGCAAATCGTGAATATGCGCAAATAACTGCAATGACCGCGCAGTATATAAATGAATAGAAACGACATAAGTATTAAGGAACGTTTCTGCACACGAGGAGGAGAGATAACGAAATAATGAAAAATGCCTCATTTTTCATTATTTCGTTATCTCTCCTCCTCGTGTGCAGAAACGTTCCTTAATACTTATGTCGTTTCTATTCATTTATATACTGCGCGGTCATTGCAGTTATTTGCGCATATTCACGATTTGCGAGGGTGCTCTCTGAGGGCATTGGTTTCTGCCCTATTTGGGAGAATTTCGATTTGTGATTGAGTGAGGTCCGTAGCATAATGGTAGAGCGTCCGACCGGCAATTGGAAGGCCCTGGGTTCGATTCCCAGGCGGTTCGCCTCATTTTTCATTATTTCGTTATCTCTCCTCCTCGTGTGCAGAAACGTTCCTTAATACTTATGTCGTTTCTATTCATTTATATACTGCGCGGTCATTGCAGTTATTTGCGCATATTCACGATTTGCGAGGGTGCTCTCTGAGGGCATTGGTTTCTGCCCTATTTGGGAGAATTTCGATTTGTGATTGAGTGAGGTCCGTAGCATAATGGTAGAGCGTCCGACCGGCAATTGGAAGGCCCTGGGTTCGATTCCCAGGCGGTTCGCCTCATTTTTCATTATTTCGTTATCTCTCCTCCTCGTGTGCAGAAACGTTCCTTAATACTTATGTCGTTTCTATTCATTTATATACTGCGCGGTCATTGCAGTTATTTGCGCATATTCACGATTTGCGAGGGTGCTCTCTGAGGGCATTGGTTTCTGCCCTATTTGGGAGAATTTCGATTTGTGATTGAGTGAGGTCCGTAGCATAATGGTAGAGCGTCCGACCGGCAATTGGAAGGCCCTGGGTTCGATTCCCAGGCGGTTCGCCTCATTTTTCATTATTTCGTTATCTCTCCTCCTCGTGTGCAGAAACGTTCCTTAATACTTATGTCGTTTCTATTCATTTATATACTGCGCGGTCATTGCAGTTTTTGCGCATATTCACGATTTGCGAGGGTGCTCTCTGAGGGCATTGGTTTCTGCCCTATTTGGGAGAATTTCGATTTGTGATTGAGTGAGGTCCGTAGCATAATGGTAGAGCGTCCGACCGGCAATTGGAAGGCCCTGGGTTCGATTCCCAGGCGGTTCGCCTCATTTTTCATTATTTCGTTATCTCTCCTCCTCGTGTGCAGAAACGTTCCTTAATACTTATGTCGTTTCTATTCATTTATATACTGCGCGGTCATTGCAGTTATTTGCGCATATTCACGATTTGCGAGGGTGCTCTCTGAGGGCATTGGTTTCTGCCCTATTTGGGAGAATTTCGATTTGTGATTGAGTGAGGTCCGTAGCATAATGGTAGAGCGTCCGACCGGCAATTGGAAGGCCCTGGGTTCGATTCCCAGGCGGTTCGCCTCATTTTTCATTATTTCGTTATCTCTCCTCCTCGTGTGCAGAAACGTTCCTTAATACTTATGTCGTTTCTATTCATATATATATATATATATATATTATATATATATATCGGAAAATATAAAACTACTGGAATGCAGTAGAGGTGTAAGAGAGAGGGCAAAATCGTCAAACTTAAAACTTATCAAGTAAAAAACAGCATCTTTCATGTTATTTCTCTTCAAATAAATATGATACAATCTACTGTATATATTTACAATTATTATTAATATACACTACAGAGGGTTGACAAAAGAACCTTAACCAGTGCCACCTTAACCAGTGCTAAGTCAACCAGTGCCAACTCAACCAGTGTCAACTCAACCAGTGCAATTCAACCAGTACTAACTCAACCAGTACAATCAAACCAACACTGATTCAACCAGTAAAGCTGGCATGCAAAGCATGAATTGAGTAACACGACAACCCAACCAGTGCTAAGTCAACCAGTAGACCAACTCAACCGGTAGATCAACTCAACCAGGGCTAACTCAACCAGTACCAACTCAACCAGTACTAACTCAACCAGTACAATCAAACCAACACTGATTCAACCAGTAAAGCTGGCATGCAAAGCATGAATTGCTCTACTTAATAATACCATTATGGTTCCATGTCAACTCAACCAGTGTAACCTTAACCAGTGCTAAGTCAACCAGTAGACCAAGTCAACCAGTGCTAACTCAAACAGTACTAACTCAACCAGTACAATCAACCCAACACTGATTCAACCAGTAAAGCTGGCATGCAAAGCATGAATTGGGTGACAGGACAACCCAACCAGTGTAACCTTAACCAGTGCTAAGTCAACCAGTGCTAAGTCAACCAGTAGACCAACTCAACCAGTAGATCAACTCAACCAAGGCTAACTCAACCAGTACCAACTCAACCAATACTAACTCAACCAGTACAATCAAACCAACACTGATTCAACCAGTAAAGCTGGCATGCAAAGCATGAATTGTACTCTACTTAATAATACCATTATGAGTATTCATCTTTGAATGTTAGTCTGTTAGCACTCTCCCTGCACTGGCTGAAACCAGTCCCAGTCCTGCGACACGTGGAGTCGTAGTGCTTTTGCGGACCTCATTTTTTGTTTTGTTTTATTATTTTTTTGTATTTTTGTATTTTATATTTTTTTGTATTTTGTATTTTATCCTTTTTTGTATATTTTAAAGATTGTTTAGCTGCAACTGTAAGTAGTGTAACCAACAACTTGCATATGAGTAATTGCCCTCAGACAACCCAATCAGTGTAACCTTAACCAATGCCACCGTAACCAGTGCTAAGTCAGCCAGTACTAACTCAACCAGTACACCAACTCAACCAGTGTAATTCAACCAGTGCTAACTGAATCAGTGTAAGTCAACCAGTACTAACTCAACCAGTCAGGACATGGAACCATATAGGCTATCTTATTCAGGAAGAGAAACTAACACAGGTCGTTAGGTTAGGTTAGGTAAGGTTAGGTGAATTTATGTTCAGTTAGACTTTTTATTCTGTGACTTTTTTGCTGTGACTTTTTTCTGTGACTTTTTTCCCTGTAACTTTTTCTACAATCATTATCTCAACGGCAAATACATTGAATGAAGTCAGCCTAACCCAACGTTAGTTTCAAACTTATCATCATCTCGGTTATTATTGACAATAACACCAGTAAGCAGTAGTAGTAGTAGTAATGTTGCCATGGTATTAATATCAGTTGTGTCACTAATGCGCTATTGTTCTTTCAATATTTAATATATTTGCTTCTCGATATGCGGATAAAAATTCTGAGTTATGAACATCGTTCTTGACCTTCACTCTCTTCCTAACACCAAAATTTTAAATGGATCATAACGAATAAGTACAGTATAGAGATCAATTACTATTTCACATTATTAGTGTACACAATAGATGTATACGATCATCAGGCATGGTCATCACGCCTTATAGCCTATATAAGTGCGTGTCTAGTGAGCGGCCAGTCGACCGAGCCATTGTGGTGGTGGTGTTTCTCTTACCAATTAGCAGCACGTAAGTATCGCAAAAAAAAAGCAAAAATTCAGTATTGCAAGAATTCAAAATAGCAAAATTTTCGTCGCCATTTTGTTGTGTTGCGGAGTAGTAGAACCAGTAACACAGTAAATATATATTCTTATTCTTGGCTGCTAATTACAAAACATTAATCCACTAGTATAAAAAAACATCCCCAACTCATCAACAAGATTACATATCAAGCGCTATTCATCGTTCTCACAATTTACGCGCGGTTCGCAAGCAAAGTAAACAAAACAATTAACAATCACGTGATGCCAGACGAAAAATATTTCAGTGTTTTTATGACTTTGGCGAAATTTGGCGATAAATAGGTAACAACGTGGCGGATTTTTTTATGTCATGGTTGGCGACCCTGGATCGACCCTGGAGCATTTCTTTTCTTTATTTCATCAGTAGGCGACAAAGGGTTCCCGAACGCGGACCCCGTGCTTGGCGAAAGTAAAAATTCTTAATTTTTCTTGACTATTAACTTCTTTCCTCTCAGCTTTTTTTTCCTCGTTTTTTCCTTCAAAATGGCACTGCTATTTTCTAAGTCACAAAGGGGTGGGGAAATCTTGGTCTACCAAGGGCATGAGTATGTTCTTAGGACAAATGAGGCTTGGATGGAAGATGGCAAAAAATATTGGAGTACAGGAAGTACCAGCAATTCAAATGCAGATCATCCATGATCACAACTGGCATGAATGTTGTGAAAGAGCCCTCTGATCACACCCACTCTGGAGACCAATTCAAGCAGAGGCAAATGCAGTCCTTGCAAAAATTAAAGAGGATGCAGCAACAACCCGTGCAAGCACAAGGACAATTCTTGGAGACAGTATGGAGCCCTTGAGCAATGATGTCTTAGCTAGAATGCCAAAAAAGTCTTCCATTGAGCGACGTATCAAACGCAAGCGCCAACAAATTGAAGGTATTCAACCTCCTGAAAAACCTGATTCAAGGTCTGAACCCTACAAAAATTTTGTTGGATTTTGAGTTGGCTGCAATCAATTCATTCAAAAATGAGTTTCCTCAAGCTCAAGTTTCTGGTTGCTTTTTTCATTTCAATCAGTCTGTGATCAGAAAATTCAATGAGTTGGGTCTAAAAGTCAAATTTGAGACTGAGCATGAATTTGCAATCCTGGTGAAGTCTCTTCCAGCACTTGCTTTTGTACCTGTTGATGAGGTTGAAGAGAGATTCGAAGAGTTGGGAGCCACTTTTCCAGATGAGCCAGAAGTTAATGACTTAATTGCATACGTTGAGTCAACTTACATTCGTGGACCCCGAGTTGGAGGAATCCAAGGTTTGAGCCACTGCTGTGGAATCATTATGAGGATGCAGAGGCTTCTGCACCCAAAACCACTAATTGTTGTGAAGGATTTCATAACTCTCTTAAGTCGCTTTTCATGTGTTCTCATCCCACAATGTGGTCTTTCTTGAATGGAATCAGAAAAGCTATTGGAATTCATAGGCTGACATTTCAAAAAGCTCAGGTTCAAAACCTTGAGCGATCCAGAAATGCCTATGTTCTCTTAGCAAATCGACTTGCAGCTAAGGTTAGGTCTTATGATAGAGAGGCTGATAAGTTGGGCTATCTGAGGGCAATTGCTCACATGCAAGTTGTTGGTTACACTACTTACAGTTGCAGCTAAACAATCTTTAAAAAATACAAAAAAGTATAAAATACAAAATACAAAAAAAATATAAAATACAAAAATACAAAAAAAATAAAAAATAAAACGAAACAAAAAATGAGGCCCACAAAAGCACTCCGACTCCACGTGTCGCAAGACTGGGACTGGTTTCAGCCAGTGCAGGGAGAGTGCTAACATTGAAAGATGAATACTCATAATGGTATTATTAAGTACAGTACAATTCATGCTTTGCATGCCAGCTTTACTGGATGAATCAGTGTTGGTTTGATTGTACTGGTTAAGTTAGCACTGGTTGAGTTGGTCTACTGGTTGAGTTGGTCTACTGGTTGACTTAGCGCTCGTTAAGGTTACACTAGTTGAGTTGACATGGAACCATAATGGTATTATTAAGTAGAGTACAATTCATGCTTTGCATGCCAGCTTTACTGGTTGAATCAGTATTGGTTTGATTGTACTGGTTGAGTTAGTACTGGTTGAGTTGGTACTGGTTGAGTTAACATTGGTTGAGTTGGTCTACTGGTTGAGTTGGTCTACTGGTTGAGTTAGCTCTGGTTGAGTTGGTCTACTGGTTGAGTTAGTACTGGTTGGGTTGTCCTGTCACCCGACAGAAGTACTGTCAGTGATGGGCAGTATCTAGATACATGTATCGCCGATACGTATCGATCGATACTTTTGTATCGGTATCGGTATCGCTTTAGCTACTTGACAAAAGTATCGATTTATCGGTATCGCTAAGGTCAATTTTCTTAAATGTATCGAAAAAAATCGATACTTCGATACATCGATACATCATTAAGAATTTTTAAATATTTAAATAGATGTTATAATATGACACTACTGAGTTATATTTATGAATATACATAAATAATAATATTATTAAATATTTATTTCATGACAGTACTACTCTACTGGTCACGTCACACAGTACGGCGCAACGTTTAAACACGTTTGTACTTGTGTTATTGAGATTAATTAACCATAATATAAAAACGCTCATAATATAGAAACGCTCATATAATATAGAAACGCTCATTGCAACAGCACTTGATAGGTTGCAGTCCGACAAAGAATGTTTTTACGGTTGCCTGCTTCCGACATTGTTAGCTGTATAGAAGAAGCTAGAGCGTTTGAATTCGGAGGCATTGCGTCATTGTCAGCCACTTCTCAATGCAGTCACAGTACTGTAGGGTTCACTAAGCGGTTTGAAAAGTTTCTGTGCCTTGATGCATCGCATGAGTGTAAAGCAGCAATACTGGCATCGTCTTCAAATCCTCTGTTCAAGTTAAAGTGGATGACAATAAAAGGCAAATTTAATACTAACATTGTCAAAAAGAGGGTTCAAGAAATGTTGGTTAATGCTGTTAAGAGCCTCAGCGAGCAGACCCCCCAGCAACAACTAAGTGATGCTGCATCTGACGGAAGTGCAGATGATTTCTTCTGCTATGAGTCTGCTTCCACTAATGTCTCTGCAACCCAAGATTCCACTGAGATGGAAGTTTTACAGTATCTGGGTGACGGAAGTCATTCTCCCCAATCTCTGAGGCAGTACCCAGGAATTCTACGGGTCTTCCTGAAGTATAACACACCACTACCATCCTCTGCTCCTGTAGAACGGTTGTTTAGTTTGGCTGGTCACATTCACGCTCCAAAAAGGAATAGACTGTCTGACCAGATGTTTAGCCAGCTGGTATTTTTGAAGGGTAACAGTAATTACTTTTAATTGTTAGTGTAATATTTTCAGTCATTCATGTATCCTACAAAATTAAAACATACTTTCATTAAATAAAGCAATTGTTTTATTTACATCTATAAAACCCATTAAAATGTCGTTGATTTTACTTACAGTGCGTACAAATTACTAGTATAAACAATAATATCTAATACCTACATATTAAATGAATAATTATAAAAATGTACCGGCGATACATGTATCGGCGATGCATGTATCGGTATCGGTATCGCTTAAGACATGTAGAAAGTATCGGCGTATCGGTATCGCCTAAGACGTTCTTCATGTATCGATGTATCGGTATCGCTTTAGCGATTTTCATGTATCGATGCCCATCACTGAGTACTGTAAACAGACACTGCGATAACTTTCCTCAAGAACAAATGGACAAATCAATGGAATGCGAGAACATGTCAGCTTTACATAATAGAAAGGGGAAAACAACACGATTCTGAATATATTGATTCAATAAATTTGTTATTATTTACCTTTAGTTTGCTTCCGCCCTAATTGTTCATTCTGACGAAGGTCAAGCTTGTCACTCCACCTTTAGACCTGCAGTTTAACGTGGAATCCGAACCACTCCCCCACCAGCCACCAGCAGCCCAGCGTCTTAACCACTAGGCCACCCAGGTTACCCATTTATCTACCAACCACTTTATTTATTGTGTAGAAGGATGAACAGCCGGGTTTTGCTGCGCGCCGGCTGCCGTCACCGGGTCTCGATCCTGGGGCCTATAGATTCATAGTCAGCAACGCTAATCACTACACCACCGAGGCGCATTACTGTCTTTTATCAAATTAAAAATTATGAAAAAACCAACGGTGTCTACAATATTTACTTTTGTCGACTCTGTACAAATTTGTCCGCTGTTTCTATTTTATGATAAAAGTAGTTTAAGAGTACAATTACGATACATCGAAAGTAGATGGAGACTAGACGAAGCGATTCTCTTCTTGATAAGCAGACTATCCTGAATCTAAAAGAAAAACGTTTTACTCTTTATGTACAGTTTCGGAAAAACTTCCCCAAGAAACTAAATTTCTAAAAAAAAAGTTTATTCTGAGGTAATACTTTTCCTTTGCACATTTTACTCTTTTCTGGGGATAGTAATAACTGTTTAAAAAAACAAAAAACAATCATTATGATCAATAATTTTTTTTTAATCTTATTTCAAGCCCAACTGTACGGTACATCATAATAATTGAAATTCTTAAGAAAATGATTACATTAGACATATATATATATATATATATATATATATATATATATATATATATATATATATACACAGGGTGTTTGAAAACTTTCTGTACAAATTGTAATGGGGGATAGGCAACACCAAGACAAACCCTTTTCGTCTATAAGTGTACGTCCACTGACGTCACCATTCGGCGCGAGAGGGCGCCGCTGCAATTGGCTAAAAGGTGAAGTGGGCTAGACTCGCGCTTGCCGCGGGCATTCTTAAATCGGACGTAGTACGCGTAACATGGAGCGCTTCACGACTGCTGAGATGGCTGACATGCATATGGTGTATGGGGCTGCCAATGGAAACGGAAGAGCTGCTGTGAGGTTGTACCGACAGCGCTTCCCAAACAGACGTGTGCCAAACCACCAAACGTTTGCGCATTTGCATCGGCGACTGCGAGAAACTGGAACATTCCATGCAAACATGCATGACACTGGTCGGGAGAGAAACGTGCGCACTCCTGACATGGAAGAAGAAATCCTACGGCGATTTGAGGACAATCCAAGCGCAAGCACGCGAGGTGTTGCACGTATCCTCGGTGTGAACCACGACCTGGTCTGGAGAGTGTTGCACGAGCAGCAGTTACATCCGTTTCATCGTCAGAGAGTCCAGGCATTACCCTCTTCGTGTGGAATTCGCACGCTGGTTTCTGCAGCAGACAGCGGTGCAGCCTAATTTTCCGGCTTATGTGCTGTTCTCAGATGAGGCCTGTTTTACACGTGAGGGTGTGTTTAACATGCACAATTCTCACGTGTGGGCGCACGCAAATCCACATGCTACACGGGTGCATGCTCATCAAGAACGGTTCGCCGTCAATGTTTGGGCAGGTATCGTCCATGGCAAGTTGATTGGGCCGTACCTGCTGCCTGCCCGACTCGACGGGCGGGTTTATCGGATATTTCTTGAAGAAACGTTGCCGGAACTGCTGGAAGATGTTCCCGTGGCTATTCGTAGACGAATGTGGTTTCAACACGTCCGATTTAAGAATGCCCGCGGCAAGCGCGAGTCTAGCCCACTTCACCTTTTAGCCAATTGTAGCGGTGCCCTTTCGCGCCGAATGGTGACGTCAGCGGACATACACTTATAGACGAAAAGGGTTTGTCTTGGTGTTGCCTATCCCCCATTACAATTTGTACAGAAAGTTTTCAAACATCCTGTATATATATATATATATATACCGTTTTTGTCACAGATATTTTTTCACTTGAACTATACCTATATAAAATGACGTTTCAAATGTTAACATTCAACTTAAGCCTTAGTTTACCGTTTTATGTATAGAGGGGGCTGAAAGATTTGGAACCTACATTCAACTGTGTTTGTAACGTTGTTCCGTTTTAATTACTTTCAGTATCTATTAGGGCTACGTTGTGGCTAATGTCGTAACACCGCTTCCCGTCGATCAGCGAAGTTAAGCAACATTAGATCTCCGTAGTAGTTGGATGGGGCACCATCCTCTGCGTCTAGATAACATAGCGACTCGTAGTTCGGACCCCACGTAAGCTATATGTCCCATCCGTCACATGACATTAACCTGAACTATTGCGAAGGACGTTAAACAACGTTAAACAACCCAACACACACACGCACCAAACCACACACGAAACAAACACACACACACACACACAAAGATACTCAGTATTTATTATAGTGCGTTTTAGTCTTTGCATTAATTTAAAAAGTTTTCATGTTTTAAAGCTTTTAACAATATACAGGGCGTCCCATAAGTGTGGTCTCATAGAAAAAAAATATTTTAAATTAAATTTACAAATGTATACATTAGAACTAAAACAAATGTTCAGATTAATGTCTTGTTTTGGACCTTTTTTTTTTGTTGCGGGTAGAATAACACGCAGTGATTAATATGAAAGCGAGTTACATTCAAAAACGTCCCAAAACAAGACATCAATTTGAACATTTGTTTTAGGGGCCGTTCAAAAATTACGTAACGGTAGTTTTGCTGAAACTTGACGCCCCCCCACCCTCTTATAACATTCCGTAACAACGCTAGACCAGACCCCCTATTAGGGTTACATAACATCTTAGTGGGTGTCTGGTCTAGCGTTACGGAACGTTACAAGGGGGTGGGGGTGTCAATTTTTGGCAAAAAGAGCGTTACGTAATTTTTGAACGGCCCCTTAATTCTAATGTATTACTTCTGTAAATTTAATTTAAAATAAATTTTTCTATGAGACCGGACTCATGGGACACCCTGTATATATATATATATATATATATACAAACCATAAGAAGGGTGGAATATAGATTAATTGTAAATTAACGACAAAAAACCTGGAGAAACTTTTTTTAAAGACGGATGTTACAGTTAAGCAAATAATGGAAGCTTTATTTTACCAACTGAAGAACTTTAACCTTCCGCATTACCATTTGTCATAACAAATGAGATAACTTTAAATGTAATGTATACCGAAGTAGTCCTCTTTGTTTGTTTATCATTTTGATTTGCAACGCAAAGAGTTATATAAATAAATAAACAGTGCAAAAAACGCAACCAAATAAAATCTAAAAAAATTAGACAAATCAACTAAAAATAATGAAGCAAACGAGAAAACACGAGATATACATAAAGAATAAAATTAAGTATGGCAAGTTCATAAATTCATAAAACAATATATAGACGAAATAAATTCACAAAAGAATAAACCAGCCAACCAACCAACCAACCAATCGACAAAAACATAATCTAAAAAAATATATCGCGCAAGAAAACAAACACGAACGCAAATGAAGGCAAAAACTCATTACACGAAAAATAAAATTGTTCTAGTGTCATAAAAAAAGGCACAAAAGAAAATAAGAAACGGGATATAGAGTCGAAGCCAGGATCGAAATTCAGCCAAACAGAGTTCCAGTATTTGCAATCCGAATTAAGTATAAGACTTACCCTTTTCTCAATTCCTGAATAGAGAAATATGCATGGGAGAGATTACACTTTAAATATTTTGGCAGTAAAGACTCAATGTAAAGTTTTCAATAGGATTTTTCCTTTTCTTTTTTTGTATTTTATATTTGCCTGTAATATATTTCGCCCAGTAATATTTGTGTTTTTCTTTTAGACTTTGTCACCATACATTTACATATTTCTAATAGAATTCCAGACCAATTGTTTGCTCTCCTACTCCTACTTTAATGTTATATATATATATACACACTATATATATATATATATATTATATATATTATATATATAATAATTATATTAGGGTGATTCAAATATGGGGGTAAAACTTTTTGTTATATATTTTAATGTGTTCAACCCTTTAAATGGTTCATTTCAGCATAAAAACAACTATCCTAAAATATTTTAGCAAATTTTTAATTTTTAGGGGTTGCTACCAGCAATTAAAAATTGACTGAACGACTCAAATTGTCAAATTTTTCCACACCACCCAGGGGTACAGTACAAGGCGCATTGTTTTTTTTTAATGTGGAAAGCTCCCCCGTAGGTCCTACCATAACCACAAGCATGCATAATTAAACTAGCATGATATTTGAGACATTAGCTGTCCTTACTCATCAATGTTTCTTTCTTTCTATCAGGGTAAACAGCCCTGTAGTTTTTTCACTACTTGTAGCAAGAATTGTTTTTGATCTTTGTCATGTGTTAGTATTTTATTATATTCATCCATTAATTTTACTCCTCTTTCCGCTATATCATCACGACTTTCCACTGTTTGATAGATTTCTTAGCAGAGTTATACTCTTCATCATTATGCCATTCTTTAGCATCTTTGAGTAAAGATTTTGAACTAAATTCTGTTATTGTAAAGAATCTTTGAGTATTTGATGACAAAATCTTCTAATTTCTTCGTTGGAATAAGTGCAGGATCTAGAAAAGCCCGTTTTGCAGGAAGAGTTTCTGTTGTATTTTGCAAGGCCTTTACAATTTTGTTTTTCGTTTCAGTAGGCACTTCATCATCATAAAAGGCCAAGGCTACCAGTTCTTCTGATAGTACCAGAGGTGACCTAACAGTTTTTTTAATAGCAACAAATGCAATTGTGTCATTTATTTGTTTGTAGACTACAAGATTCTGTAATAATACCAGAGCAAGACGAGGAGCGCAAGATGGCACAGGAGCTGTAAACCATGCCTTTACATATAACCGAGTAGCAAATAGACAGATGTCTTTTAGTCCTTTTTTGTCTTTTACTGAAATTTTGAACTGAGATTTGAACATAAAATTTTTTAATGAATATGTAATTTTGGCCATCCACCTAGCCCGATGAAGTCCCGCTGGATGTTTAAATTTGATTCCACCTTTGGTTCACCTCCCAAAAAAATAATTGTTAACTGCAATAGTTCTAGGTAATCGTCTCTTGGTTGGAATGTATCTAGTTGATTTGTTGCAAATATAATTATGTCATCTTTGATGTCATGAATATTTTCATAGATATCTGGATCTGATAATGCTGTCTCGTAGTCCTCCTTATTAATGCTTGACCATTTTTCTCTGAGCTTCTTAAAAAGGACTATATCTGGGCCAGAAGATGGTGATAAAGACTTTGAAACAACAGCTTCCAGCATAATTTCAAATATATGGTGTCGACATGCCAGCCACAATAAATCGTTGTCGAATTTTTGTTCTAGAAGAATAGCTGCACCATTTCTAGGACCAGTATTGGCTGCCGTTGTATTGAAACACATGCATTTTATTTGTTCGCAGATGTCCCATTCAAGCGATGTCTGATTGTTTTGCATTAAAAGGAGACACATTTCTGTCACTCAATTTTGCAACATCAAGACTTCCTAATAATTTATCATCAAACATTTTCTACGTTTGCCAACCTTACTTTTCCATGTTGAAGGTTGTGCAGCATAGAAACCAGATTCATCACTGTTACTCTCTTCTGATTCTGATGATGTACTGGTGAGTATGACAGCCTCTTCACTCTTCTTTCTTTTGATCTCTTCTTCTGCTTTCCTCTTTTCATAACGTTGTTGCTTTTCTGCTGCTCTTTGCTCTTTTTTTAGCAACAGACTTATCAATGGTACCCATTTTTCCATGACGTCCTTTCTCACGTTGCATTTTCAAGAATTTCTTATCATCTTCTATTTTTTATAAGCTGCATAGCATTCTCATGAGCAATGTCAAATAAGTTTTCCAGTTTATCTTTCCATTTTTCTTCTTTATTATTTAAATTTTGTGATCTTTTCAATTTGTTTGCTTTTTTTTCTTAAGCAGCTGTCATTCCTTCAGTATTCCTTGAATTTTATCTACTACATGTATTCTTTGTTTTGCTGGTATTCCTGCTTTTTTCCAAACTGCTAGCACATCATCTGCAGTAGAGCAGCATGATTCTCTAATGTTTTGCTTTTTAATATTTCTGTAGTGCATGAAGAGGGCCATCATTTCCTTCTCTGATGGTAATACGGATGTTTTAGTACTGCAGAGGGCTGCCCAATTAGCCATACTTCAGTTTCTTTTCTCGTAGAACTTCTCCCAACTGAGCAACTAGGTGATGGTGAGTTAGGCCTAGCTCCCATAATCGATTAATTGGTATCAAAATTACGAGTGCCAAACATCAATTAAAAGCAAGCTAGTATATAAACCATTAATTAAAAATTCAGAAATTCAAACAATTAAACATAAAATCATAAGTTGTAAAAACAAACAAATTGAAAAAGGGAAACTTTGACGCCTGGTAGCACATAGTAAATTTTATTTAAAATTCACCAAATTTGGCATACACTACGTTTTTTGTCATAGGGAACAAAAATACAGGTTGAACAATTAAAAAAAAAACTTTGATTTTTTTGAATCACCCTAATATATATATATGTTAAACACAGACCGTGCATGGAACAGGAACTCTTCTGGGAAAATTAAATCCACTATAGTCCGAATAAGTAATGGTAAATGGCAAATACCATAGTTTTTCTTTTTCATGATGCTAGCCCGACGTGGGCAACGGGTCTCTCGCAAAGAGGTCCCATAATATAGCTTCCCTCACCAGCTATCTGCAAAGCAGACAGGATCCAGCTTTGGGACATGTCTGTGTTGTCTGTGTTTAACATATAAGTTTCTCAGGGGACCATTCTGAGTTTGTGTGTGTGTATATATATACATATATATTATATATATATTATATATATATATATATATATATACTGTGTATATATGGCTAAATTCCCAAATAGCACCTCTTCTTGTACAGTAGGAGATACTTTTTTCGAAGTTAACTTAGGTTAACCTGACCTAGCCTAAACTGGGTGTACTAAGCCTGACGTCGTATGAAGTAGGAGTACTTTGACTTTGAATTTTTTAATTAAAATCTTAACACTGTTCAATTCGAAAAAATAATCATTGTATACGGTAAAAAGCGCTTTCTCAAAACTTTTTAGTGGAACCCTCCCCTACTTTAACATAAGAGGAAGTGATTAAAAAGTTGAACTATACTGTAACAAATATGACCCGTTGTAGCTACTCTCGGTAAAAAATAAATACGAATGAAAACTAACGCAAAAGTTGGAGCGAAATGGCCATTTATGACGTCTCTCTCTCTCTCTCTCTCTCTCTCTCTCTCTATATATATAATATATATATATTATAATAGTGTGTGTGTGTGTGTGTGTGTGTGAAACCATGTAATCTACCATTCCTATGTTTGAACGGCATCCACGTTTGTGCTATTAGAAATTCGTTCAAAGAAGCGAATGTCCCTTAATTTCATTCCCTCAAAGTACAAACAAGACATCAACAGTTTAAGTTGTTTTAGCTCTTACCGGAATTATTCCCATTTTTCCCCCTTTCCCCAGTTGTCATGGAAACCATGGTAATTAATCTTAAACCCATTCACTAACTTATAATCATTTCTAAACAAATGCAAAAAGGTAATTAAATTCGCCGATACATTCGTTCTCAAGGTTAAACTTTAGTTAAACTGATATTCAACCTCGATTTAGAACAAAAAAAATTGTACTAACTTCGTTTAATTAAGCATAACACGATTTTTATTCAGTTTTATCGTTACATTTATTTTTGTTTGAAATTTGTAAATACGGGGTATTCACAAAAAAATCGTACAAATTCCATTTGAAATAAGCTGAATTTCTACGATTCTTTTGCAGATACTCTGTATTTTGTCGAAAAGAAAATTAAGAGTCTCGAATATTAAAATATATTTTCATACTTTTTTCATTTTTAGGTAACTATCTTTGTCCTTCCTAGGTAGGGTGGCCAGACGTCCGGCTTTAGGCGGACAGTCCGCCTTTTGAGCACTCTGTCCTTAGGGTGGCCATTTCCAATTTCCAAAAAGGAGGACACTGCGTATGTGGCCGTACGTTACCATATATATATCTATATATATATCTATATATATATATATATATATATATATATATCCCCGCAAGGGGGTTCTAAGCTCGTGCTCTTGAGTGCTATTTATGCTCGTTTGTACGTGCTTGTTCCTGGAGGTTTCACGTGCGCCCTCCCGGCCCTAGCACCCAAGGATGGTGGGGCTCGACCCTGCAGTCCTTGTCATCCTTGGTCTTTTTCCACTTCGACTGTCCCCTCCACCATTTCTTTTTCCTCTGTCTTTCCTCTCACTTTTTCTTTGTTTTTCCGCTGAGATATGCCCTTTAAATAGAGGCGAATCGGTTCTTCCCAAACTAAAAAAAAAAATATATATATATATATATATTATTATATATATATTATATATATTATATTATATATGTTAACGTACGGCCACATACGCAGTGTCCTCCTTTTTAAATGGTCACCCTATTTCTAGGTAACAGTTATTTTCACTGATAATAGTTTTCCTGAAGCATAAATGCACAAGCAGTGAAATGGGAAGTGTGAAATGCAAATTAACTCATTAAACGAAGTGTACGATCAAACAATTTGGGTTTACTCAAAACAACTCCTTTAACGAACTTGTCTGAATAAGAGAATAATAATAACATTAACTTTAACAATTACAGCATTTAGTAACTTTGGAATTTTAATTAGATTTTAATGCTAAGTGAGCACCGATTGATTTTAATTCATCAGAATATTATTCCAATATCCACTGCTAAATAAGCGAAAAATTTCTTCTGCACTCAAAAGCGTAAATAAAAGGTGATTAACATATTGAGCGTTATAAATATTGTTTGGAAGGAAATTTATAGCGCATGTTACACACACACACACACCACTCGTATATATATATATATATATATATATATATATATATATATACTATATATATATATACAGGGTGTCCCATAACTCCGGCATCATAGGAAAAATAATAAAAAAAGGCAAAACAAAAGCTTTTATTTACAGAACGTGCTCAATATGTTCACCATTGTTTTCAATACACAAATTCAGACGTGATACCCAGTCAGCAAGCACACGGTGAATAATGTCAGGAGTAATGGTGTTACATGCCCCAATAATGCGCTGCCGCAAATGTTCAACACTCCTAATTTTCTCTGCGTATACCAGCGCTTTCAAGTGGCCCCAGAGATAAAAACCTAGTGGCGTGAGATCCGGGCTTCTAGCTGGAAATTCCACAGGCCCTCGACGTCCTATCCAATGACCAGGGAATTGTTGGTACAGGTATTCCCTTACTTGGGTGCTGTAATGTGCAGGAGCGCCGTCTTGCTGGAACCATGTTGGGAAATTTCCTTCTTCGTTCAAGACACTGGGAAATACTTCTTCCTTGAGCATACGTAGGTAGGTGCCTCCAGTGACATGTTCATCGAAAAAGATGCGATCCTTCCAAATGCCACATCATACCATCACCCGAGATGCACCTTGTTCCTTTGAAGAGGTATACCAGTGAGGTTGTTTTGAGACCAGTAGCGGGTGTTCTGTCAATTTACCTCACCATTTCCATAAAAAACAGCCTCGTCACTGAACAGAATGGTGGACGGGAAATTGGCATCCCGAGCATATTGTTCCGTAGCCCATTTACAAAATTCCATCTGCCGGTCGGGATCATCTTCGCTTAATTTCTGTAGGATCTGAAGTTTATATGGATGCCATTTGTGAGCCTGAAGAATGCGATGGATGCTACTTTTCGACACTCCTGTCTCGGCGGACAATCGCCGAAGAGACTTATTGGGACTTCTGTTAAAATGAGCCAGGATAGCAGTCGCTGTATCATGGTCAGTGGACCTCCTTGAAGGTCCACTGCGTGGTTTATCTTCTATGGATTCTGTTTCCTTAAACTTTGCAACAAGTCTGCTAACACAACTCTGTATTATTGGCTCCTGGTCTGGATGCAGTCTGTTAAATTCAGCAGCGGCCTCTCTTTGACTCCGATTTCCTATGAGTAGAATTATCTGGATTCGTTCTTCCTTGCTCACAGACATTATGGCCTGTAGAAAGAGAAAAATATGAATTATGGTTTGTAGAAATAGAAAAATATGAATTTCTCCTATGATGCCGAACTTATGGGACACCCTGTATATACACACACACACCTATTTTTTGAGTGTACACTCCGTTTGATGACAGGGGTTTAGGAGCAAGTGTAGTTTACGTCTCCCTGACGCAAAAGGGGACACAAACTATACTAGGTCAAAGTTAGGAAACGTAAACTACACCAGGATCTTTAGGAGACATTTTTTAAATGAATCCATCAAATAAAACGTTAAAGCTAACGAAAATATTACTACTTAACCTAACCAATCGTCAATTTATATATATATATATAAATTGACGATTGGTTTGGTTAGGTTAAGTCGTAATATTTTCGTTCGTTTTAACGTTTTATTTGATTAGGTATACGCGGACAAAGTTGGGGAACCCAAACTACACTAGGCTAATGTAGGAGAACGTAAACTACACTAGGATAATGTAGAAGAACGTAAACTACACTACGCACCACAGGGGGACGTACACTACACTTGCTCCGGGGTTTATTTTAACGGTCGTCCGGTCATCAGAGACGACTTAGTATTCTAAATTAATCCCTGGAGTTAAAATTTAAAGGCCCGTTAATTTTAACCCCAGGGGTTAATTTAGAAATGGTTAATTTAGAATACTTAGCCGTCTCGGACGACCGGACCCGTTAAAAAAAAGCTGCATATGTATATCGTAAGTAGCATGGGCGCAAAAGGAGAGTGCAACGTAATTGCAAATGTTGAGCAATGTTGCAAAGGGGGGTGTTGCAAGGTGTGTTCAACAAATGGGGGAATGTTGCAAGAGGTTGTGCAACAAATGGGGAGGGGGTTATGCAACAAGAGGAGAGGAGTTATCCTCCAAGCTGCAATGAAGGGGAACTCCCCCAGCAAGCTGGGGGGAATCCACCTAACCTCTTTGGGGGAGAAGCTGGGACGGTCTCACCCCCAAAGGGGTATACCTAACCTAAGAGAGAAAGGAGGAGCGAGGAGTGTTCGCTTGGCTGCGGCCAAGCGCATATTGAAAATTCATCCCAGCGCTTGCTGTCTTATAAGGTCCTAATCCGCCAGTTGGCGTAGAAGCCAGTGCCTCCAGGCATTATCAGCCAGTTGGCACAGTGTATGCATCGTTTGGACAGCCAAGAAACGCACACAAACCACGTACACCCCCGACTATATTCCCATAAACCCCCTATTATTACACACACACAACTATATGCACGAATATATGCACCGGGTTCGAGACCCGTTGACGGCGCGCAGCAATCCTTCTACACAAATGGATGGTAAATAAATGGGAACTCTGGGTATCCTCGTGGTTAACAAGTTGGGCGGTTGGATTCCCCGTTAAACTGTAGGTCTAAAGTGGAGTGTGAAGCTTGACCTTTGTCAGAATGAACATTTCGGGCGGAAGCTATCGAAGGGTTAACCAAAGAAAGCCTATATATGTACAGTTCCGGAAAAAAGTTCATCTAAAAATCCTGAAAACTATAAAAATTACTAATTAGTACAAGAAACGTACACAAAAGCTCCAAAATTTATAATTAGCTATCACGTCAAATTGCATTAATTCACATTAATTCCATTTAATACATAATTCAAACAATCTAGGATTTTATTGCACATTTATGCCTAATTTCTGAATATACAGGGAGCGGAATAAGACGATTTACCGAGAATAACGGAATCACCTTGTGAAAAATAATATTTATCACGAGTATATATGATCAGAAAATTAAATAAAAAATAATAATAATAGCATAAGAAATACGGACGAGGAATATATATTATCTATAATCAAAAAATAATAATACACAAAACGCTGGTGTATAATCAACAACATGTTAGTACATAAATATATATATAATATATATATATATATATATATATATATACACACACATATAGATATATATAATATACACAATTATATTAAATAACGTTCTGAAAATTGCGGAATGGAAATCTGTATTATTCTCGTCATGAGTGAATTAATAAGGTGATGTTAATGTGTGTGTGTATATATATATATATATATATATATATACATATATACGACTGTTAAAGATTTATCCTTTAAAAATAAATTTGAAACACCTGTTCTACCAGCGAGCTTTAGTGGCGCCAGGAACCGAAAGATAACATCGGACTTAAAATCTCGATAATAAACTTCTCTTCGATGGAATCTTATTTCTATTCTCTCGACGTCATAAACTTTATAATGCGTACCCCTCCCAATCCATCTCTGTTAATTTTTCAAAATTATTTTCCAGTTTCAGACGATTTATTTTTCAGAGGAATTAGCCATAGATATCTACAGAATACAGAAGTTTATTGTACCGCCGATCTCCCGTCACGGCTAGTTAATTTTTTTTAAGTTATTTTAGATGGGGTGTAAATCCCTTCACATATATAAGCACACCGGACAAAAAATTAGTCACCCATCTCAGAATGTACCTAATAACGTGTGACGGCGCCTCTGGCCTTGATAACCACACGAATCCGGCGAGTTTAGTATGCGGAGGTACGCCTGCTGGTTCAAATTCATCGTCACTGGAACGAGAGGGCCCATTTCGTGGTACGAAAAACATCCCCAGAACATCACGGAACCACCTCCAGCCTGAACAACCTTCGACGCATTCAGGATTAAAGGCTTCATTGGACCTGCGATGTACTCGTCGCCTCCCATCATTGGAGAACAAACAAAAAACGGGACTCATCGGACCAAATTACACGTTTCCAATCTGCCGCAGTCCAGTTTTTGTGCCTCTGAGCCCATTTATAACGTGCCAATTTGTGACTTGCTGTTAACAGCGGCCTCTTCCGTGGTACCCTGCTCCAGATGTCCATCGCATGCAGTTCTCGTCGCAATGTCCGTTCGGAAATTGGTCGCTGGAGAACCTCATTGGTTTCTTGGAGCAATTATTCTCTGGTTTGAAAACGATTTGCAGTTACTAGACGAGAAACATGGCGGCGGTCCCTATTGTCGAGAATTGTTTTCCGGCCACAGTTACGCCGTCGATTTTCAGTTGATTGCGAACTACACCACTCTTTGTAAACTCGCTGGACAGTACGCGTTGACACACCAACAAATTGGGCTACTTCAGACATTTTGTGTCCGTGGGCTCTGCCAAACACGATGGCTCCTTTTTGCCACTGAGTAACGTCTGCCTCACGACCCATTTTGCAGACTATATCCAACACACATGTGTTCTTCACCACCTCACGAAACAGATCTGATCCTGTGTGCTACGTCACCGCTACTTGTCACTTACCAATGCTACATCAGCGCCCTCTCTGTGACCTTGAACTTCCTACTATCGGTGCTATTAGGGGGTGACTAATTTTTTGTCCGGTGTGCTTATATATATATATATATATATTATATATATATATATATATAATATGTGTGTGTACACACACACACACATATATATATATATATATATGTGTGTGTCACACACATACACATATATATATATAATATATATATTCACAGTTGAGGCAATAAAAATGGATATTTATCACACGCGATCTCTGGACATCATAAAGTTTAAACTCAGACGTTTATCGTAAGGTTGCCCTCCCGTCACGGGCAGTTAATTTTTCAAATTTATTTTCCACCCATCTCTCCAATCTCTCTCTCCATCTCTCTCTCTCTCTCTCTATGCTTCTGGAAGATATCTATGGAACGGGCAAGATATATTTGACACGCCCCAGATTTCACGGGACATCCAATTACAACCCAGTGGGGGGCCCCATGACCTCTGTTTGGTGGATGGCAGCACTCATACGTTAGGCTCCACCCAAATTTCTCCGACGGCCAATAGGAAACTCGCGATTCCGGTATTGTGGGTGTTTACAATTAGACCGCGTATATAAAAGGGGGTATTTTCATCTGGAATCCTCATCAGTTCCATTATCAGTGAGTACTACAGAAATATCTCGTCCTGAGTCAGTCACAGTAGCTTTACATCTCCCCTGAATTGTTTGAAGATGGAGAATTCTACGCAGCGGCGGCGCTCCACCTTTTCGAGGCGACTGACCAGAATGAACTTCTCTCCACACAAAGCATTGCAGAAATTTGCGATGGAATGCAAGAACCAAGAGATACATCATTTGAAATGTAAGTAAATTAACTTGTGATTCGGGCTATATACTTCGATTCATTCAGTATCAGTGTTAAATAATTTATAAAAAGCCATAATATATGCATTTTGAAAAACTAGTTTGTGATTTATTCTCGGGCTATATACATCGTATCATTCAGTGCAAGTGCTATAAAAAGTCGTAATAAAACTAAGTGAAAGGATATCAGCCCAGAGGTCGAGTCCCGGTCTCTCTCTCTCTCTCTCTCTCTGTGTATTTTGGTGAAAAACAATAGGTTTTTAATTATTGCCCATTCTGTGTTTCCTTCGTGGTTATTTCGGCATATATATATATATATATATATATATATATGGTGTGGTTTTAATAATACATTTCTTAATAACTTAAAAATTTATAGAAAGTTCTACAGGTAGGATTTTAGAATTACTAAAACTTTTGAGAATTGTCTGCGGACCCGAGCTCTGATACCCGATACCAGCAGACGATACATAGCACACCCATCTAATCAATAACGTCATTTAGACAGCGAAATTTATTAATTAAAAGTAAAATTTTATTACACGCTTGTTACTGATAAATTTATAGAAAGTTCTACAGGTAGGATTTTAGAATTATTAAAAAATTTAAGATTATCCGGTGCTTACTTTTGAAACTCGTCAGGATATCTGCTTTGTGATTATAATTTGCCAGGTATCGTAATCAGCATTTTCTCTTATTGTAACTCTTTAATTAATCTTTAATTTAATTTAAATTTAGACGTATGTGTTAACAACCCTGTCCCGGGCTCGTTACCCGGTGCTGGCTGATGATGTGTAGTACACCCACGTAATCTTCCTTTTGAGGTGGAAATTAGTGCACGTGTAACGCCTTGCAGGTCTCTCTCTCTCTTCATATATATATATATATAAAAACACCTGTGTGTATTTTGGTGAAAAACAATAGATTCTTAATTATTGTCCATTCTGTGTCGCCTACGTGATTATTTCGGCATATATATATATATATATATATATATATATATATATATACATATAACCGGTGTTGTTGTAATACACTTTTACTCACATTTTATCGTAACTGTTTCATTAGCGGGTATCCTCAATTATAGCCTAGTTTGCATTAGCAGTGAGCTATGATTTCTGAATACATATCGATTTATGAAAAAATGGACTTTAATTATAAAAGATTCAGTATGAACTATTCATGTTAATTTCTCCTTAAAGGACCGATGCGGAACTTGATCGTGTTATAGCAACTTTTCGCGACAGCTTTGATGAAAGGCGAGTAAATGATTTGGAGGCTTTACCGCACAGCCAAGCCAGTGACCTGAATACCGAGGTCGAAGTATTGGCTCACATCGGTCCAACGAATGCCAGGTCATCGAGGAACTAATGTAAGTTTTTTTTGGTTAAGAACAAAACATTGTATTTTCATTTCAATTTATTAAATGGTAGAAAGCATGTTTTAGTACAATTCGGCTTACAGAACTAGCGTCCATTAAATAAGATAACATTAATGGAGACATTTTACAGTTACAATATATATACACGTAAAACTTTACACAATATAGTTACTTATATATACACACGTAAAACTTTACACAATACACGAGTGCTACAAATGGGAACCTTTTTTTATCTGTCTGCATACCAATTCGTCATTCATCTCAGTGTCGCACAAATCGAATAATTTAAAAATTTATAAATCCCTTCCCACGTGACATGTGCAGGAGAAATGAAAGACATACATGCCACAAGTATTACTAAAATATCCTTGGAACGGTAAGGATTCCAGACAATTTCAGGGACATGTAGCTGTTCGATAAATTGTACAACACAGGGTCACTCCAGGGCTGAGTGCCGAGTGAATCAAAATAGTACATTCTTTCCCTATTTTTAAAATAGATTGCAAACCAATGAATCCCCTCACCCAACAATGTCGTGTTGACGATAAGACTACACCAATCTCTCGTAGTTGGCAATTTCAATGTTTCATTCTTCGCAAACACACCGATAAATTTGGAGCGTGTGATTCGGTCACTTTTCATTACTCTCTGGAGTGTATTCGCGTCCATTTTAAAAGTCTGTGACAACGTTCCTGAACGGTCAACTTCTATTAGAGCTTGTGATTCGAGGTACACGAGTACACTAATAGGCGCGTCTATAGGGTTGGCGAATTCCAATCTGACTGAGATGTTCCCACTTTGTTGTGGACTTAAGTGTGTATTTACACTAGCAGATAAGTCAGGGGTAATATCAAATGGTAAAGGTTAAATTCTTCGACAAATTCTTTCTGCGTTACGCCAAACCCAAGCTCGTCACAGCACCGCAATATGGCCAGATTACTATAAGCTCTCGCGCAGAGCGGGAACACAGCGTCTGATGAGTAGTCCGTCATAGTCCCCCCAATGCAACGCCATTTACGTATAGAGTTATATTTTTAAGGCCGAAATTCTCGAATTTAAAGGCGCTCTTTTTATATTTTCCATTCGTCGAAGCGTGATCCTGCATTCCAATTAATATCCTTTTAGGTAGAACTCCAGGGCCACGTTTTCTAGCTGCTTCGAGGCCAACCCGGGGGCACCGTGTATAGTTTGATCTGTACTCTGTTAATTGGGTATTTTACTGTTGCGTGTATTAAATTTTTTCAATTTCTATTTTATTTCGGCGAACTTAATTTCACTCGCCGTACATACGCATCCATATGTGAATCACAACGGGTTTTGCGCCCTCTTCTTGATCAGGTCCCAGATTTATGCAGATCTCAGGATTCGTGCGGTTGAGTTTAGTTTCATGTCGAGCCGTTCATAAGCAGTTTCTCCTGGAACGTGAAGTCTGTATGAAGACGCCAAAACATTCGTATATCTTTTTTTAGAATTTTTAAATTTATCCTTTATACTACTTTCATCTTTAGTCTGATAATAGCCCTCGGCAGTTAAAAAGGTGTCCTTCGCTTCTTTTGAAAAGTTGAGGACATTTTCCAGATAGGCTCGTAGGTGATAAAACCCGTTCCTGCCGAGATGTTAACCTGATTTAAATACACCTCACACTGGCTGAATATGGAGTGTAGAAAGTTGGTTTCAGGGTATGCAGAGTAACTATCATCGCAGTCCGTTCCATCTGAATGGGCTATACGCAGTTTAGCGTACATGTGCATGCAGCTTGGATCAAAAAGTATGGGCCTGAGCTGGGTATCACGAATTCTATAGGGGCACTCGGTGAACTAATTGTGTTTAATGGGTTAATTGTAATAAAGTCGCTATGCTCAATAGAAACCTGTGTAGGGGGCATATCAAAGAGGGACAGTTCCGATTTACAACATTGTGAGCTACACGGATGGATGAAACGCGCCATGACGAGTCAGAAATAGTGCCACCTCTCTCGACAAGTAGTAATCAGCCTATGATTCGTGAGAGTAGTGTCCTCAGCTTATATCAGTTAAAAAAATGATCAGCCATAGGCTTCATACGCTTAGAACACTTCTTTTTTGATGTCCTTTTACGTTTAGCGCCACGTGTTGGTAACCCCTTCTTCCGGACAGCCCTCTTCTTCTTCTTTCCGCCACCACGCATTTTTCTCTTTGCATCTTTGATGATTTCGTCCCGTGTACGTTTTAAATGTTTTTTTAGATTCTTTAGGTTTAGTTCCACCCATTATGTCTTCTACCGCGTTAAAACCTGATTGTAACGCCTTCCTCCCGAGGTATCTAGCCCCCTCTTCAACAGTGGGACAGCGTGCGTAGTATGGTTGAAAAAATGGATCCAAGCCCACTCCCACGCTGATATCTCACCCCTCGATAGACTGTGAAAGGCCTTCGGGTCATTATAACTGAAGCGACGAAAGTGTAGCTTCACTGTTAAGCTCCCATCACCGAATGGGAAATTTTTTCCCTCAATCGTTCTTATATATATCGAGATATTGGTTAATAGATTAGTCGCAACATTCACATAATGGGGCTTGTCATATGTAATGCTCAAACTTTCCCTCTATGGTTGGGATGTGTGCAATGCGCAGCAGGCGCGCCTGGGTGTCCCCAACAAATTGATGCTCCACGATATTGCTGTAAATATAGCACATGTCTGGGGATGGGTAGCTTTCACCCAATTTCTCCATTTCAACTGATACATTAAGCTGGACAAGTCATGTTGTGCCTCGTGAAAGGTATCTCTTTGGAGAGCTGCCTATATCGACCTCGGCCACAATTGTGAACAGCTCTTTGTCTTTAATATTTCTACTAAGCGTTGATTTTAACTTCAACGTGCGTGCAGGCGTGTCTATGTTTACGACTTCAAAAAGTAAATCGTTTGTCAGGTACGATTTTCAAGATCTTGTTTAACCCCGTCACAATGTCCATGGCTGTTCATAATGACCGATTCCTAGTGTTACATTTGTACTATAGTACTGTACCTCACCGAACAGGACTGATCGCATATGTTGTCTAAGGTTATGCCTAATTTTTCACACTCATCGATTCTTCTAAGGATCAAAATATGATTTTCATTTTCAAGAGTTAAAAATTTGGTGGCTAGCTGGAATTCACAAACACCAACTTCGTACGAATCACGTTCCAACTCAATGGGCCCATGGAGTTCTGTTACAAAGTTGGCCAGGGTGTTGTTAGGATGTACAGACAGAGAAGAAGAGGACGGGAGTGTGACATAGAAGTGGTTAGGCGCCATGTTGCATACTATTTAAGCTTCATTATTGCAGCAGCTTTTATATAGGTGTTGAAGCTTTCTGGGTACCCTAGCCATTTCACCAGGTACATTTTTCTCTTTCCTGAACCTTTGCTGCCTAAAATTTTTTCAATTTTAAACACTTTTTCCTAAATTAAATGTCACTTTCTGCAACTCCTCGCGGTAAAAGCCTCCTGCGATTTCTTCCCCATTCAAATCTTCAACGTAATACATCATTATCGCCTTTAGGTCTCATAGCACTAACTTTAAAAATCTCACGTGTCCATCCTTGCTCAAATCCCTTCGCGAATTTATTTCCCGAACGTGATAGCCTTACATAATCATTGATTTTGAAACGTGTAGAGTGTGGTGGCGGTGCTCCATCTCTTCTCACCTCTGGCGCGTACCTCTTTCTAAAACTTCGTTAGGTGTTGTGCCAATCGTACGGTGGTGTGAACGGTTGTATGACGAGGCCAATGACCCAGAATGTTTATATATCTGTATGTGTTTTTATGTGTAAAATAGCGATGCATGCGTTCCTTTATGGTACGTTGAACTCTTTCAGCTAAAGAGGCCTTATGTATAGAACTGCTAGTGTAGTAACTGATATTAAACTCTGTCAGCATGTTCTGAAAAGCGCGGCCTATAAATTCTTTCCCCATATCCGTACAAAAATAGCCAGGAACCCTTCTTCTTTCAACATCAACGTTTTGGTAGCTTTAGCAACTGTTTCAGGCGATTTATTTTTCAGAGGAATTAGCCACAGATATCTAGAGAATACATCTATTATGAATAGGATGTAGCGGTAGCCGTCATTATACACTGAATATCTTTGCATGTCTGTTAAATCCGCTTGCCAAATAGAGTCAATCGAAGCCGGTTGTCTTGGCCGTTTTAAACCTTTTTCTCACCGGTTTATGAAGTGTATAAGCATCCTGCTCCCGCAAAAACCTCTCTCAACATCTTTTTCCCCTACTCCATCATTGTAAACACCTCTGTACAGTCTATTAACACCGCCGTAGGAGGCTGGGTTAGAAATGTCATAATAGCGTTTTCTTAATATGTTAGCCATTTGTGTATTTTAGAGACATGTGGAAAAGGTTAGCCGTTTGTTCTCTTCTTTTCTTGTCTTCATAGATGCTACTCTTGGGGGTGATGGCGTACTCAGTTGTGACACATGCGACACTTGCTCCAAGTCTTTTAACCTATTCAGATTTCCTATGAATGATTTGGGGACATGTATTTCTTGTAGTCTTGTTTTAATATGCTTCCATCCTGTTGGTGAGGACCAGTCCCACTTTCTCACCAGATCATGGACAATGTTGACGATATTGGATCCCTGTACCATTGTTCCTTCAACAATGACCTCGCCTGTATCGGTCCACTGTATGATGGGGTCCTCACTCAATAGATTATAAAGACTTAAGCCTTTATTCCTCAATGTATGTGGGAGACTGCTTTTTAATACATGCTCGATGTGTTGCGTTCCGTTATTCTTTGGTTGGTCATCTCTAATGTCGGGCCCGGGTCCTATGTCACCACGCTCTTCGTTGCTCGCGCTGTGTCTAATAACCACGGGGAGCTCTGTCGGATTCTTATAATCTTCGTTCGTACTCATGAAGAAATTTCTGCAGAGCCTCTTGGTAAAAGATCCTTTTCTCATCAGGTGACTTTTCACTGTTTAATAGGGCTAACAAATCGCTTTCCATTCTTTTAAGCCTGCTTTTACGGGGCACTAGAACCGTGTCGGAATCTTTGAACTTTGCAATGAAGCATACACCTCGCGCGGAATCACTACAACTTTCTCCATTATATTAATTTAGTCAGTAAAGGTCCCAAAACTGAAAATAAGATGGGTAGGAATGATCCCCCTCTTTGTACAATAATTCGCTTTTTCTTCCGACAGTGTGACCTTTACGAGCGAGCGCACGTATTATTTTCTTGTAACCACGTAAGCGAGCCTTCTGAGGTGGTTTCATTGGCACATTACATTTTATAACATTAAGACAGATTTCACAGATGCATTTTAAAAAGTCGGAGTCGATATTTTTAACAAACATCTGTTGCAGTGCCCAGGGCAATCGTTGATAGATTTTTATTAATTCACGATATTTCTTTAGCCTATTTGTCATTCTGGAATATATGCCGTTTCAGGCTCGTTTGGGAATATATTCGTTCTTAGAAGTACTCTAAACGTGTTTCGCGGGTGAAGGTCACAAAGCAAATATCCGTAACGCTGACTTGTGGCTTCTTTATAAACCTCCAAAAACTCCTTACGCTTATTCGGGAACATTTGATTGGCTAATACCCAAATACACCAGCAGCAGCAGCAGCTTCTCGTGCTGTGGTGGAAGGTATAACATTCGAGTTGGTGCGCACCGTTACCCACACTCCTGCCCTGACTAGAAATCGGTACGTGGTCAGGGTTGACCCTGGATCCCTGTATCCCATTGGTGTTGGACTGCGACTCGTAGTTGAAAGTATTGTGGAGTTTGCCCTTCAGAACCGCGACGAACGTGAAGTCCGGACGGTTCAGATGACGCTGACGGAGATGATTTTTGGGTAGCAATACCATTAAAACGTTTGGCAGCTGTAGACACAGAATATATCTTGGGCCGTATAATGCACGCCTCTCAAAGTAGTACAGCCTTCAATATGGACAACTCCATGATAGATATTGACAGAGTATTCCGGGTTGCTGGTCATAGTGCCACACCTTATACTCTTAATTTCAATTTTCCGGTTATTTACAGAAAGTATTTAAACGTCGATCGTGGTTGCGGCTTTATAGCAATAGTCTTAGCTCATATGTTCACTGTGCTAAATACATGGACGCAAAAAATTTGGTTGTCTACGGTTGTGCAACATGCCCGTAAACTGGCTTCAGATTGTAAGCTTGAGTTTGAGTGTAATATGGGTCCTGAAGAGCTGAAAAGGGTCGAGCAGGAAATGAGTGTTCGTGTTGTATTTGGAATGGATGATCGTCGTAGGACTGTGTATGTTTTTAAAAGCAGTGTGAGAGATCGTACAAGACCTCTACTTATTTTAGGATTATCAGGAACATCTACGCTAGTTATGATAAAAGTCGAAAATATGGAAGGCACCATGATCTGCGTAAGGGATGTCTCGAGTTTGCTGATGATATGGTGAAACATTGTAAGGAGTGCTACGTGGTATGTGAGCAGTGTAAATGTCCCAAATGTGAAAGTCATGTAGTTGAAACTGAGAAGAGGGCGTATAATGTGTGTAGACGTACATTTTTCAATAATAAATACTTTGCTCTCCATAAATCAATTGGCACTTACAGGAAAATGAGGATTTGTAAGTGCGGTATGTTTCACATGAAGGATCACTGGGAGAATTTCAAACATAAATGCGATGAAATTCACCGTTCTACATGTCATGAAAAATATAAGGCGGATGGAGTGAAGTATGTATGTGAAATAGAAGATGGTAAGCCTAAAAATAGCCCTTGCATAACCGTGTACTACGATATAGAAACTTACACGAACGCTGAAACCAAAGAGGTTATTCACATTTACTCGTAAATCAGACTATTTGTGATGAGTGCATGGAGATCGAGTGTGAAAAGTGTCACAAATGTGGTAAACGGACAAACATTTTTAAGACGATTGTATACGACAGCCCTGTGAAACTCTTTGTATCCAATATTGTCAAATTAGCGGACAAGTTATAAAAAATGACTGTGTATATTCTTGCCCATAACGGGGCAAAATTTGACGCACAGTTCCTTTATAAGGAGTTGCTTGAACACGAGTCGTCTGCGATATTTACAGGTGATCCCTTGAAAAGAGGAAACAAACTAATACCGATGCAGATAAGAGGTAATGTATAGTTTAAAGACACCCTGCTGTTCACACCTTGTAAATTAGCAAAGCTACCCAAGATCATGGGCGTAGCCGCTGAAGTTTCAAAAGGGTATTTCCCTTACACATTCCTCACTAACGAAACTTTAAATTACGTAGGAATACCTCCACCCAAATATTACTTTAACTACACCAACATGAGTGATAGTGAGCGTGAAGATTTTGACCGCTACTACAACAGTTTTAATGAAGCTAGTCCATACATTATAGCTGATTAATGTGAACGTTATTGCGTGAATGATTTGGCGTGTTTAAAGTATGTTTCCAGGCCTTTAGAAGGATGTACATAGCCCGTTTCAAATGTGATCCGTTGCAAGTCGCAACCACGATCGCCTCATTATGTTTTACGATGTTCATGAATAACTTCATGCTTAAAGACACCTTAGCTGTCATTCAAAGAAACAATCCCCGCAGTTATGGACACAAGGCTATTTACTGGTTCATACACATACAACAACAGACCGGGTCGTGTTTTTTGGGTTGATGGCCTAAGTGAGGATCCAACCACTGGTGAGAAGACTGTGTACTCCTTTAACGGCTGCTGGTGGGATGGATGCCCACGACATGAGTGTGCCGTCACAGGGTACCTCCATGGAAGGTCCCGCGCCGACAGCCTCGCATAGACCCGTATCCGCGCTCAATTTATAGGCTGCCATTTCACTCACAAGATCGTGTGAGGCACGAGTATGATGCACGGATGGAAAGAGATGGCCAGTACCGTGAAGAAACAAGTGCCATCAAACGTTCAATGGTGTTGGACCCCATCAAGTGCGGTGACAGCTTGTTTGGAGTTCGTACAAACCCATTCAAGCTATACTTTCCGCCTACGGAGGGCATGAAACTCCATTACTACGACTTCTGTTCTTTATACCCGTACGTGATGACGAACAATCCGTACCCCGTAGGTGCGCCTGAAAAACTCGTGGGTCCCACCATGCCAACCATCGAGGAGTTCTCAGCTAACTTGAGTGAGCGCTACTTTGGACTCTCTTTCGTAGACGTGCTCTCCCCTCGCGATTTATGGATGCCGATCTTACCCGTCATTAAACATCACAAGCTCATGTTTCCCCTGTGCGTGAAGTGCGCAGAGGATAACAACGGTGATTGTAATCATACAACCAACCAGCGTAAGATCAGAGGTGTATATACAAGCCCTGAGCTGGACCTAGCGGTTCGCCATTGTTACAGAATATTGAAGATACATAAAGTGTGGAGGTTTCAGAAGTTACCCAACCTTTTCACGCCATATACAAACGCTTTTTTGAAGGATAAGGTAGAAGTATCAGGATATCCGGGAGGAGTTTATACCGAAGATGAAAAAACGGATTATATTCAGCGTTACCGTGCCCATAAAGGTATACAGCTTGACAGTTCTCAAATTGTTAAGAATTCTGGCAAGCGCTTTAGTGCAAAGTTGTGTCAAAACAGTCTTTGGGGGAAATTTGCACAGAATACTGGCAAAGGGAACGTTTCATTTGGCACAAAGTTATAGTGAAGTCTGGGATTATGCCAACGCTCCCGATAAAGAGGTTATGGAGATCGCGAATGTAGGTAATACTTACATAATAATAGTACAACACCGAACTGGCCACAGATACCTCACGGGTAACAAACATACCTGTAGCTAGCTTCACAACGGCCTACGCCCGCATCAAACTTTGGGGACTAGTTCACTCTCTTGGGCGGAGGGTGCTGTACGCTGACACGGATAGCATAATGTTCACAGCGAGGGAGGGTGAATACATGCCAGCTATTGGGGAATTCCTCGGAGAGTTAACTGACGAGATCAAGGATGAGTATGGTGATGGTGCAGACACTGACTCCTTTGTATCAACAGGGCCAAAAACTTATGTGGTACGGGTGGGGGTGGGAGATGATATGAAATATGATATATCGTGAAGGCTAATGGTATCACGCTTAACCATGCGAACCGACGAGTCGTTAAATTTGGCTCGTTGATGGATCTAGTATGCTTGGAAGATGAGGGCGACCAGCCACTCCAACTGACTGTGGGGAACCACAATTTTTGGGCGCAGAAACTGGGGTGTGTGAAGGAACTTAGGGGCAAGAAGGTATGCCGTAGCACCTATAGGAAACGTTACCAGGTGCCTGGTACCTATGATACCGTACCCTTTGGACACCTTAATCCTTGATTGCGTGTATATATATATAATATATATATATAATATATATATATATATGTATTGTTAACGATATGTTTATTTATTACGTATATTTTTAAATATATACCTTGAATAATTCGTTTATTAAATAAATCGTGTTTCAGCTAGCGTTTCACTTTCTCCTTTGTGCGTATGTACAGGAGAAAGTTCTAAGTTCCGCCCCCTGTATGATTAGTCACGTGACTTGTACTACTACCTGGGCATATCTCTTCCCTGTTTGTTCAGTTGTCTGCTGCAAGCCCTGGCTACCTTTAATATTGCGTGTTCAACGTTTATGAAGTGGTATTCGGCAAAGTGTGAAGATGTGGTAGATACTGAAAGACTCCCTATTCCACCTTCCTTTGATACTTTTAAGGCTACATTGAACCGTGCGAAGGAACAAGAGGCACAAATACTCTACGGCTATTCTGTCGAGGGCATTGTAGGATTTCGTAGTACAAGCGATGTATTGAAGTATGTTGTAGACCTAACCTTTATAAAAGCTCACATATACCTCGAAGTAGAAGAAACAACACGTGCAGAAGATAAGCAACGGTTATGGTTAGTGAGTCTTGTTGATGAGTGGTGTAACAAGCGATATTTTGTCACGTTACATCATACCGAATACTCGTACCCTACAGCTGAGAATGTAAATCTTGTCATCATGGAGAATCTTAAGTATTTTTTACCACAACATTAATATATATCATGACGAGGTTTGTAGTGAGGTTGTGGCTAAAGGCCTGTGCGAGTTTTTAACAGAGTTTAGAGACGAGTATTGTCTGCTAAGCAAAAAGAAAAAATATGGGCATATGTTTCAATCAAATAGTGCACCGGAGTGTGAATAAAATGTGTTTAGTTCGTGGAAATGAACGAAAATATCTAGTGCGCATTCTGGGGAGTGGGAGTGATAAAACATTAAAACTGGTATTGCTTCATGTATCGGAAAATTTCTCAAAACACCTACCCAGTATAATGGGTTAAAAGTATTCACTTTGGAACAACGCCATACACGTTTCATCAGCTTATGGTGTGACTCACTCCGCTCGTCGAGCCGATCTGCCCACCTGTGGCTCATAGTTATCTCAGAGCTTGAACCGATTGGACGTGCATTCTTCGAATACGATGGAGCTTCCTTTGAGAAGCATTCTCAACGCCGTGTACGATGTGTCCGTGACGAAGTCATTCCGCGTGTTCAGGTGCGAAACTGGTGCCATTAACTATGTACTTGAAACGACTTGTAGACAGACAAACTCTGGTAAACGTAATGTTATTTATTTAAGTGTTGAGGAGATGAATAGAATCTTCGTGATAGTTGAGAAGTAGGGTGAGGAATGTTATAAAATACCTGCAGGTGTAGGTACAAGAAGAGAACAAATTAGTGATGCCCCCTCATATGCCGTTGTTTGCACGTTGTTTATAAATAACGATCAGCCTTACATTGATATACGACTGATGTGGAAGAATGCATCTGATAATAACATTCTTGTCCCTACGCGAAACCGATTTATCCTCGACAGAATGTTTGAAATCGTTGGATTCCGCAAGCTGAAGCCTATATTAGACGCTCGTGTTACGGATATGATTTATTTTGACACGGTTCTTGAATACGCATACACCGCTCTGCTCGACAGATTTATCGACTGTATGAATGAACAAGGTGAGAATGGGTTAGAGCTGGATGCTTATTTAAAAGGTTTAGACTCTTCGAAATATCCCGAACTTTGGTACAAAGGACTTGAGCGGTATAGGGCAGAACTCGCCTACACTGTTCACCCTGAAGAGTTTTACCTCTATATAATGAGTAGCTGTCGTTACGACTTGGAAAATTATTTCAATTGCCGCTATGCAGGGTGAAGAAGAGCTCACGATTGAAAAGCTCGGGACAGTAAGAAAAAACCCTCGATTGGAGTAGTGTTTATAAACTTGTATTTAATAATGACGTGATGGCTAACGATGCCTTCTTTGTGCGTGCTTTTGAGTGTATTCTAGCTGTGTTTAAAGATACCTTGCCAACCGAATGTAAAGTGGGCAAAATAATAGTATTGAACGATATGAAGGCCATTTATATCGAGTATAGGCGCCCACACACCTTGAGCGGTGAAAAAATGTTAAATCGTATTTACCGCGTAGTGCAAAGCAATAATGATATGACTCTAGACTCGATTACGTGCGAGTTTAGTGTTTTAGTTAAGCGCAGTAGAACATAAAGTATTTTGATGTATATCTCTTTTTCAATATATTTAATTATTTAATACAATTGTGTGTGTATATATATATATATATATATATATATATATATATATATATATATATTTCCTGTACTAATATGTTGATGATTATACTCCTTCGTTTGGTATATTATTATTTTCAATATATTTAATTATTTAATATAACTGTTTATTTATATATATATATATATATATATATATATATATATATATATCCTGTACTAATATATTGATGGTTATACTCCATCGTTTTGTATATTATTATTTTTTGATTATATATATATTCCTCGTTCGTATTTCTTATGCTATTATTATTTTTTTATTTTATTTTTTTGATCATATATATTCCATCGTTTGATTGTACATTTATTTTCTATATATTTCGTGAAATTGATTCCAATAATTATAATTCGTCTAAATAAACAGAATGATGTAACGGTGTTTTGTTTAACTCTTTTGGTTGTAAACGATATTATTATTTAATTGTACCAAATGCCTGCCTTCTAAACCGACAGACGGATTTCTAAGCCATCTGTCAAGAATATCTAAATAGCGCAATCTGGCAGATGAAAAGATAATATATACAACTGCCTTCTAGGTATTCTACGTTAACTGGCTGGTTAAGCCAACTGGCGGATTATGCCAACTGGCGGAAAGTCAATTGACGGGAATATATGCTTTAATTAATTAAATAGCGCAATCTGGTAACTCAACCCTAATAATGTACACCTGAACAAGCCATTTACGCCTTCTAAGAAGCCTTCTAAGCCAACTGGCTGATTAGGAACTTATAAGACAGCGGGCGCTCGGATGAACTCTCAATATGCGCTTGTAAAAAGAACTATGGTGTCAATAATCCAGCAGGGTTGCAAGCACCTTAAACAAAAAAAAAAAAAAAACAAAAATATGCGCTTGGAAGCAGCCAAGCGAACACTCCTCTCTCCTTCTCTCTTAGGTTAGGTATACCCCTTTGGGGGTTGAGGCCGTCACACCTTCTCCCCCAAAGAGGTTAGGTGGACTCCCCCCAGCTTGCATAACTTATTGCAACATTCCCCCTCCCCCCTTTGTTGCACACCCCTTGCGACATTCACCCTCCTCCCTTTGCAACAGTTATCCACATTTGCAATGGCATTGCACTCTCTCCTTTTTCGCCCATACTACTAACGTAGTTATTGATTTACTTTTAGGAAACCGAAGTTTACAAATAAATAGCAGAATCCACACACTGGCGAAGATTTCATAAATTTATTTCAGTAGCCTAAACGTTTCGGCAACATATTTGCTCGCTTCAGTGGAATATCAAGATAATATAAATAATTAAAGTTAGAGGGAAAAAATTTTATAACTAAAATTAATATTAAAATCGCAATTAAATACAATTAAAATGAAAAGATGACGAGACAGTGTAAGTTACACAGATTTAAAGTATAAGGTTTATCAAGAATACTTACTAAGCAATACAAATAGTAAGTATTAACGTTTGCTTCCATAGTTGGCTTTTGACTAAACCAAATAAAAAAGAACACAAGAATAACGAGGGTTTACTGTATATGCATTTCAGATTTCAAATTAATTTCGGATTTTCAAGGAAAATGACTAACCTAAGCTAACCAGACTAACCTAATTAGACCTAACTTAACCTAGCGTAACGTAACTGGGCATAATGTAACATAACCTAATTTAAACTAACATTTCAGTATCGACATTATGCATGTCGACATTGTGCAGATCGACTTTGTTCCGGTAACTGTTTTAATTATTTATATTATCTTTAAATTCCACTGAAGATGGCAAATGTGTTGCCGAAACGTTTGGGCTACTGAAATAAATTTATGAAATGTTCAGCATTGTGTTGACCTTTATATATATATATATATATATATTATATATATATATATATATTCTGTGTAACTAGAGATTTCATGAAATCCCTAAAATGTTCAAGGATTTCATGTAAGGTTAAGTCGTGATATTTTCGTTAAACCTACGGGAAAATTATTGAATGACCGGTTAGGTCAACTGCACACTAGGCCGGGTCGTTTTTGCTTGAAGAATTTTTTTGGGAAGTTTAATTTACCCTGTATTACGAAAGTTTGTGTACCTACATAGGACGTATCATGACAAAGTTTCAAGCTTTTATATAAATATTTTGAGGTTCCACAAGTCACTTAAAATTTTGGTGATTTTTTCCGATACTCCGTATAGTAAACTACAGCGCTTTGCTGACTTGCCATAATAGTTTACAGGGCAAATCACCTAGAATTCACCACGAGGAGGTGGCTGTAGGTCGAATTCCACACCATGCCCAGCCCAACCTCCCTTCCATTAGTTTTTACATGTAGTTTATTGACATTTGTATTCGCATTTTTGACTCAAATGTAGGCATGTTTGATCTTGAAGCAATTCTTGCCTTTATAAAACCATCTCTATTTTCCTGGCAACAGACAGAAGCTGATGCTTCTGTTACAAGTTTGACATGTCTTTCCACAGCTTGTGAATGACATGGGTACTTTTTCAATAGAGGGTTAGTTTCATCACCCCTTACGATAAGCTCTAACTGGGTGTTTGTCAAGCTTTTTGTCAGAGGTGATTCATGTCTTGGGTAGTCTCCAAATCGAATTAAATCTGTGTAGTCTCTTGTCAAGAAATTAATTTTAGGCCGTCTAAATTCTCTAATACCCGAGGACACACTTTCCCTGGCTAAGAGAATGCACCGGATGCACTTGCACTATGCCTTTCATCACTTGCCTTTCATCAAATAACATCGAGACCAATAAAGTTTCTGGGTGAGCAAAATATGCCGCTCTTTCAATAACAGGATCAATGACTGCCTTAAGCTCATCAGATAGGTATCTTGAACTAGATATCATAAACCAGAGGTGCCTTGGTCCCTGGTAATAGTAAGGATTTCGCTTTATATTGAACCACGTTGGGGCATAAACGCGAACAATGAATTCGGTCAGAGTTTTCAAGTTTTCTGATGGCTTTTTGGTCGCAACATAAAATGTAACTATTCTGTTGGCTGTCGTAAGCCATCTGGCATGGTTCAAAGAACCTGGGTTGCGGTTTTCAAGGTTTTGGGAACATTGGCCTTCTATGACTGCATTACAAATTTCCATGAGATACTTTTGATCTTGGCTTAGATCGAGATCCCCCGGAATAGAAGGCATATTACTTGATTTGATTGCTTCAAACTTGACAACTGGCATCTTTTCGCACGCAGTAAGACTTTTGCCATTTCCAGCAAGTGCTTTTGGTCCTTTGGTTTTACCATCCAAATAATTAAACAAATGGCGGAGAGGTAGCTCATTGGTATGCAGCAAACACACGAACCAATGAAAAGGAGTATTGTAGTACCTCTAGTTGCCTGATAACTCCATTATGTATGCCAGTGTTTGCATTGGTTCCATCACATCCAATAACCTTCAGATTGTCTACCTTAATATTGTTACTGTTAAGAAACTTTATCACTCCCTTAGAAATGTTAGTTGAATTTCCAGTCACAGAAGTGAAGTGCCCAAGATATTTTGATCCTGGTTCAGCTATAAGCGTGATGTGTTCCTCAGTAATTGTTGTACTGTAGTACCTCCCATCCTTACAGATATTTACTTTAGTTAAGTCCTTTCTTCCATCAAAATACAATGTTTCTAAACTTTCTTCACTTGATTTACTCAACTTCTCTCTGATCTTCTTTCTCTGCCGTCTCACCTTATTCTTATCCACAACATTGTAATAATCTTCAGAGGTAATGAGATCAAAATCTTCCAGAACAGCAGAGGCAACGGCTGCACCAGCTCTGTCTGATATTCCGAATCGATCACAAGTTTTTGCTAATAAAGGCAATTTACGAGTGAGCTTATGTGCTTCACCCGATTTCTTTATACCTTCCTCAATGTGATCATCATCATCACGCTCTCTATCTGTATCTGTTGATGTGTCAGAATCAGGAATTGTATGAAAGTTATCCCAGTCCATTGGCTCTTCCCTGGAAGTGGATGGGTTATTGATATCTCGATCTTCAATGTTTTTAGAAAATCGTGCTCTTTCTTGTCCTTTACGCTCAGACCTTATTTGCAGTTTCTTCGTTGTCTGTAAATCAATATTGCCTATTGCCATTTTTTGTGCACCTCTTTGGTCAATTAGGAAAGAACGTTCCATGGCAGGAACTTTTAGCTCTTTTTCATAAGTGCAAGAAAACAGATCATGGCATTTGCAGGCAGCAATATCAAAAAGCCTTTGATTTTTGGATTTGAACGCGGTCAGTTTAGATTCAAAATCTTTCCTTTTCTACCAGTCTTCATCATATTTTTAGATTTTTCATGACAATCCTTTACTCTGGCTAATATTTGCTGTTCTGATATTGTTGGAATTGATGCACTTTTCCAGATCTCTTTTACCTTTGATGCAACTATTCTTGCCACATCATTAGCATTTGGCTCTTTTTTCTCCTCACTAGCTATAAGTAAGAGATATCTTGTTTGTAAATATTCTTTTAAAACGTCTTCATATAGGGGAAGTTGATTTCCACTGAGCTCAGCTTTCCCAAAAAGGGAAACAGCTGGACTCATGATTTTTTCAACAGTTGCTTTCACTTTTACGGCCTCAGCCATTTCGGATAATTTGGGAAAGTCACTCTGTTAGTGTAACAACGCGCATTTAACTATTCAAATAATCAATTCTGAAAAGAAAAATTGTGTATATATAAATTATATATATTCTGGACGAAACACAGTCAAGAAAAAACTTAATAGCAACGAGAATACAAAAAATACAAAAAAATCTTAATAAAAAATCATAATTGCCAAATAATTAATAAAGTTTACGTATTTAAATGAAGTTTTAAAAGTTTTAAAGTTTTCTGTAATGGTTTACGTTTTATTTGCAATCTTCAGAGGACTTGCGGAACATCTAAAACTTGATTAATTTAGTTTTTTTAATCATTGTTGAACATTTATAGTGCATCTACAAATTTCTTGGACACAGGCATGTGGAAATTCACAAATTTAATTTTTCGACCCGGCCTACTGCACACCCTTGACGGTTGGTTAGATTACGTCGTAATATTTTCGTTAAAACTAACGATAATGTCAAGACTTAATCTTACATGAAATCCCTGAACATTTTAGGGATTTCATGAAATCCCTAGTAACACAGATTCCATAGAGACCACCGTTTCTAAAAAAATTATTGTTCCATTTGTTGGACCGGTTATGGAACAATTCATAGATAAAACGAATGTTCCATCGTTGAATGCTGATGGAATATCTTTCCTTTTCGGACCGATTTTGACCCAATTATGTCGACATTAAAAATAAAATTGATTCAAATCGGTCCAAAATAAAAATGGACGGTTTGTTTTACCAAGAAATTGTTCCATACAATAGACTAAAATGGAACAATTAAATTTCTAGAATCGGTGTTTTGTATGGGACAACTTTACAGCGATACCGTTCATTGCTTCCATTTATTGATATCTGTAATTAATTAACATCCAAGAGAGAGGATCCACAACTTAACTTGGATTCCGAACTCCCTAAAAGCGACCCAGGATTCCTTTACTGTTGAAATCTTAAGTTGCAAATGTCCAGTCCGCCGGACTCGAACGGATGGACCAAGGCCATTTGGTCGACAAGACCATAACATCGACACTCTAAAAAATTAACCTAATTTATGTTAACCTAACTCACAATAAGCAAACTGATCAGATGTCATTAGCCCGGAATGGATTCTTAACCCTTAAATAAACGACTATCTTCCAATATCATCAATATTATAATTTTTTAAACTATTTGATCTTGTTCGGTAAATATTTATTTTGCCAAAAAAAAAAAAAGAATTGCACTTAAACTTCTTTGTCAGAAAAATATATAAAACAGAAATAATTCTGCAGAAGTTCCCCCGTTTTTCTTCAAATGACGTAGAAAATCTGAATCTGAGTTTGGCATTAGGTAAATGTAGCTTCAAAGGGACGACCATAACACGAGACTTTAAAGATTTACAATTTAATCGATTTGAAACTAAAAAATAAAAAAAGTCCCTTGTATAAATAACCAACGAACTTTCGTAAGAAAGGAAGAACGCTATCTTTAATCCAAGAACCATTTCACAGAAGCGATAAAGAAGATTATGTTTTCTTCTTTTCTTGCAGATGCAAGAATAGATACAGAATTAATAAAACAATAAAAAAGAATAGGAAGAGAAGAGTTAAAGAAATAAAGATAAGAAATATAATAAAGTTATCTACAAACACGCAAAAAAGTTTCAATGAATTTGGAAACAGAAAAGAAATAACAGTAAATTTTGTTTTGATATTTTGTATTAAATAATAAATTATGGTTGATTATTTTTTAGGGGGTTGAAGGGGGAGCTATCAAACTAATCTTACATTTCTCTATTACTCCCAAACTACATTCTTGGATATATATTTCCGTTTTATATATCATTTACTTAATAAACCATAAATGACAACAAAGCCAGCAAGAATTTTTGCCGATTAAATACTCAACCAAAATATTAAATAGATAGCATCCGTGACTCAGTGGGTCACACTGTTTCCTTGTAAGCGAAGTGAAGACTCTGTGGTCGGGGGTTCGAATCCCGATGGTGCTGGTTAATAATAATTCAAGCGTTGGCGCAATAATCCGCTTTAATTTGTCCTCAGCGGTGTGCCAGTTTCTCGCCCCCGTCACTGATTATTATTTAAAACATTAAATAAGAGGCTTACGTGTTAATACAAGATTCAGAGTTTTGTAATTTTTGGAACTTACAATTTTATCTTCATCTTAGATTCTTAAAAGCAATTTCCACAAACGAACAAATGATTACTAACGGTAAGCTGACAGCGAAGATCTCTGGAAAAAGAACGGAGAGATGACAAAAGTAAATAGACGTCACGATAAGTTGTCCTCGAGAACAAATGCCAAAGCTCATCAATGGAATGCCAGAACGTGTGTCAGCTTTACATAAAACACGATTCTAAATATGTCGATTCAATAAATCAGTTATTATTTATTGACTTTTATTATCAAATAAAAACTATGGGAAAACAGAGGTTATCTACTTATTTTTGTCAACCCTCTCCAGACGGTAAAAATGTGTACAGTGGCACTCATAAGTATTCGTACAAAGAAATATTTCATTTTTATTCGTTTTTATCTTTTGTACCATGCAAATGATGGTTATGAAAAGTTTGCCGTTCGTTTTGAAAAATTTAACACATAAAACAATTAGTTTAACTCCATTATATAATGGTAAACATCAAAAAATTTGAGGAAAATAAAAAAAAGTTAAAATGCAAAAGTTTTCGTACATTTATTTACAAAATTATTAAATACTTTTTGTGCCCACCTTAGGTTTGAAGAATTTAAAAATTTTGTCAGTAGTTGGCTGTTTATTGATTAGAGACTGTTGGCAATTCTGAATTATAGAATTTTCCCTTTTAATCTTCATGGAAGACAGATGATTGTACAAGCAATGGGATCGTCGTGGTAAAGTGCTATCTACAAATCTTAAGAAATATGTTATTGCTGCACAAGACTGCAAAGAGTTATACGACGATAGGAAAACAACTTCAAATTCCATTTACGACGGTTGTTGCAGTTATAAAGAAATGGAAAGGCTTTGGAACAATCAAAACTCTACCAAGGTGTGGACGACGTTGCAAGATTTCAGAACGTACACCTAGACGGATTTAAAGAATGGCTGCTGTAAATCCATGAGTCTCTGCAGGTGATATTTACCAAACATTAAGACTATCTAGAGTCGATGTCCATCCCGCCACTGTACGTAGTACATTGAGAAAGAACGGTTTACATGGAAAAGTTGCACGAAAAAACCTCTGCTACGTAAAGTGCACAAAGAAGCTCGTTTAAACTACGTCAATGATTATCAAAATGATGGATTTGCATAATGGAAGAAAGTTCTCTGGACAAACGAGACCAAAATTGAATTATTCGAGAACATCGAGCAACGGTATGTTTGGTGAAAATCAAATACTGCATTCGAGAAAAAATAAACCCTTCCTATGATTAAATATGGTGGTGATAGTTTGCTTCTTCGGGGATGCTTTGGTACTTCTGGTCGACGAAAGCTTGTTGTTATCAATGGAATCTTAAATTCAAAGACATATCAGGAAACTTTAGAAGAAAATGTATTGCCTTCAGTTCGGAAGTTGCGAATGGGTTGCAATTGGGTACTACAACAAGATAATAATCCAAAACATAAGTAAGAGCACCATGAAATGGCTTCAACAAAAGAATCAAGCTTCTCGAGTGGTCCAGTCACAAGCCTAAATCTCAATTTAATCGAGAATTTATGGTTTAATTTGAAAAAAGCTGTCCGCAAGAGAAACCCTTCGAATTTGATTGAATTGCAACAATTTTCTTTCGAAGAATGAGCTAAAATTGCATGATGTTTGAACATTCCTGAACATATTGGTACTGATTTTGGCACACTCAAATGCGATTTTATCCTTTAGAGAACGTATGGTTTTGGGTCGATCAGCATAGACTACCGACTTGAGATGGCCCCACAAGAAAAAGCCAAGAGACGTGAGGTTTGGAGACCTAGGTGGTCATTCGACGGGCCCTCGTTGTCCGATCCACTTGCTTGGGAATATTTCATCTAAAGAGCTCCGGACGATGGTTGCGAAATCTGGTGGTGCACCATCCTGCTGAAACCATATCTCCGCCAGTTCTGCCAATGGAATGTCATCCAGTATGGTTATTAGAAATGCTTGCAGCATATGCAGATATATTTCACCTGTTACATTGCCGTCGAAAAAGTATGGACCAATTAACCGACCCCCTCAGAGCGCAGCCCACACCATAATTCGTGGATCGAATTGCACATGTCCTTCCTCCATCCAGTGGGGGTTCTCATTGGCCCAGTAGCGTGCATTATGCCTATTGACACGACCACTGAGGTGAAATATCGCTTCGTCGCTGAAAATAATCCTTCGTTGAAGCTGTCGATGTTGTAGAAACCACTGGCAGAACTCTGCACGACGGCCTGTGTCGTCACCGTGCAGTTCCTGAACGAGTTGGACTTTGTAGGGGTGGAAACGATTTGTTGTAAGAATTCGTTAAATGGATCTTCTGGAGACACCCGTTTCCTGGAATGACTTTCTTAAGGACTTACGTGGGCTGTTTTTGAGGTGACTGAGTAGCGTTAGTGATGTTGCTGCATCGGTTGAACTTTTTGGCCGGCCACTGCGCGGCCGATCATGAACACTTCCCATTTCTTTGAAGCGAGTGAACAGTTTTCCAACTGATGCCAGAACAACTGGCGGCCTCTCAGGGTGTTTGTCATTAAAAGCAGTAGCAACTAATCGGTGTGTGTGACCACGCCTTGCACATATTAAAACTATTTTCACCCATTCATCTATTGTCAATTTCTGTGCCATAGGTTCAACAACAAATCTGAAAAGAACAAAACACATATTAAAACACAAATTATTAAAATGTGCCTATGGTTCCTGACTTTTGCGCCACCCTATATATATATATATATATATATATATATATTAATATATATATATATATAAAGAGTGTTCCATAACGATGAATACACTCCTTGAAGTGATATCAATAAAGTTCATTGTGGAGCTGAAACGTCACTTTTATTTTATGGGAGAAATAGGCCACGGATAGGCTAGGTCCTTTTTGTTTATAGGCAAAACGGCCCAACCTATCAGTACCCTATTTCAAATGGCGGACACGTGAATTTGCCGCTACACCACCTACACTTTTGACTATTTCAAGATTACGTGACAAATTTGAAAAGAACAAAACACATACTAAAACACAAATTATTAAAATGTGCCTATGGTTCCTGACTTTTGCGCCACCCTATATATATATATATATATATATATATATATATATATGTATATATAAATAAAGATATCAATAAAGTTCATTGTGGAGCTGAAACGTCACTTTTATTTTATGGGAGAAATAGGCCACGGATAGGCTAGGTCCTTTTTGTTTATAGGCAAAACGGCCCAACCTATCAGTACCCTATTTCAAATGGCGGAATCCCGTTTGATGTTCGAACAACGGAAGCAGATATTGAAGTGGTATTTCAAAACCGAAAATATTAGCGAGGTACAGAGATGTTGGATACGTGAATTTGCCGCTACACCACCTACACGTTTGACTATTTCAAGATTACGTCACAAATTTGAACGAGATGGCACTGTGCAGACGTGTGCAAAGAACATTCAGGAAGACCTTGAACATCGACTTGTGAAGACAATAAGGAAAATGTTCTTCAAATGATCACCAATACGCCGAAAAAATCTGTCAGACAGTGTTCGCGTGAGACCAGAATTAGCAAAAGAAGTGTACACAGGATACTTAAATCTGCTGAGTTTAAGGCATATGTGCCGCGACTACTGCACGCCATCAACGAGAGCGATCCAGACCGGCGAGTTGAATTTTGCGAGTGGTTCTCACGTAGATGTCTTGAAGATGAGCACTTTCCTGAGACAATTGTATGGTCTGATGAACTAATTTTTAAGCTAAACGGAACACTGAATCGGCATAAGAGTATTTACTGGGCTTCTGAGAATCCACATATTTCTATGAAAAAGGTAGTGAACCGATCGGGAGTGACAGCGGGGTGTGAAGTGTCATCCAGAGGACTTGTTGGCTCTTTTTTCTTCTATAGGACAGTCACCGACCCTGTGTATCTCGACATGATACGTGAATCAGCCATGCCTACTATCCATCAGCAGTACGGCGAGGATGATTTCTACTTTCAATAAGATGGAGCACCACCTCATTACCATTGCGCGATTAGGGCATACCTCGATGCCCACTTACCTGGCAGATGGACTGAACGAAGAGGAAGTAAGGAGTTTCCACCCCGATCACTTGATTTAACTAACACCTTTAGATTTTTTATGTGGGGTAAATTAAAGCATGAAGTGTACGCAAGAAATCCAAATACACTTGAAGAGCTACGACATGAGATTGAAGAGGCTTGCAGAAATATTTCACCGGAAACCTGTACACATGCATGTAGGTTTGTTTTACGTCGTGCTCAGCAGTGCATAAATGCAAGAGGTAGACATTTTAAACATTTTCGCCAATAAACTAGTTTATTAATATGCTTATTTATTATCCTCTTTCAAAGTAATGTTTCAGCTTCACAGTGAACTTTACTGATATCAAATATGTGAATAAATAAGGAAGGTATTCAACTTCAAGGAGTGTATACAACTTTATGGGACACTCTGTATATATATATATATATATATATATATATATATCCTTGTGATTTTTTCCATTGCCCGCATCCCTTCCACATAAATGCATTTTTGTGAGAGGAGTTTGGCTCCTCGGCATTTTTACATAAAAAAATATTATGTTTTTGAAAAGTTATCTCCTTTGCTATTCAGTTTTATAGCTTTGATCGCAGCTGTGTAATTATAAATCAACCTCTTGTGCACATCTCTCCATACCCTGATAAGGGCCAATACAAAAAATGAACCATTGAAATATAAAGTACGAAATTCTCGCGAAAGTTACCTTCTCTCTCTCTCTCTCTCTCTCTCTCTCTCTCTCTCTCTCTCTCTCAGACAGATCATAAATTATTATTATTATTTTCCTCGTTCGGTGTTAGTCAACGATCAATATTATTATTATTTTTCTATCCCCATCCCTATGGTCATCTACTTCCAGCCAGGTCGCGCGCGCGCGTACAACACACACACACACACACACACACACACACACACACAATGAAAGTATGCTTTTTGCACTTTTATCTTAAATTTCATGAAAGTAGCTATTAATAAAATGTCGTACAACTTTCTAAAGATGTATTCTCTCTCTCTCTCTCTCTCTCTCTCTCTCTCTCTCCTTGTAACTCTCTCTCTCTCTCTCTCTCTCTCTCTCTATATATATATATATATATATATATATATATGATACACACAGACCGTGCATGGAACAAGGAACTCTTCTAGGAAAATTAAATCTACTATAGTCTGAATAAGTAATGGTAAATGACAAATACTATAGTTTTGCAGATAGCTGGTGAAGGAAGCTATATTTTTGGGACCTCTTTGCGAGTGACCCGTTGCCCATGTCGGGCTAGCATCATGAAAAAGAAAAAACTATAGTATTTGTCATTTACTATTACTTATTCGGACTACAGTGGATTTGATTTTCCTGGAAGAGTTCCTTGTTCCATGCACGGTCTGTGTGTATCATAAAAACCTCAGGGAACCATTCTGAGTTCATTCCCATATATATATATATATATATCTATATCTATATATATATCTATATATATATATTGTATATATATATATATATATATATATATATATATATATATATATATATATACACAGTGGCATTCAAAAGTCTTCCTCCACCTCAGTTTTAGACAATTTCTAGAAAATAATACAACTCTGAGAAAGTGTGTCCGCTATATTAAGTTATTTTCTTTTACAAGAAATGGTATTTCATATATTCTACTACATGTGTAAGTAATGTAGCTTTTATTTCATAAGAAATAAAAAGTTTCTGTTACGTTTTTTCTTTGCACTATAATAACACCGATTTTAACCCAGGTATTGGTGACAGACCATAGCCAAAGGTTATTAATCCTCCAAATAGTGTATTCATACAGTAATTTTAACAACTGGATAGCTGATAAAACCAATTAGTCAGTGACACTGTAGCAATTTGATTAAAAAATAACACTACAGCAGTGAAAAAAAAACGGAAATGAGATCGTCATTTTTATGGCTAATTATATGCTAGATTGCGAAAATAATACTCATTTATTTGTATCACCCACCGATTTTATGAAAATGACCCTATTTCATTGTATCATTTTGAGAACCACTGGTTCTCTGAACGCATCATTTACATTTTGTTCAGTCATGCATATGCTGTGGTGGTGGTGTTCGGCTCTGTGTTTCCACTTTGATTTTATGAAAAATTTCTTTCATTAATCATTTAAAACAAAATTGTCAGCCATATTTTATCATAAATCGGTGCTATAAGTGAGTGTTATTGAATAACAGCTATCAAATTATGTATATTTCACCGACAATAACTATATTGTGTGAAATTGCAAAAATTTGCCAGACAGTTTTTGTTATATTTGTGGGACATTAACGTTAAAACAGTATAAAAGGAAGTTGTCTTCTCATGTGAAAAAGCTTTATGAATTATACTTCGCATGCAAAGTTGGTGATTAGGACAAGCACTGGGCGCCTCATATCTGCTCTGTGAGATGTACAAGCTCGTTATCTGCATGGTTCAAAGGCATTGGTCCTGGTCTGGGATTCGGTGTTCCAATGGTATGGAGAGAGCCGCTGGACCATTCACCTGATTGCTATTTCTGCTTAACGAACATCACAGGTTTGAATCTTTTATTTTTCTGAATATACGTCAAATTTGGTGTTTTTAGCACATTTTAGCATATCCTGCTCTGCATAATGTATTACACAATTATGCTATAATGTCTATTGTCTCACATTACAGGTTGCAACAGAAAAGGGAAAAAGGCTATCGTCTACCCAAATCTTCGTTCTACTATGCGTCCTGTGGAACATTCTACAGATATACCCATCCCTCGTCCTCCAGCTGAAATGCCGACCGATAACAGACTCTGACAAATCGGAATCAGACGGCGAATGCTATGAAGCTCAAGTCGAGTCCAAGAAAGAACAACATCTCATCACGCAGCCTGAACTCAATGATTTGGTCCGTGATTTAATACTTACCAAGCAACGAAGTGAACTGCTTGCCTCACGTCTACAAGAATGGAATCTGCTGGCGGAAGACATACGAATTACAGCATTCCGAAAGCGCTCCTTGGATTTGCAGGAATATTTCACAATGAAGAACAATCTTTGTTATTGCATTGATATACATGGTTTGTTCGATGCTCTGGGTTTGTGCTATGAACCGAATCAGTGGAGATTGTTCATTGATGCATCTCTGTACAGTGTTAAGGGTGTACTGTTACACAATGGGAACACAATGCCTTCTGTTCCGATCGCTCATTCAGTCGTCTTGAGAGAAACGTATGACAATGTTGCTTTTACTCTGGACTGGCCCTCAAATTCGCCAACGCATGCTAGACGAACACTTTGAAGCGGTGATGGATGAGGTTGAGTTGGCAGCCTGGCGTGCATTCAAAAACGTGTGCAGCGGTCTACTAGGAAAGACTAAATACGACAACTATGCTGCACTTGTGGATCAACTTATCAACTCATACCAACGTCTCGGATGTAAGATGTCATTGAAAATTCATTTTTTGCATTCACATCTCTCATTCTTTCCGGAAAACGCATCTGCTGTTAGCGACGAACACGGGGAGAGATTCCACCAGGATATAGCCATAATGGAGAGCCGATACAAAGCGAAGTGGAGTCCTGCTATGCTGGCCGATTTCTGCTGGAATTTAAAGCGTGACCAACCAGAAGCATCACACAAACGCCAGCATAAATACAAATAATGAGTTGAAAACAGTATAGTACGAGAATTTTATGTTACTTTTGTGCATATATGTTGAAGTATAGCAATAATTAAACTGTTCCATATGATAAAGCCAATCTGTTTATCAATATATTCTTATTTTTTGGTATGAAGATTTTAAGCAGTCATTACAAAAAAACGTGACGTGATAGAAAAAAACTATTTTCAGATTTGGAATCAGCACACTCGAAATATTAAGAATGACCGAATGTTATTCCCTTTTTTTCTGAACCGAAAATTTGTTGTACGTGTAATTAATAATTTTCTCTATTCTCTCTTTACAGGCCGTGATTGAAATGTTTAAGGAACTAAGTTTATCCCAGAGAGGAGAAATAATTGCTCTTTCAAGAGAGGGAATGTCCCAACGCCAGATCTCGGCGAAAATTAACGTTTCAAAAGGGGCCGTCCAAAGAACTATAAGCAGATATAAAGAACCTGGATCGTGCTCTTCAAAGACAGGATCTGGCAGACCTAATGTGAATACTGATTCTGAGAATCATTACATCAAGGTTACATTACTGCATGACAGAGAAGCCGCAGCTACACAGATTCAGGTACAGTTGAATGAACAACGGGACTCTCCAATAAGTACAAATACTATGAAAAGAATGCTCATAAAAGCTGGTCTCCATGGCAGAGTTGCTGTGTCCAAACCACTACTGAGGAAACAAAATAAGGCTAAAAGATTGGAGTAGGCAAGAGAATCGTGACCCGACAATTCAGCGCAGGACAATTCAGCGCCGACAATTCAGCGCCGACAATTCAGCGCAAGACAATTCAGCGCAAAGACAATTCAGTGCAAGACAATTCAGCGCGAAAATACCAACAAAGAAGAAGAAAGAACAAATCCAGAGGGAAGAGAGGCTTGCAACTGTTAGGTTAGGTTAGGTTAGGTTAGGTTAGGTTAGGTTTCTAGTTTTTGAAATAAAATCTTAATTTTAACAATTCTAACAAATTTTGTTTTTTTAAATAAAATTTTAATAATTATACTCCTTTGAATTTTATCTCCGATTTGTCACTCCTTCGTTATGTCACTCCTTCGTTACGGTATTTATGTCACTCCTTTGTTATGTCACTCCTTTGAAATGTCACTCCTTCGATACAGACCCAATTTAGCATATATATAACTATAAAAATTTTTCTCTTTTTTATTTATTGCGATTTATTTCTATTATTTTTATCTAAACTTTTAACTGTACTGACTTGCGCTGAATTGTCGGCGCTGAATTGTCTTGCGCTGAATTGTCTTTGCGCTGAATTGTCGGCGCTGAATTGTCCTGCGCTGAATTGTCGGTGCTCCGCAAGAGAATATCGACATTTTACTGTAGACGACTGGAAAAAAGTTCTTTTTACTGTTGAATCAAAAGTGGAACTTTCTGGGTCTCATAGAAGAGTTTGTTAGACGTAGAACCAACGAAAAACTGATAGATCCCTGCATAAAACATTCAGTAAAACATGATGGATGCAACATTCAAGTTTGGGGTTGTTTCAGTTATTCTGGAGTTGGAGATCTTCAAAATCACTTACACTCTCACAAAAGAGAAGTACCACTCCATACTAGTGAGACATGCAATACCATCAGGATTGAGGCTTTGTGGTCAGGGATTCATTTCCCAGCAGGATAACGACCCAAAGCACAATTCTAACCTTTGCATGAACTATCTCAACAAGAAAAAAATGAAGGTGTTCTACAAATTATGAAGTTTCCTCCACAAAGTCCTGCTCTCAATCCAATAGAGCATCTTTGAGACCATTTCAAGAGTCTGAAAGCTAAAAAGAATATAACTTCTCTTGATTCTTCTCTCCGGGAGAATGTAGAAGAATGCTGGAACAGCATAGCACAAGATGTTATCCAAAAACTTGTCGAATCTATGCCTCACAGAGTGGAAGCTGTCATTAAAGCAAAAGGTCATATCGATTATTAATAAGACTATGCCATTAAATTGTTAATTTCTTTACTAATTTATAATAATTACATTTAGAAGCAAATAATATGCTATCCACTACACCATGGGCCTCGATTAATCAGAAGTCGTAATTCTCCTACATACGAGCAGAAACCAATGCCCTGAGGGGGTACCTTCGCATGCCGTACTTATATATACATTTTAACTGCAAACAACAACGAGGCCCATGGTGTAGTGGATATCATATCTGACCGGCAATCGGAAGATCCCGGGTTCGATTCCTGGGTGGTTACCTCATTTTTCATTTGTTCGTTCTCCCTCCTCATCTTGTGCGGAACGTTCTTCTACACAAGCGTCGTTCTTTACATTAATTATACTGTGTGTTGTTTGCAGTTAAAATGTATATATAGGTACGGCATGCGAAGGTGCCCCCTCAGGGCATTGGTTTCTGCTCGTATGTAGGAGAATTACGACTTCTGATTAATCGAGGCCCATGGTGTAGTCTGTAGTGGATAGCATATCTGATCGGCAATCGGAAGATCCCGGGTTCGATTCCCGGGTGGTTACCTCATTTTTCATTTGTTCGTTCTCCCTCCTCATCTTGTGCGGAACGTTCTTCTACACAAGCGTCGTTCTTTACATAATTATACTGTGTGTTGTTTGCAGTTAAAATGTGTGTTTATTTATATATATTATAATATATATATATATATATATATATATATATATATATACAAACGCATTCCTTAGGATTTTTCCAGCTTACTTCATGAATTTTGATGGGCGGGGCTTACGTCAGAGGAACGATCACATGTTGTTGCAGACAAATGGATACAGACACACACACACACACACACACACACACACACACACACTCACACTCACATACACACACACTTCAGCTGACCCATTAGCAGCACATAGATTACATTATACAAACAGCATTGTGGTCTTGTGGGAACTAAAACCCACTTTTCGTTGTATATATCATAATTTAATTATACAATAATCCTTATTGCAATTTTCGTATGTTATTCGTTATAAATTGAACAGTGATTGAAAAAGGTTTTAACATCACTTAAAGAAGCCCATTCCATATACTGACTGCCAGCTCGCAAAACCTAGTATTGTAGAATAAGACTGTGAAAGGTGTTATATGGATCCTTATATAGCTCATGTGTTCTAAGCTGTTTTACGTTTATTTAAGAAATTAACTGTCGTACGATGAAATCCCTTTTACATATTCAAATTTATAGACTATATTAATCTTTCAATTTGTGTACACTAGTCTCGTCTCTCTCACCTTAGCGACAGAGCGCTCCTTAATAATAAATTGTGTAATCCTTAGGAAATGTATACGGCAAGCACCACGCCTTTTAGCTTCAGACAATAGACAGCCGGAGAGCTAAGGTCTCCAGGATCTGACACATTATGTGGGTCCTGTCGGATAGAATGGAATTCATTCCGGTGTGGCTGTGAATGACTCTTTAGTATATTTTCATTTAATCGTTATAGCAATAACTGTATAATAAGAGTATAAAGAAATTTAATTTTAAGTCATAATGAAGAAGTCATTCTTTATAAATATAAATATATACTCAGCATACACTTTGAAACTCATAACTAGGGCCCGGATGTTTAGGCATTATAAAATTGAAAAATAGGCAAAATAAAAGTATAAAATAGGCAAAAATAGGCATTTATTTTATACCGATCAAAAACACACAAAACAAAATAAGTTATATAATAATGTATGAATGTATCATTAGTTTCATTACCTTGAGACTACGTCGCACATTATTAGTCTGAATTACACATAATTACAAGTAATTTTTTTATGTTTTCAACTTTTAGGCCTCTTCTTCTGTCTGAAAGAACATGCTTGTACAACGAGAATGACCTCTCTACTTCCACTGATGTAACAGGAGCAAATTTGAAGCATGATACATTCATGGGATTCATATCCCCTACATCGGCATCAGTGTGTCCTTCAAGAACGTGTGCAATGTTCTTTAGTCGTTCCAGATCTGCATTTGCTCGTATCACTCGGTCACATTTTTCGCGAACAGATTCACCTTTCTCGCCGGGCGCTTGACTGATGCCTGCAATGACTAACTCAAAAATTTTCAAAGCGTCGATTAACGGCTGGTTCCTAGTTTCAAGAGCAGTAATGTTCTCAGGTATTTTTGCAAAGTGGGAAGTGATGTATGAAAGTTCATTGCGAAGAGATCTATCTTCAATGAGGTCCATCACGATGCGGATTGATGAAGCATCTTCGATGTCAAGTGCTGATACAACTTCTCGAAACTTGTCAAAATTTGACGTGTAATACAACGCAGCCGAGATCCAGGTTCCCCACCTCGTCAAAACGGGCTGTGGCGGCAATGCGAGTTCAGGCGCTATTTCATGCAACATATGACATCTTGATGGTGCCTTAAGAAATATCTTCTTTCCATTAGAAATTAATTTGTCGACATTGGGGAACAAGCCTCGTATCTGCTCAGCAACACGGTGAAGTGCGTGAGCCAAACAAGTAACATGTAGCATTTGTGGAAAAAGAATTTTCAATGCTGTTGCTGCCTTCTTCATGTACGGCGCTGCGTCTGTCATGAAGAGAAGAACTTTTTCATGCTGGATGCCCTCTGGCCAAAGCAAAGCGAGGGATGTTGTGAAAAGTTGAGCTATTGTTGAGCTGTTGGTCTTTGGCAGCTCTTCTGATGTCAGCAGATAAACTTTCGGCGTCTGATCAGCTTCCAAAGTACCTATAATCACGTTAGCAATATATCTACCCATGGAATCGGTGGTCTCGTCTATTGAAATCCATATCTTGTTATCTGCAACGCCTTCACGTATTTTCTGCATTGCAAAGGCGTAGTTTGTATCCACATAATTTTTTCGAAGAGTGGACTCACTTGGAATAACTTGTTTTGTGTATTTTTCTAAAAAGGTCTTTAGTGATTTGTTTTCCAACTTCCACAGTGGAATTCCAGCATCAATAAATGATTTGCATAGCTCCAAGGAAAAGGTAGATTGACGATTTGACGTTGAAGCAAATGTTGTCATCAAACACGTTTGTAGGCTGTTTGGTTTCATCTTTTCAGCAGAAGCTTTGTGCTTAACGGTCTGCACATGCTGGGAAACAAAGTACCTTTTCTCACTATTAACTGCTTTGTCACACACTTTACAAAATAACACTGTGCCATCTGTCTGTGGAAAAGATATCTTTTCCAAAGTCACGAACATGTTGGTTCAGTTTACTACTTGAAGATGAACTAACTTTTGGCATATTAACGTCTTCTAAATATCATTCAAGTTTAGTCAAATACCACTGATGATCGCACACAATCACTCGCACGAAGCAGAACAACGAATATGAGGAAATGGCCGTGCGAGGCTAGTTTTCAGATACTGCGCTCAGCTGATAACGTCAATCATACATGACGTCATTTCCGCAATATGAAATTCCACGATATCTTCATTCACGTTATCTGCGCATTCCTGGTTAGTCTAGTCGTAACTAATACATGATAATTTTCCTATAAATGCCTATTTATGTCTTTTTTCTTTATAATCTAATTAAAAAGGCAAAAATATGCATTTTCAACGAAATAGGCATTATCATACTCATACTCCCAAAAAAGGCAAAAAAAAGCATTTATGGCATTTTGCCTGAACATCCGGGCTTTACTCATAACAAATATAATTAACACATCTTAATTAAATAAACAAAAAAGTTTCACGTGTATTCTTCCAAGTGCCTTAGTTCAAATAAAATTATTTAAGCGAACTCCATCCATACTATAACAAGAGATAACTTAATTATTACAAGGTGGCAACACACTTTGAACGAGACTCTTCTTGGCCACTCGAAGAAGACCAATATAGATTATTGGAGTCAAAAGCCCAATCTAGTTTACTAGTGCCACCCCTGGATAAATCAAGGGAGTACCAATAGTGTTCGTTATCTTCATGAAGATGGAGTCTACAACCTTTACAATCTTCAGGTTTTATTTAAAAGTTTACAAGAATGACCAGCCTATGACAAATGTTATAAAATTAAGTTGCTCTTTCACTTATTTTAAGTCAGTGATTCTCAATGGGTGTAGTACCACCGTCCAATGGGCGTTTGTAAAGTTTAGAGGGCATTGAGAATAAGGGGGCACTAGGAGAAAGAACTGAATGACATGTAAATTTAAGTATTAACTCTTTTGTAACAATTGCAATGTAATGTAAAATTAGATTAGAATAATAAATATGAATGTGTTGTGATTATTTTTCAAATATAGTTACATTCACTAATCATCGTATTGTTTGCTAAATTTTGTATCCATGAAGAAGGTATTCAAAAATACCGTTTGGTGGAATGGGGTGGTGGACAGGAGAAAAAATGGGTTGAGGAAGATTGTTCCAGAGTTGACCGGTTGAGTAAATGAAAGATTGAAAATATCGATTAACCCTTGCATTAAATAGTTGGACCGAAAAGGAATGAGAAAGCGTAGAAAGTCTGGTGCTGCGTGCTCTCCTTAAAGGAGGAGGCATGCAGTTAGAGAGTTCAGAAGAGCAATGTCCATTATAATAGCGATAGTAAAGAAAGAGTAAGGCAACACTGCAGAGAAAGAGAGAGATTGAAGACAGTGAGTAAGAGGCGGGGAATGGATGGAACGAAAAGACCTGGATTCCATCCGGTCAACTACACATGTGTGGGTTGAGCCACCCCACACATGAGAAGCATACTCCAAACAGAGGCGAACAAGACCCCTGGACAGAGACAGCAACTGAGTGGGGGTGAAGAAACCACGGAGGTGGTACAACACACCTAACCTCTTAGAAGCTGTTTTAGAAGGAGAATATATGTGACCTTTTCAGGAAAGATCACGAGAAAAGGAAACGCCAAGAATATTAAGAGAAGAGGAAGGATTGAGTTGTGTGTTGTTGAAGGTAAGGGGATAGTCGTGTGGAAGATTGTGACGAGTAGACAGATGGAGAAACTGAGTTTTTGAGACACTGAAAGGAACAAGGTTTTCTCTGCCCAAATCAGATATAGCAGAAAGATCAGAGGTCAGGTGTCCCATAGCCGGACTATGCGAATCATGAGGTGACTGCTGTGAGGGACGCTTTGGGAAGTAGATGAAGAAGTGAAGAGTGGAATCATCAGCATATGAGTGAATAGGACAGGAAATGTGACTTAAAAGATCATTGATAAATAAACAGAAAAGAGTGGGTGACAGGACAGGACCCTGAGGAACATCACTGTTAATAGCTTTAGGAGGTGAACAGTGGTCATTTACAACTGCAGCTATAGATCGGCCAGAAAGGAAACTAGAGATGAAGACACAGATAGAAGGATAGAAACCGAAGGAGGGCAGTTTGGAAATTAAAGATTTGTACCAGACTCTATCAAAAGCTTTTGATGTCTAGCTCAATGCAAAAGTTTCACCGAAATCCTGAAAAGAGGATGACCAAGAGTCAGAGAGATATGCAAGAAGATCGCCAGTAGAGCGTCCCTTGCGTAACCCATACTGACGATCTGAAAAAAGATTGTGAGAAGAGAGGTGTTTAAGAATCTTCCTATTAAGAATAGGTTCAAAATCTTTGGAAAGACAAGAAACCAAAGCAATTGGACGATAGTTGGAGGGTTGAGAGTAAACTGCATAACTTTAGTTTTGGTAACATTAAAAAGAATAGCATGGTTCTGCAAATATAATTCACAAAAATTTTAGAAGACAATCCAGACCTTCAACAGAAGGATTTATTAATACCATATCACTGGCAAAGACGAAGTTATTTATCCTCATATTATCTAGCCTATACAAGGCCATCGTTTGCTTCATTAAATGAAACAATTAAGCCATCAATATACACATTAAACAGCAGAGGAGAGAGCAAGGAGCCTTGCTTCAATCCGTAGGAAAAATCGAAACACTTAGACCATAGGTTTTTAACCTGTGGTCCATGGCCCATTTCTCAGTGGTTCACAGAAGGATAAAAATAAATATATAAAGCAACTTGTTTATAAAAAAACTATATTGAGTTATGGTCAGGGCCGCCGAGAGCTGCTACGGGCCGCGGGGAAGGATTGGTATATGGGCCCCCCCCCTGTTTACTCAGTATTTTATTATGAATGTATTTTGTGTACATAACAAGCAAACTGATTATATGTCCAAGTCACTATTCAAAACATACAGTATGAATAAACAACTCCGAAGAAAATGACCATTTTATTTTTCGAATCAATTATATTAATTCTATCACCATAGAATTTACAAATGCAGTACCAGTCCATGCAGGCAAGATAATTGTTTACTGCAAGATTTTCATAATTAGAAGTGTACTTTCTTTGCCTTCTCTCTAGCAAAGTGGTAAATGATTCTGATGAAATTTAAAGTACGGGCTAACTGGCTTTCAATTACAATGGTTCCCAGATCTGTCAATCGGTCTTGGGCATTGGTGGACCGCAGATAATATTTTATCTGTTTCAGTTTGACTATGATAATCTCTATAAAATGTATGTTCATTAATTATGAGGTCCAGGTCCCGGGGATTTATCCAGGCTACCCCGCCCTCTCGCTGGCCCTGGTTATAGTTGATTGCTGTCAACCTCATTCGGTGAAAATTTCAGTCAGATATTGGCGCAGAGTTGACGGCAAAAACCTTACGTCTTTTCGTTAAAAAAATTGCGTTTGTGGAGGTCTTCAAAAGACCTTGTTAAGTAGTGCTTTTTTTGGGGGGGGGGGGTAATGTTTAAATTAGATGCCTTCGGTATTTAGCGCTGTCTAATGGTAAAAAAGGAAATTACTATACCTTATTATTTCGTTGGGCCTCGCTTCTGGTTATAGGGCGCGCGGCTGCCTATCGCGCCTCTCTTTCGATGTAGGCGATGGGGTTGCGAAAGGAGTTTAATATAGGCAATTCACTATGCTTAAATACCTGAAGGAATAGGACTATCGTTTTGTGTTATTAGTTTTATATTATTTGGTTTTCACTCAGAACTTGTAGGAAGATTAAGCACGTCTTCCTTGCCTAAAGCAATGTTTGTAACTAGACAGCTCTGAGATGAGCTAATATAAATCCCTTTGTCTTAAATTCGCTTACTTTACAAAGTCCCCAAATTTTTGTGTTTTCATTATTTCGTCTCTCGACGTAATTTTCATGAGTCAGCGATGGAAAATTTTGATACGAAATAATACATTTTTCTTGTTTGTTTTGCACGCCCAATGCCTACATATTGGGTATGGCAATTTTTTCCATTCCCAATAGGCTTTGTCGCCAATCTCGAGGTATTTTGTAGTTATTTAATACAATAAATTAATAATTTGTATTTAATTATGAAATAAAGGTACCATATACGATACCATATTGTCGGCGTGTTTTTTAGCTTGGGGTTGAATTAGGCTTTGTTGTGAACTGTAATGTAAAGCGTATAACAGGCATGTATAGTTTTTCCATATTGTTCTTGGTTTCTATTATGTATTGATTCAGGCAATTCACAGATTTGATTTTTTCACAGTAAAGTCTGACTGATACAGATCATTTACAATTTTATATTATAAATTCAATATTGTTGCTTTTTCAGAGTTGCTGAAGTCTGAATAATAAAGGCCATTGAAAATGAAACAGTTGTATATTTTGCCATCAATACTGTCTCTAGTAAGAGTTTGGGTCCTATTATACTTTCTTGATTGTGATTTTACCGCCTATAAACGCTGAAGATGGTCCACAGACACAGCGGGTGTCCCTCAGTGGTCCACGTACATAAAAAGGTTAAGAACCCTGACTTAGATAAATACACTGCCCACCTAACTGTAAAAGATTGGCAGTTATACCAAAATTTTAACATATTTAATATGTGTACGAGTACAAAGGACCTTTCCGACCCTCTAGTTTTTAAATAATATATTGTTGTTCACGCTATCATATGCCTTACTTATATCCAGGAGACAACTATAAATAGTTGAATTACTGCCAGTGTATTTAAATATAATTTCTTTCAATACATAAATACACAGATCAGTTGAGTGAGATCCTTTTAAAATCAAGCTGTTTAGATGTCTATAACCAATCATATAATTGGCATATTAAAAGTTTTTCTTAGTTTCAAGAAGCAGGTGACAGCAAAAGGCCTGTAATTATTGTTGGGTAGACTGTCCCCATATTTATTTTTGACAAGAGTTAAGATATATACCCTCATAAACTCTGCGGGAATATAACTGAGTAAGTATGGGAGACTCCCCATATCACTTTAAGTGTTCATATGATTGGTCATCTACCCCTGATGAAAAAACAGTTTTTAACTCTTGAATCAGACCATTAATTTCGGAAACTAAAGTCCAGTATTTTCCTTGGAACCTTCCACTGGTGTTTCATTGCAGTCCTACATTAATATTAACCCTTCCCACACTATTAAGAATGTTTGAAGAACGGTTCTTTCATAGTCATGCAGTTTCCTCTTTCTGTTTACACTATCTTATGACGGCTTTATATTGACCCCTACTTCTACGCTTATCCATGTAACCAGTCCTATTCTGGATCTATCATGAAAGCACCATAAACTACAAGTGTCTTTTGATCCTCTCTTCAGAGGGGTAATAATACATTCCATCCAGGATTAATTTTAGTATGACAGTTATAAGACTTAATCATGGTCCTTCCTGTTCCCCTTAGCTAATATGCATACTATCTGTGAGTTTACAGTGAGAATCTTTTGATCAAAGATTACTACATACAAGATGCAAAATTTATAAATTATTAAAGACGTGATCTGTTCTGTCTTTATATTCTATTCTCTGTTGCATGTTAACATTAGACCAATTAGCGGAATTATTGTTTCCTACTGAGTTCTTGTTATGTCAGGTATTACACAAATTGGTAAAATTAATTACCAACTACGAAATACAAAAGTTAGCCCATTATGGACATACCAGTCTTGGTAGAGAGAACAGTCACAATATTTTGACCAAGCTCATTTCCCACACTGTGAGATTGAGTGCATCCCAAGGATCATTTTCTGTCTGAGGGTTAACAGGATAAGTGGCCAACCCAAACCAACCCAGAAGCCAGCAAGCAGCAGTGAACCAGAGCCTCACCAACAGAGTTTCTCTGAATTTCCCTGAATTTCATGTCCATTTGGGATATAATATTCCATGGATTTTAGGTCGTCCTTTTTTTCCATACCTTAATAGTTGAAATTTCTCAGTGTTAAATTTCATATTATTGCCTTCAGAACAATTGTAGATTCTGTTCATGTCTGTTTGTAGAGATCCTATATCCTCTGGGTTTCTTATTTTTCTACTAATTTTTGCGTCATCGGCAAAGGATGTTACTGTGCTGTCACTGGTAACTTCCTCACCTGTATCAGTTAGCATGATTATAAAGAGTAATTGAGCTAATACTGTTCCTTGTGGTATGGTACTGAGCTAAGAACCTCTGACTCTGATGACGATATTCCTTGAACTGTAACGACTTATTGTCGCTCACTAAAGAAATTATATACCCATTTTCCAACTTTTCCTTTTATTCCCATATATTTCAGTTTATGTGCTATGATTCCATAGTCACAGTTGTCAAACACCTTGGCAAAGTCTGGGCATATCACATCAATCATCATAGTTTTCACTGTTTTCCAGTGCATCAATATTGTTGTTATAGTGTTCCATTAGTTGTGATAGACATAATATTCCTGACCAGAATCCACGTTGGTTATCATTTAATTTTTTCTGAGTTTCCAAAAAGTCATAAATTTTTTCTGAACCACGGGCCTCACTCAATCAAATGGTGTAATGGTTATCATATCTGACCGGCAATCGGAAGATCCCGGGTTCGATTCCCGGGTGGTTACCTCATTTTTTCATTTGTTTTGTTCTCTCGCTCTCATCTTGCGCGGAATATTCTCCTATACAAGTGTCGTTCTTTACGTTAATTATACTGCGTGTTTGCAGTTTAAATGTATATAATGTACGGCATGCGGAAGGTGCCCCCTTGGGGCATTGGTTTCTGCGCGTACGTAGAGGAATTACGACATTTGATTGAGTGAGGCCCGTGGTGTAATGGTTATCATATCTGACCGGCAATCGGAAGATCCCGGGTTCGATTCCCGGGTGGTTACCTCATTTTTTTCATTTGTTTCGTTCTCTCGCTCTCATCTTGCGCGGAATATTCTCCTATACAAGCGTCGTTCTTTACGTTGATATATATATATATATATATATATATATATATATATATATATATATATATATTGACGATTGGTTAGGTTAAGTCGTAATATTTTCGTTAGTTTTAACGTTTTATTTGATTAGATATACGCGGACAAAGTTGGGGAACGCAAACTACAGTAGGATAATGTAGGGGAATGTAAACTACACTAGGATAATGTAGGGGGAACGTAAACTTTACCCGGCTGTGGACGCTGGTTGGTTTATTAACCTCTAAGTGCGCCATTACCTGGTTGGTTGATTAACCTCTAATTGCACCATTACATTATCTGAGATGGGGGTGGAAGAAATATGAAATAGCCATTTGACGATACGTCTGTCGACGAAACGTCCGTTCGACGAAACGTCCGACGACGAAACGTCCGTTCGACGAAACGTCCGGCGACGAAACGTCCGTTCGACGAAACGTCCGACGACGAAACGTTCGGCGACGAAACGTCCGGCGACGAAAAGTCCGGTGACGAAAAGTCCGAGCACCATATATATATATATATATATATATATATATATATATATTAGTGATGTAGCGGATGTCATTTTTTTCACATCCGCGGATGCGGATGAGGATGTTTGATTTCAACATCCGCGGATGCGGATGCGGATGCGGATGTCTACATTTTCGTTATTTTTTAGGATATATTCGAGATTTGTTGTGTTTAACGTATATAATAAGTTATTATATAGAGAGAGCTGTAGCTATAATGTAGTATAATTGATTAATTGTACAATAATTGCTGTACTTTTCTCTGAACATATAAAATAATATCAAGCATCTAACTAATATAGAAATCAATCAGTGAATTCGTCTGCAAATAAATTCGTTATATTTTGTTGAATTTCAGCCACAATTAGAAACCATAATTGTGTTACCAGGATGCGGGACGTGAACCCAACTCAAATGCACCCCACCGACCTCTTTCCCCAACCTCCACCCTTATAGAAAGAGATCTTTAATTAGCTTCATAACTATTTATTTTAAGTTTAAAGTTTTATTAGGCATATTTATAAGTGAGTAATTAAAATAAAGTAAACTAAGATGTTCATCGTTTAATGTTCAAACTTAATTATAGGAAGGTTATGCTTAAGGAACATTAATTTTTCTGCCTTTTCTGCTGCCAGTCTGTTTCTCTTTTCATCATATATTTTCATCATATATTAACTGCTAAATAATCTCTCGCTTGGTACGTTTGTTGGAGGACAGGCTAAATGTTTCCTTGCAAGTTTACTCAAGTATGGATAGATATTCTGCGTATTTTTCCACCAACTAATAGGATTGTCACATGCAGCCAGGCGTTTTTCTTGGTGATAGCTCTCGATCATTTTTACTACATCTTTTGACATCGCGTAGGTCTCGTCATTGCTGCTTGACTCAAGAAACTGAGAGACAGATTCTGTGATAGATTTGCTTGTTGAAGGTGTTGGTTCTGTCACTGAAACTTTTATTCTTTTGGTGGGTGGCGAAGCGACAGATTCAAGAGATTGAAGCTCTTCAACTGCTTTGCCAAGTGATGATTTAACTCGTTCTAATGTACTAGGTGAAAATAACTTAGCTTTGTAACGTGGATCTAAGTAGGTTGCAAGAGAGTAACTTCATACAAGAACAGCCTCTTGTCTTGTCGCTTGCATCACTTTTGCGCACAATGAACTAGTTCTATAATATAGTAGAATTTGATAATTTCCGCTTATTAATGACGTTTTATCTCAACGGTCCACATCCGCACGACATCTGCAGTCCAAAGTGCGGATGCGGACGCGGATGCGGATGCGAGAAAATGTGCGGATGTTCCGCGGATGCGGATGCGGATGTGACCTACATCACTAATATATATATATATATATATATATATATATATATGAATACCTAAAAAGCCCGGGAAAAATGGAAGTACTAAAATATTCTTTGACAAAGTGCGAGTGTTATTATGCACACGATAGAAGGTTCGTTTTGCCTTGTTAAGACAAGATTCCATAAACGCAGGTGGGTAGCACAGATCACTTCCATACTGTTGAATTTTTTCCAATTCGGCATCGATGTATTCCGGACTGGTGATCTCAAGAGCGCGGAGAAACATTGAAGAAAATATGGCCTTCCATTTTTCCCGGGCTTTTTAGGCATTGCTAATGTACTTAAACTTTTGGATATTAATGTAGTATCTTCATATAACAATATTGTGAAAAATATCATAGTAAAAAATAGCCCTACCAATAATTCAGGCATTATCTATAAAATTGGTTGTAAACAATGTGATTCCTTTTACATTGTTCAGACGGGAAAGGATTTGCACACGCGTGTAAAACAGCATCAATATTCCGTTAGAACGGGACAGTCGTCCAGTGCCCTTTTTGTCCATTTGTCAGAGTTATCCCATTGTATTGATTGGAATAATGCTTCAGTTTTGTTTCACTCTAGCAACATTGTTAATAGAAATATTCTTGAGTCTGCTATTATTCAACTTACAAATAACTTTAACATGAGCAAAGGTCTTTTTCAACTCGATCCCGTTGTTTTGAATTCGTTCAGAATGGATTTAGACAAGAAGGGCAGAGTGCTAAACCTTTGGTAATTTTCCCTTATAAATTTGTAGGCTCCTCTTACAATTTTTATTTTTCATTTTTTTTTTATATATCATTCAGGTATTATCTATGAAATTGGTTGTAAACAATCCATTTGATCTTGTGTTAAATTCGGGCAAAGTGCTAAAATTGGTAGTTTTCCTTACAAATTTGTATGCTCCTCCCACAATTTTTATTTCTATATTTACTATATATATATACAGGGTGGCCCAAAAAAAATGGCACCAATTTTGAGAAGTGATATCTCAATAACCATTGCAGCTAGGGACTTAAACAAACAACCAAATGAAAGATAATTCTTTTCTCTTTAAATACGTGTTCTATGGCTTGATGGTTATAAGCTCATATAATGCCCAAAATTGGCTTCCAAAAAAAATACAAAAAAAAGTTGCGCATTTATATTTATTCCTTGATCCTAATTTTAAATGAAATTTTTCTATTCCAGACCCCTCAAGATGGGATTGAGAGAATCTGATAAGAACATTATACAAGCACTACGTGAAGAAAAAGGATATTCATTAAACAGAATCCTTTACGAATTTCCAAATAGAAATTGGAAAAAAAGAACTGTGGCACATCTTTTACAAAAACTTAAAGAAACCGGCAGCAGTCAACGGCGTCCGGGAAGTGGTCGACCAAAAAGTATTAGAACGCCAGAAAACATTGAAAAAGTAAATGAAATGGTTTTAAGTCAAGAGGAACAACCGGGAACAAGCAAAAGTGAACGTGAAGTTGCGAAAGAAACCGGGATTTCACGTTCATCAGTACAGCGAATAATTCGAAATTATTCGCTGTACTGATGAACGTGAAATCCCGGTTTCTTTCGCAACTTCATGTTCACTTTTACTTGTTCCCGGTTGTTCCTCTTGACTTAAAACCATTTCATTTACTTTTTCAATGTTTTCTGGCGTTCTAATACTTTTTGGTCGACCACTTCCCGGACGCCGTTGACTGCTGCCGGTTTCTTTAAGTTTTTGTAAAAAATGTGCCACAGTTCTTTTTTCCAATTTCTATTTGGAAATTCGTAAAGGATTCTTTTTAATGAATATCCTTTTTCTTCACGTAGTGCTTGTATAATGTTCTTATCAGATTCTCTCAATCCCATCTTGAGGGGTCTGGAATAGAAAAATTTCATTTAAAATTAGGATCAAGGAATAAATATAAATGCGCAACTTTTTTTTGTATATTTTCTTTGGAAGCCAATTTTGGGCATTATATGGGCTTATAACCATCAAGCCACAGAATAAGTATTTAAAGAGAAAAGATTTATCTTTCATTTGGTTGTTTTTTTTAAGTCCCTAGCTGTAATGGTTATTGAAATATCACTTCTCAAAATTGGTGCCATTTTTTTTGGGCCACCCTGTATATATATATATATATATTATATTTTTTTTTGTAACCTATGTATATAGTCTTGAACTCTTTATTTACTTCAGTGTTCCTGAGGATGTCATTAGACGAAAGCGCTTGAGCACCACTCTGTGTTTCCTTTCCTTCGTGGTTGTATTCATCATAAATATTTTTCACGTGTTACTTTCATGAAATTATTTTCATATACAGTTATACGTATATGGTGGAAATGAGAATTCTGATGAATCATATTTAAAGAATTAAAAAGGACAAAATATTTGCCGTTTAATGTAACACTAAATCGAAAAATATTTACAGTTTTAGGTATACTAAGTTTTACTCAAAATAGTGAATGGACGCTCAGATTCCAATTTGGACGTTTATTTTTTCTTTTCTTATCTTTTTCAATTAAGTTACCGATATCCCTTTACTTTTTCCTCTGACTCTGAATAAAGATTTAATTCCATAACGTTGTTTCATCGAGTGCATTCGCGAAACTCGGGAAATGAGAGCGGATATGAAGGAGATAATGAAAGGAGGGTAAAAGGGTTACAGAGTTACAGAGTTACAGGCTAACAAAGACCCTAAGATCCACTCTAGGTTAGCGCAAGAAAATAGGGGGGAATAGGGAAAAAACAAATGAAAATAAAGAATGCAAAAACTTATAGTACCATGCTAACATTTCTAGGGGTGTAAAGCTTTCACACAGGAATAGTAGTAGTAACAAAGTATTAAATAGAGAAGGCTCTCCAATCTCCGCCAGCCACTGCTGACAGAAAATTGTGTGTGAAAGAAAAGTTATGAAAGGAAAGTAGGAAAAGTATAATAAAGAGAATAGCTTCAGAGTTTATTCACACTATGTGTACACTTATCTCGTGTACCCAGTTACGCATTAGAGGACAGCGGAAAATAAATGGCAGCACGAACACTAAACTATTTAATCTAATGTACGCTATGCATTTTCTTTAAGGATTTTTATTTATTTATTTGTGTACAAGAAGTTATCATTTCGTCGTTGCATCATTTCTCCCTCGAGTGCCAAAGCCATTGTGCTGAGAAACTTGCTTTTAAAAATTTATTATTTTCATTGCCATCTTTCGCACTGGAATTACTTAGACATGGGAGCACTGATCCAGAGGCACTTCCAGTTGGTCACACGAATTTAAAAATTCCCACTGAATTACACATCAAGAAAGATTTATCATATCTAAATTTATACTACGTTTGTATAGGGATTATTTAGACGAGGGAGCACTGGTCCAGAGGCACCTCCAGCTGGCAGCACCTCTCAATTTAAGAATTCCTCGACACTCGACAGTGTACATATGCGTATTTTTTAATATTTTATAAAAAATTTTTTATGAAATTCTGTTACACGCCATTTAAAACTAAAATTCTACTCTCGCTAAGTAGCTTCCCCAAAAATGAATGTCTTTTCGGAGGTTTTGACTCCTGAGAGTTCTCATCAACTTTCCCATCATCTCATCATCTGAGAACCCCCAGTGCTCTGAAACCAGACCAGAAAAGCGCTTCCTACTGCATTTATTGCAAAAAAGAGCATCACGACTTCCATATAAACCAAAGAGTTTTCTAGCTACTAAGTTAAATAAATCGCAATTTTCCTAAAAAGTACTAACAATCTTATGTTGTGTACCCAAGTAACATCCCTGAAATTGAAAACATCTATTTGGAGGTTTTGACTCCTGAGAGATCCCATCAAGCTTCCCGTCTCTACAGGGTGTTCGTAAAGTCCCGTCACCCCCTACAAAATGTACATATTGTAATACCAATTTTATTTCTGTGTGATTAATTGAATTTATATGTGATTCATTGACATTTTTTTCTCTTTTCCAGGTATTAGAGTTGTGTGAACAATGGCAGACCAGTTCACTTACACTCTGGAGGAAAGGATAGTGATGAGCCCATGAGCTCATGAAAGGTCACATACTGGCAAAACGATGCACGATATCCAGAATGATTTCAACACAGGATTCGAATAAGGCTGCACCACCAAACAAGACGGTATTACAATGGGAGAAAAAGCTGTTTGAAACTGGCTCTATCAAGGACAGACCACGGTCGGGAAGACCAACAACGCGAGCAGAACAATGTGAAGGTGTGATTGCATCGGTGGCTCGTTCACCGATAAAATCACTTCGGAAATGATCACAAGAACTTGCAGTCCCCATGTCCAGAATGAGAGATCACATGACAAAAGATCTCGGCATGAAACCATACCGTCCGTCATTCCCTGTGTCGATTCTCACACCGCACATGGAGGCGCATAATCCTTTGTTACGAAAATGATGGTGCACACACAGATATTCTTGATTAGTAACTGTAATTAGTAACTGTATTTACTGTAATTAAAGTAATTGTTGCTTGTGACTTGTTTCTTAAATTACACCTACCACATATGAATACAATTAATCACACAAAAATTACAATATATATTACAATATGTACATTGTGTAGGGGGTGACGGGACTTTTCGAACACCCTGTACAAATGGGGTATCGTCTGAGAACTTCCAGTTCTCTGCAACCAGACCTGATCAGCACCTCCTACTACATTTAAAACAAAAAGGAAAATTGGGCTCCTCACTACAGTAACTAAAATGACATCCCCAATTTACCCACCTTTTAATGCAAATTTATGATTCTAAAATACCTGTCCAACCTATTCTTAAATATATTAACTGAATTGCTTGCCACGATCAGCACGGGTAGGCTCTTCCGCTTCTTGACTATATTACACTGGTATGCATATGAAATTGTTTTGTCTGCTGTGAGGGTTTTTTCAACTCATATTATATAATTCGACCATGCTGAATTCGAAAATGACATTGGTTTTCCTCAATCAGGTCAGGTTTTTTCTCTATTGGCCATTTATTACACTGGTATGCATATGAAATTTTTTGTCTGCTGTGAGGGTTTTTTCAACTCATATTATATAATTCGACCATGCTGAATTCGAAAATGACATTGGTTTTCCACAATCAGGTCAGGTTTTTTCTCTATTGGCCATTTATTATAAGTCCAATTTTATCCCCAAAATTATTGATTTTTTTAGCTTAAACACTGTAGATACGAGTAATATTATAAGAACACTCGTGAAAAATGAAAACATTGTGTGAATAAATACTTTTATTCATACAATGAATATGGAAAAAAGTTTATTGAGGAAGGAATGAAGTTTTTTTGGCTTTCCGTCTGTGTTTTTCTTCGGGCACGTCTCGCTTCAAACACCAGCAATAGTCCGCCAGCATATTGATATCCCAGTTTCCGTGGTACCTCTTCCATTATTTTGATATCTTGGTGAAATCGTTCACCCTGTTCCTCACTATAATCCCCGCAATTTTCAGGAAAATAGTCCAAGTGGGACCACAAAAAGTGCATTTTTATGGACATGCGCGACCCATGAGCTTTGAAAGCTTCCATCAAGTTTTCTACAACGGACTCGTATTCTGGACTTCTACGCTTGCCAAGAAAATCAGTGACAACTGATTTGAATGCCTGCCAGGCATTCTTCTCAGTTGGAGTCATTGTGTTTTCGAACTGAGTATCCTTGATGAAAGTTCGAATTTGAGGACCATCAAAAACCCCAGCATTTAGTTTAGCATCAGATATATGAGGAAATTTACTCTCGAGATATCGGAATGCTGAACCCTCCTTATTCATTGATTTGATGAAATTTTTCATCAAGCCCACCTTAATATGAAATGGTGGGAGCAAAATTTTTGTTGGTGGTACAAGGGGCACTGAAACGACATTATGCGACCCAGGTTCAAAATTCTCTCTGGATGCCCATTCACGCTGTGCATAGTGCTTCTCATCCGCTCGACTATCCCATTTGCAGAGGAAACATGGGTATTTCGTGTATCCCCCTTGCATTCCCAATACAAATGCCACAATCTGAAAAAAAATGAAAATATTTAAAGAATTTAGAGAATTTGTTCTATCAGATAAAAAAATCTATGCATTGGACTGTATCACTTCTGTGGGGAAGTTAAGTGTTCTTATACGCTCTCAAATAACCTTTGGAAAAACAACATAGTCAATAGCAATAGTTTACTTATGATATTAGTATTACCTTCAAATCTCCACAGATCCTCCAGTTATGTTGGTCGTATACGAGAGCATCCAGTAAAATTTTCATGTTATCGTAGCTCTCAGTAAGTTGTACGGAATGTGCTACAGGGACTGATGCAACCCTATTCCCAATGTTGAGAAGTACTGCTTTCAAACTTCGTTTAGACGAGTCTATAAATAGCCTCCATTCTGATGCGTTATATGGCAGGCCCAAGGATTCGATTAACCCTCAACATTGCAGCAGTACACTAAGGAAGAGGTATTTTCGTGCACTGCAAAAAACTTGCGGAATTCTTCCTCTCGTTTCCTATACCAGGAGAATGTTGTTCCCGGAGCCAGCAAGTTGTCCTCTCGAAGTCGTGAGCCCAAGATCTCGGCAGCTAATTTGGAAAGTCCTAAATCCCTGGTAAGATCATTAAGTTTGGCCTGGTTGAGAGGCCTCGGCTCATTTGAAGCGGTATTTTGAGGTATATACGACTGGGACTGGTCATTGGCATTGGTCATTGATTCATCATCAGAATCATCGAAGTCCAGGGTTTGAGGTGGGTCGGGTATTGGAATTCCAGGACCATGGGGTACAGGTCTCATAGCAGAAGGAATGTCAGGGTATACAACAATGTGTTTATTCTTCTTGTTAACTCCTGAAAATAGAAACACAGAAACATGGATATAAAACTTGCATATGAAATAGAAGAAGCATTCAGACAGTGGCGGCTCGTGAGGGAAGGCTGCGGTCTGTAAGATATGAAATAGGTCGATGGAGTCTGTATATTTTCTTTCTTTTTCATTCATATTGTCCCTTCGGGGACAATATGAATGAAAAAGAAAGAAAATATATAATCATTGTATATGTAAATGTAACTTGTATAACAATATGTATGTGTAAATGTATTTTCTATAACAATATGTAAATGTATGATTACCATTATGGTGAATATTATGCTATATATGGTGAATATTACATTATGGTGAATATTATGTCAAGTTTCATACGAGGATTTCAAAATATTTAAGAAAAATAAATTTATAAGCCCACCTTGGAGGTTTGTCATGCAGAAATAGCAATCTGTCACGTGATCCTTTCCTTCTCTCCAAATCATGGGAATTCCAAAAGGCAAAGATTTCGCTCTGCCTTTGCTTGCTCCATCTTCTCAAATTTTCAATGCACGTCTTGCAGCACATATGAGGGGCGAAATTTTTGTCCTGGTCCCCTAGCTTAATTCCAAAGTATGCTCTATGCATTGTCTTCACAAATTTAGTGATTTGGGACTGGTTATTTGGCATGGTAACCGTCCGACATATGTAGCAGAATCTATTGGGATCATTTTTACACGCTCTATTCATTATGAAATATTTTATCTATATGCCTGAAAAGTAAAAAAAGATATTATACAAGTGAAACAAGTGATGATAGATGTTACTGTTCCAATTCCGCTTTGACAAAATCACGAAAAATTCTATTTTACTTATGAGGCCATAGCCGGATAACCTGAGCTGATTGAGAAAAACGGATTGCAGATTCGAAATCAGCAGGAAAAACTCTATAAGAATCACTTACAAAACCCTTGACAGCAAAATTGACGCATACCAGTGTTATCGGTGAAGAAAACCCTCGCGACGTTTGTCTCAAATCTTTTACCCTTTATTTTAAAACCATTGTTTCTCGTAATGTTCCTATCGTCTAAATGAAACCTGAATTAATTCGCCTCTCAAACGCCGAATTTCAAGCGTATACAAAATTACAAATTCAGCTCTTTGAGTCAACGTTCGTATGTTTTACTAAGTAACATTGGAATAAGCTTTGTTGCGCGGCGTTGAGCCCTTTCTACCATTTCTATATCCTATAGGTTCTATATCCTACAGTATATTTCATATATGGCGACCAAAACTCTACAGCATATTCTAAACGAGGCCTAACAAACGACTTATATAATGGCAAAACAATATCTTTATATTTACACTCAATACTTCGAGAAATAACCCAATACTCTTTTAGCTTTACTGCTGTTGAGAACTTTAAATTTTTAGTAACATTGACACCTAAATCTTTGACTTCAGAGGCTTCGTTTAACAAACTATTTCTCATAGTATAGTTAAATTTACAGATCACCTGAAGATCAGGGCCTCCAGCCTTCTTTAGTTAACTTTATAAGGCTAACTAATGAAAATATCACGACCTAACCTAACCAATCGTCAAGGGCGCACAGTTGACCAAACGATTGGTTTGGTTAGGTCGTGATATTTTCGTTAGTTAGCTTTATAAGGCTAAAGAAGGCTGGGGGCTCTGATCTTCAAGTGATCCAACCACTCTGCTAAATTAAGATCGTACTGTAAATTCTCTATATCAAGTAAACTAATCGCTTTACCCGCAATTTTATATTATGAAAAGTTCACTGTAAACAGTTGTCAGGAAGCAATGAAATCTCATTTACGTCACTGAGCATATTACTAGCCTTCGGAATAAAAGAGGTATCTTCAAATGTAAAAACTGATGTAAAGATTTTTTTTTAATTATTGCTATCTCCCCACAATTATTTGTAAAGTTACCACCCGAGTCTACCAGTGATCCACACTATTACTATTACTAACATAATCGTAAAATTTCTTAAGATTTTCTTTACATTTACGAGCTATTTGAATTTTAAAATCGCGTTTAACACTTCTAATTAAACGTTTAACCTTTCTACGTGAATATATCATATATAAGTCTGAAAGTACTGCTGCGGACAATCACTTTTATACCTCTTGTACGCTACATTTCTATCTGTGATTGCTTTTCCTATATTTTTATTTTACCATTTAGCTTCCGCATTGAATTCGCCTCTCTCAATTCTCCTTGATGAAAGAGAGAGAGAGAGAGAGAGAGAGAGAGAGAGAGAGAGAGAGAGAGAGAGAGAGAGAGAGAGAGAGAGACTATAAATAACTGAAAAAAGTTAAAATCTGAAATCAACAAATTTGTCAATATTGGTTTTCGATTTAAATCGAAAGGTAAAATGCAATTGTGTTTTTTAACTCCGTTACCTATTTTATTGACAGCAGAGTATCACTCAATAAATGAAAATGAATTTTATATATATACAGAGAGAGAGAGAGAGAAAGAGAGAGAGAGAGAGAGAGAGAGAGAGAGAGAGAGAGAGAGAGAGAGAGAGAGGCTAACAAAGATCTTAAGATCCACTTTAGGCTAGCCCATGAAAACAATAGACATGTTAGAAATATCAATGAAAAAAAGAATACTGTACTAAAACTCATACCATACTTACACTTATAGACGTGTAAAACTTTCAACCAGAAATAGTAGTAATAGTAAAGTAAAGAACAGACAAGACTCTCTCCCTCCTCCGCCAGCCACTGCTGATAGAAATTAGTGATGAAAGAAGCTTTATAGCAAAGTCAGAAAAAGTATAACGAAGAGAAAAGCTTCAGGGTTCATTCGGAAAATAAAGGATAGCATAAATACTAAACTACTTGATTTAATCTACACCACGCATTTTTTCAAAGAAATTTTTTAACTTATTTATTATGTACAAGAAGTCATCATTTCATCGTTGTATCATTTCTTCGTTGCTTGCCAATGCCACCGTTCTGAAGATTTATCATGATGTAATTTATATTGCGTCCTTCGCATAGGAAATACGACATAAAGGAGTACTGGTCCAAAATGCACCGCCAGCTGGCAAGACCTACAATTTAAGAATTCCCCATGCATGATGGGGGAATAATAATGCATAATATGTCTATTTTTTTTTTTTTTGCGCAATTTTGACATAAAATATTTAAAACTAAAATTCCACTCTAACAAGTAGCTTCCCTGAAGACGAATATGATTATTCGGAAGTTTTGACTCCCAAGAGATCTCATCAAGCTTTCTATCATCTGAGAAGTCCCAGTGCTCTGAAACCAGACCCAGCCAGCACCTCCTACTACATTTATTACAAAAGGGAACATCGCTACTTCTATATAAACTTTCTCTAGCAGGCTAAGTTGAATAGTTGGAAGTTCCGCGATTTACCTAAAAAGTACTAACATTCTTACATTGTAAACCCAAATAGCATCCCTAAAATTGAAAACATCTATTCGGAGGTTTTACCTACCAAGAGATTCTATCAAGCTTCCCTTCTTTACCAATGGGGGTATCATCTGAGGACTCCCAGTGCTCTGAAACCAGACCCAACCAGTGCCTCCTACTACATTTATTGACAAAGGGAACATTACTACTAATACTACTACTACTACTACTACGACTACTCTATCTTAACTAGCTCTCCTGAGAGAGAGGGAGAGAGAGAGAAATGAAAGCTTTCATATATTATATTAAATTAAATAATATCGGCTTACTCCGTTTAAATTCCCAAATTGAAGGAATTGAATTGGTATGAAGAAGAACAAAAGTGTGCTGCATAAGGTCGACCTGCAGAAATTCAAACAGAGTCTCCAGACATGCGTAAGTTCGAAGAATTCGATCTTCTGCAGGTTTATTTAATTCATGTTAAGTTAGTTTAAATTAGGTTAAGTTTGGTTACATTATATTATTAGGGCGGGTCATACTATGCATTTTTTTTAAATCAATGGAGAGGGGTGTTCAAATGACATATTTTGGTGTATAGAACACAATTCTGAAGAAAATATTAATTCTGATAAACCTAACCTACATCATTTTGCAGTTGATTATTATTAAATTGTTGATTATTTTACTATTGTAGTTACCCCAGAATATGTCTTCTCACGTTTTCTATCATGGCTGCTCACGTTATCTCTCATAGAGCTAGAGCATTGTTCTAACTAATTCATATAAACACATATAATGTAATTCATATAATAATAATAATATTTAAATACTCAAATAAAAAGGTGTGCCATTCCACTTAATTGTAATTATCATACAGTTTGGTATATGAAATATTTTGACGGTTTTCTGGCGCGCATAAGGCCATTTTCTGAGCCACCTTTCTCAGAGGCTAGAATGTAACGTTTCAGAACATTCTAAAACGTTTTGTGAAATATTTGAAGTGACTCATGATTTATGAAGCTATTTTACCACCTCGGCTTGCAGTGAGGGGATAGATTTAGTGATTATCTACTGATATTTTTTTTGTTACTGTTCACATGTGAGTATTATTCTGTTATATTTTAGAAAAAGCTATTTCTACGCATATTATAGTGATACATTGAGCAAAATTTAATTAACAACTTTGATTTGAGCTAAAATTAGGTGGTTCATTTTTAGTACAACTGAGCAGTATGAGGCCTATTTCAATGTTCTAAAGAATATTTTTAGGATGTGTTTCTTTAGTTTTTTTAGAGTACATGAACAAATTATTTGCATTACAGACAACAGATAAATTAGCATTTTATAACATTTTGAAACCCAAAAAGCATAATGTGTTTAGCATTTGCAGATAAATTTGTTCTTGCCCATTTCAGCTCTTTTTTTAACCCAGAATTTTGCGCTGAAAAGAGTTAATACCTGTCTGTAGTGGATACTTAACTGTTGTATTATTGTTTTTATTTCAGTGTGAACTCATTAAGAAAATGGCTCAAGTCAGAACAAGGACGAAATCAAGTTCTCATCTGAGTAATCTTGTTGGCACTGGCCGGGAGCTGTTGGTGTCTGAACTGCCAACTGTGAGGGATATCCTGAGGTATGGCATCTACTTGAGGAAGCAAAGTGAAGATGACAGGAGGAACTACCCAGTGGACAAGCTGGTGAGTGACATCTACCCTGGTCTGATTTGTCAGTGGAGCAAAGCTAATGCTCTTTTCAAGCCACCTGTTATCAATGAAAAGGCAGCTACTATCTGTTCCACTTTACCCCAGAGAAAGCAACTAAAGAGGAGTCACATGCGGAGAAGATTGCTAAGGTCCTGTTTGCCTGGCTGAAAGAGAGGGGTTATGATAAGACCTTGTTGGCCATTGGAGGAGACTCAACAAATGTCAACACTGGTGTGGAAGCTGGAGTAATGCGGAAGCTGGAGCTGCACCTGGGGAGAAAGCTGGTCTGGTTGGTGTGCAACCTGCACACTGTTGAACTTCCCCTGCGCCATCTCATTGTTGACCTTGGCCCTACTCTGTCAGACAAAAAATTATCCGGGCCAATAGGAAAGCTCCTTGATTCTGCTACAGACTTTGATATCAATCCAAACTTCACCCGAATCTCTGTTGGCCCTCCACTGATCAAGCTTCCTGACAAGGTCATTCAAGATCTCTCAACTGATCAATACTATGGCTATAAAATTGTATGTGCAGTCAGGGATGGAGTACTTCTGCAGGGCTGGCTCTGTTAGAGATAGGACCAGTAAACCACAGCCGCTGGCTCACCACAGCGAACAGACTTCTCATGCTCTGGGTGTCAAAGCACGGACTTAAAGGAAAGAACCTGAAGATTCTGCAATTCATTGTGGAATTCATCATTGGAGTGTATTACCCATGTTGGTTCAACGTGAAGGTCAAGCACTCCTGGATCGAAGGGCCTAGGCACATCCTCTTTCAGCTGGACTGCCTCAAGTCCCAGAGAAAGGAGGTGCTGGATATTGTGATGCCAGCTGTGAGAAGATCTGCTTGGTATGCCCACAGTGAAGTCATCCTCCAAACACTACTCTGCTCTGAGGATCAGAAGGAGAGGATTGAAGGGGTGGAGAGAATCCTGGCCATCAGGGGAGAGGGGGACCCGGACACTCAGCTGGGGGACTCCTCTGTTAGGAGCAGAAGGACACCTGACATCAATTGTGATGCTTCCAGCATCGGTGACTTGATCAGCTGGTCAGAAGGTGTGTCAGAGCCACCTCAGAGGTGAAAAACTTCATCAACACCCCCATGGAGGTGCGCAACTGGCCTTGCCACACACAAAGCATTGAGAGGGTTGTTAAAATGGTGACTGAGGCTTCTGCTAAGTACTTCTCACAGGAAAAGAGGGATGGAGGGATCAGGGCTCAGGAAACCAGCAGGAAGCTGATGTCCAAGTCTGAGTCAAAGCAGGATTTGTGCAACCTGGCAAAGTTCAAGATGTCAGGAGAATGATCTTTGTAATTATATCCAGTGATATACATGCAGTTCACCTATTAATAAATATATGTAAAGTTGATTTGGCCTTGTCAATATAAATGATTTACCTTATATCTTTTAATATATTATAAAGGGGTTCAAAAGGGTAAAATTGGCAATTTAGAAATACAAAATGATATAGGTTAGAGTTATCCTATCCAAAAAAGAAGCTCATATTTGAATTCCCCATGTAAAAACACATAATTTAGACACCCCAGATGGTAGGATTTCCTTCAGATTCATGTTGTCACCTGAGTACGACCCGCCGTATTATATTATACCCAGTTAGGTTACGTTAATCAGTTTCAATAAAAATTTAAAATGTACAGTTGCCCGCATATGTAATGTTCTTCGCCTCACAGGCGACTCCGTACATGTAGCAACGCCGCAGTGATAGTCAAGGTACCCCAACTGGGAGAAGGTGGGGTGGAGGGGGGACAACCGAGTCCAACAACATATAACAGACATACATTCTAAAGGACAATTGAATGGGCATTCATTGACATACAGGTAATTATATTGTAATGTTTGTGTTCATAAAGATAAACAATTAATATGATCGTATACAGCGTTGAACTCCATGTAGTTTACTAGTCTTATACAGTAATAAGGTTCCATTATGATTACTGCAAGTCTATATGAACAGCTGCCACAATACAACTTTTTATATACTACTGAATTTGAACCAAAAATAAACATTACACAACCAATTACAATTACATTACAATAGTTTATAATATTTAGAGATTAGCTAGTCGAGCAAATGTAAATTTATGGACAACTTAACTTATTATGCTTTGCCATTTTTATGAATGTAAAATATTTTTATATAATTACACTTTGAAATGAGTATAAATTATATCTCATAGTGTTTTTTGGTGTTCAGTTTTCTGTAAATATAGATTTTATTTTGTAATGAAAATTTTAAAATTTCGAATAATCAGTAAGAGAATCAGTTAAATTTGGCCGATGCCAATACCCCAAAAATGGCCGATTCTGCCAATGCCGATGAATCAGTATACCACTAGTTTTTATTGATTTTGCTAATTTTGAGAGCCAGGTTCTTTACTGATAAATATACGATTCATTTTGATGTAATAACATGTTTTATAGATTTAAGGACTCACATATGTTGTTTATACCCTCATGTACTCGCAAGTTTCTTTAAAAATATCATCTTATTTGTTAAACTTTAATACAAAAAATGTCTCATCTTCTAATTTTTTTTACAGATAAGATAGTATAATGGCTCCAAATAAAGAAATTTCACACAAGAATAGGTTCAAAATTATTGTTCTCCATAAAGAAGGCAACACTCAAAGACAAATAGCTACTAAAGCTGGAGTATCATTGTCTACTGTTTCCAAAACATTTTCTCACCACTCACAAACTGGGGATGTGAAGAACAAAAGAGGTTGAGGATGGAAGCGAAAAACATCTAAAAAGGATAATGATGCGCAAGCGTAATAAAAAGAAGACTGGTGGGTGGGGAAGGGGAATGAGGGAGTGTGGGGGTTGGTTGTGTAATGTGTATTTTTGGTTCAAATTCACTAGTATATAAAAAGTTGTATTGTGGTAGCTGTTCATATAGACTTGCAGTAATTATAATGGAACCTTAACTATACCAGTAATTGTGACGGTCGAACTGCCTGCGAACTTTCTTTCTTTGTTTCTTATGGCCGGCCAAACCATTGGCCAGATTTGGATGAGACTTGGGGGATAGGGGTAAATGAGGCCGGGGAAGAACATAGACTATGTGACGTTGGCCTCCGAGGTCATCTGAGGCCGCTGGAGGCCTCTGTATTCAGGATTGGTTGAAAGATAGTGACATCATAGACACGTCATAGAAGATAACAAAATGGGCGGAGCTCTATCATAGACACGTCATAAAATGGGCGGAGCTCTGGCACATCTTTTATATATATATATATATATATTAGGGTGTTTCATACCTATAGGGTAAAATAAAAATGAGCTTGGAGTTTTAACCCACACGTTTCTCCGTATTCTAAAGAACAGAAAACACGTTGTGCAAGTTTGAACCAGATCGCGCTGCATTTAGAGGTCCCCAACTTTGACGACTTTTTGTCAGTTCATTTCTCGCCTGCCTGCAGTGAAGACGGTTTTCTTCGTCACTTGAGCGGTTCGTGTTGTATAGCCTATTGGACAACTATGGAGGTAATTATATATGCTACTAATTATCTCATTTTACTGTGGTATTGAAATTTATTATTATTTAATTTCTGTCATTTTACTGTGGTAGTGATATTTATTATTAATATTACATGAAATTAATTAGTCTGTTGCATATTGGACAACTAAGCTGGTAATTATTTATGATACTAATTAATGTAATTTTACTGCGGTATTGAAATTTATTTAATTAATGAATTGTCAAAGAGAACGTAGTGTACACGTATCAGTTTTATAAATAAAGAAAAGCAGTAACTGGGACTCGAACCAGTGTCATAGCCGTTTGGCGGCATCGCTCAAGTCGGCGTACACAGCACGCTATCCACTCCCTAGATGGTGTAGTGGATAGCGTGCTGTGTACGCCGACTTGAGCGATGCCGCCAAACGGCTATGACACTGGTTCGAGTCCCAGTTACTGCTTTTCTTTATTTAATTAATGAAATTAATTACGATGTGAAATTATTTCTGTGGAATTATTTAGTTTGTTTTCTTTTCCAGGTGTCTACCAGAGCGAAAACAGAAGTGTTTCTTATTGGCCAGACGGATGCGAACATCACATCAAGTGGCCTTCCAACTCAGTTGGAAGTACTCAAAAAGTACTTTTACCACCAAAAGGAGCAAAAATTTGGACGTACTAAATGCCTGAACCTGTGCCTGGATGCCTGCCTCATATTTTGGGAGAGAGCGAGAATCCCCATGATGCGTCGAGATTCGGCCTTGAGGAAGATGGAATCCTTCTTAAGGAATACGACCGGCTTGTGAAGCACAAGTCACATAAAGCAGAGTCCTTCCGAGTGAAGGAGGCGATGTTCAAGGAGGCAATAGCGAAGGAGATCATGGACATTGCTCATTCACAGGCTAAGGAAATGATGAAGAATCAGGAGGACATCCACTTCTCGACATGCAGCGTGAAGATCCAAATTCCTGCAGCATGGGCCCTGTTGACATGAAGCTTCACTATAAGGAGATTAGGAAAAGGAAGAGGCTGGACAAGATTAAGGAACAACAGGAGAAGGCCAGGAAGGAACAAGGAGCTGCAGAAGATACGGGGGCTTTAGTGATTTCAACTTCGTCAGAGACTGACTCAGATGTCGTTGACCCAACCGTGGAAGTTTTTCCATCCTCCTCCAAGGGAAATACCAAGAAGCGACGCAGGAATCTGATCTCACAGGATGTGACGACTACCTACGATCGGCTGAATATTTCGTACCGCGATTCAGCTATGTCGTACGCTGCAGCGGCTAAATCACTAGGTTTTGACTTGGATGAACTGTCCATTTCTGCCAGTACCATGTACTGCACACGCAAGGCTCTCAGGAAGGTGGCTGCTGAAAGTTATCAATCCGACGAAGTTTGTCCTGGTCAGCCTCTTGTCTTGCATTGGGACGGTAAGCTCCTACCTGACAATGAGCAATGGAAGGAGAGCGTTGACCGGATCGCCGTCCTCGTCTCTGGCGACGGCAAGGAGAAGTTGCTCGGCGTTCCTAAGGTGACGTCCGGAACCGGCGAGAAGATAGCGCGAGTTTGCCTGGATTTGGTCAAGGAACACAGGATGGAAGAGCGCGTGCGGGGACTGTCTTTCGACACGACAGCGTCGAACACCGGGATTCATATCGGGGCCTGCGTCCTGATTGAGAAAGGTCTTGGCAGAGAACTCATGTACTTCCCCTGTCGGCATCACATCTATGAAGTCATCCTCAGCTCCGTCTTCAAGCGTGCATACGGCCCTTCAAGTGGCCCGGATATACCCGTTTTCAAGAGGTTTCAGGCACAATGGAAGTTCATCGACCGGTTGGACGTGCGGCCGTACGATTTTGCTCAAGTCAATGACTCTATGAGGGAACTGAGGGAGAAGTCAGTCCTGCTGGTGAGAGGGATGGTGAGCACGTCGCATCAGCGCGATGACTACAAGGAACTGCTACAGTTGGTTCTCATCTTCCTGGGAGAAGCAAAAGTGGTGGATTTCCCTCTCAGAGCCCCTGGCGCTTACCATCACGCTCGATGGATGGCGATAGCCATCTACTCCTTGAAAGTAATTCTACTGAAGAAGCAGTTCAAGATGTCGAGTCACGAGTTGGAAGCTCTGACAGCCGTAGGTCTCTTCGTGTCCCTCGTCTACATCCGAGGTTGGACTCGTGCTGCAACCTCAAGCAAGGCTGCCGCAGTTGATCTGGAATTTCTGCGTGACGCGGAAGCCTTTGCCATGTCGGGATATTCGTGTGTTAACGCTGCGCAAGAAGCCATGTCTCGACACCTATGGTACATCTCTGAGACTCTTATTGCCATGGCGTTCTTCGACGCAGATGTGGCAGATGAAGAAAAGGCTCAGATGGTCGTCAGTTTGGGTAAGACCGCATCGAAAAAGGAACTCAAGCGACCCCAAGGGAAGAACGTCAGGAATCTTGCCTCGAAACACCTGGCGGAGTTCGTGACAGGAAAGACGATGGCTTTCTTCCATGCATTCGACTTGGACACAGAATTCTTGAAAAAGCCAGTTGCCGAGTGAACTGAAGTAGAGGGCTTCAAGCAAGCAGCGGCAACTGTTAACAAAATCTCTGTAGTCAACGATCGGGCCGAAAGAGCCATCGCGCTCACCAAAGAGTTCAACTGTTCTCTGACGAAGAACGAAGAGCAGAAGCAGTATTTGCTCAAAACTGTGATGCAGCATAGGGCGAAATACCCGAATAAAACCAAGAAGGATTTCATGGACGAATGATTCGCAAGAAGTGGTTATGTTTTTTGTATCTTTGTGAAAATGTGTAGTGAAATGGTACTCGTTTGTTGAATAAAAATTCATTGACAGATTTTTGTTTAATTTTTTCCGTTTATGATCTGCCAGAGCATCAAACTGGGGACCCGTAAACTTTAAACTATTGAATTAATACTTCGGTTTATCAGTCTCCTCAGCAAATGGAACAAGGGGATCCATGTGGTTTAAAATTTCTCCAAACTTTTAATTTATGAAACACCCTATATATATATATATATATATATATATGGGATGAATTTCACAATTAAACACATGAAATGAATGAATGCTGCAAACCCACAAGGAAAAAGAAAAACGATTCCAAGGCCTTTCGTGTATTCTGAATACACGAAAGGCCTTGGAATCGTTTTTCTTTTTCCTTGTGGGTTTGCAGCATATATACAGTATATATATATATATATATATAAGAACATAGGTTATGTGGCGCGGCCTCCGAGGTCATATATATATCGAAACCTATAGTAAAATTATTGAATGCCCGGTTAGGTCAACTGTACGTCCTTGACGATTGGTTAGGTTATCATGATATTTTCGTTAAAGCTAACGAAAATATCACGACTTAACCTAACTAATCGTCAGGGGCGTACAATTAACCTAACCGGGCATTCAATTAATCTAATCGGCCATTCACTTGACCTAACTGGGCATTCAGTTATAGGCTATGTGGCGTCGGCCTCGGTGGTCGTATTATATATATATATATATATATTATATATATATATATATATATATATATATATATATATATAGTGGACCTAGTTTTAGCCGTTTAAGGTGATAATGATTTGTTTGTATGCTAATGATTAATTGATGCAATGACTGATTGTTTATTAATGAAAGGCTGGGTTAATAATTTATGATGTAAAGTATCACCAATTGAAAGGGGCTAAATGGAGTAGGCCACCATACTATTGGAAGCGACCGGAATGGCAGCGAGGGTCACCAGCTTGGATTACACCTTATAGTTTTGTATTTTATTATGAAAATAAAGCCGTTATTTATTCACTGTGGTATAACAAAGAATTAACAGTAATTAATTGATAGTTTTACGTTATGCTTATGACATAGACTTAGCTAAATAGTTGAAATGTTAATAGCTTAATTGACACGTAATAAGTAATGTACTCATTGATGGTATGTAAATGGCATGCAATATGGAACAGTGAATGGACCTAATAAATGATATAAAGAATGCACGTGCGTTTGGTACATTGAATGGAAAACGTGACACTGATTAAGTAGGCTAGATGATTGAATGGGCCCAGTAATGACACAGAATAAATGATGCGGCCTCATAATAATGGAAGTTAATGACGTGCATTATTGGATAGGCCTAATGATAATTTGAAGGTATGTACACTGTAAATGAATTAGGCCTGCAGTAAGAGAAATTAAGTTATCACATAAACATATAAATGAACACAATGATACGCGGAATTACGGTATTGAAATGATACTTGAGTTGGATAATAGGCCTACTGCGTTCTTTCAACGAGAGTCAATTGGAACGCTTAACTACACTTGGGGTATAGTCTACCGTTCGGCGGTAGGTTAATGTAGGCTTCACAAGAGTACGTAGAATAGGATGTACTTATCTTAACCGGGACGATGTAACCGCTGTTGAAGGAGTGTTGAAGAGAAACCTATTACCATAGGCTCGAAGTGTCGTTGATCGTCCTCTGGAAGCTGGTCGCTCACGCGTTGGTCGTGTCGCGGATTAGGCCTCTTTTGAAGGAGAAGATGCTTGCTGTAGGCTTTGCAGAGCGTAGGCCTGATGCGATGTTACTTCTCGAGGTGCAGGATGGCCTATTAAATGATCTTGCAGGCGTAGGCCTGAGGTGCTGAATATATCTCGAGGAACGGTAGGGAAACTTGAAGGCTGACCTTGTAAACCTTAGGCCCGAAGTGATTCTGGTTGGGCTTCGAAGGATTGCTTCTGCAGGCGGTCTGTAGAAGGTCTTACTTGATGATAAATCGTAGGCCTTGAAGAAAGTGGCAGGCCGTTCCTCCGGCGGGAAGCCGGAGGCGGTTGACGTGATGAGATCTGCTCGACGAAGTAGAAAGCGAGTGTCTGTGTGAGTGAGAGTGAGTGTGAGTGGAAGCTCGCTTTTATACGTAGTTCCTGTGACGTAGGACTTCGCGCCAAATCTTAAGACGCCTTGTCCGCTCGTCCTTTTGTTGAAGAGCTTGCGTTCGCGCCTTTTGGGAAGAAACAGACGTTTCCATTGTTTGATTCTTTGCCCATGTGTGTTTTTCGAATAATGTTTGATGAAGGCGTGGAAAGAAGAATTTGTCTGTCTATTTGTTGGTCTATTTCTTGTCGATCCGCTACATATATGAAAATTATTTCACGAAAGTAACACGTGAAAAGTATTTATGATGAATAAAACCACGAAGGAAAGGAAACAGAGTGGTGTTCAAGCGCTTTCGTCTAATGACACCCAGAACACTGAAGTAAATAAAGAGTTCAACACTATATATAGGTTACAAAAAAAAAATATATATATTATATATATAGTAAATATAGAAATAAAAATTGTGGGAGGAGCATACAAATTTGTAAGGAAACTACCAATTTTAGCACTTTGCCCGAATTCAACACAAGATCAAATGGATTGTTTACAACCAATTTTATAGATAATGCCTAAATGATATATAGGTCACAAAAAAAATAAAAAAAATAAAAAATAAAAATAAATTGAAAAATAAAAATTGTAAGAGGAGCCTACAAATTTATAAGGGAAAATTACCAAAGGTTTAGCACTCTGCCCTTCTTGTCTAAATCCATTCTGAACGAATTCAAACAACGGGATCGAGTTCAAAAAGACCTTTGCTCATGTTAAAGTTATTTGTAAGTTGAATAATAGCAGACTCAAGAATATTTCTATTAACAATGTTGCTAGAGTGAAACAAAACTGAAGCATTATTCCAATCAATACAATGGGATAACTCTGACAAATGGACAAAAAGGGCACTGGACGACTGTCCCGTTCTAACGGAATATTGATGCTGTTTTACACGTGTGTGCAAATCCTTTCCCGTCTGACCAATGTAAAAGGAATCACATTGTTTACAACCAATTTTATAGATAATGCCTGAATTATTGGTAGGACTATTTTTTACTATGATATTTTTCACAATATTGTTATATGAAAATACTACATTAATATCCAAAAGTTTAAGTACATTAGCAATGCCTAAAAAGCCCGGGAAAAATTGAAGTACTAAAATATTCTTTGGCAAAGTGTGAGTGTTATTATGCACACGATAGAAGGTTCGTTTTGCCCTGTTAAGCCAAGATTCTATAAACGCAGATGGGTAGCACAGATCACTTCCAATACCGTTGATTTTTTCCAATTCGGCATCGATGTATTCCGGACTGGCGATCCTAAAAGCGCGGAGAAACATTGAAGAAAATATGGCCTTTTTAATGGGGATCTCATGTCCAGAGTAAAAATGTACGTAGGACAAATTGTTTGGAGCTATTGAAGAATAGGGACCCTAGCCTTCTTTAGTTAGCTTTATAAGGCTAACTAACGAAAATATCATGACCTAACCTAACCAATCGTCAAGGACGTACAGTTAACCTAACGATTGGTTAGGTTAGGTCGTGATATTTTCGTTAGTTAGCCTTATAAGCCTAACTAAAGAAGGCTGGGGTCCCTATTCTTCAATAACTCTGAACTTTTTATATACCAGTGAATGAAAAATGTTTCGCTTTCAGGAAATTTTCGCGTTTTTTGCGTAAGCTATAGTTTACGGAAAATATCCAACAGGCGAAAATTTGACAATTTAAACTAATCTTTGGAAGAAAGTAAGAAAAAACTTAGATCATTAAAATACTTTATTTGAAAAGTAAACTCAGTGTATTGTAATAAAACATTGTAAAGTAAAAACAGTAAAAACATTTTAAATTATACTGTATTATTATTGTATAACAAGAATGTCATGAATGACACTAATTTCCCAACCCTTCCGAATGGTCTTCCTCATTTTGTGTAGATAATCCCTTGCAGAGACAATCCATTTAGCATGAATAGCTTTCAGTGTGGAGAGCTTCAAATCTATCTTATCGAGAGATTCATTTACGTTGAGTGCTGCTGAAACTTTATTTGTATACCAAGGAGTAAAACTTGCCTTGATATACGACCTCAACCTCGACCAATTACAGTCCAGAATAAATGTTGTCATTCCTGACGTCATTTTAATCTGTATGATAATTATAACTAGCAAATGTTGACCGCGAAATTATGATGCCGCGAACTCGTCCAAGGATATGAAAGAACGAAAATTTGCTGCCGTGAAATTAACCTGGTTTACAGTACATATACCTATAAACTCATACAATATTATACTAATGTTTGTGAAATGACGTTGATGGACCAAACCGAGGTGTTGACATGGTTATTGGCATGATCTTTGCTCACACCATATTTCTACACCGTATGACGAACACCGACTCTGAAAATGAATCCAGCTCAAGATAAAATTGCACAGCGAGGCCGGATAATTGGTATGCGGGAAGCAGGCCTCTCTGTAGCTGACATAGTCATGGAACTGGGAATTTCGTAGCCTACTGTTCGACGCTCGGTGCAGAGGTGGCAGGAGACTGGGAATCTGCTCGATGGTCCTAAGTGTGGGGCACCAAGAAAGACCACTCAAGAAGAGGACCGGAGAATATTTGAAGTGCAGAACGATCCTATCAACAACGCATTCGTCATCCGGGAGACACTACATATGGGCGTGTCAGTGGACACAGTAAGGAGACGGTTGCATGAAGCAGGATATCACCACCGTACTCCTGCCAAAAAAAGAGATGATCGAGGAACGACATCGTCAGGCCAGGCTCTCGTTTGCTCGCCAACATATAAATGATGATCCCGCATACTGGAGCAGAGTTATCTTCTCCGACGAGAAGACGTTTGCGTCTCCAACTCACCGTCGTCTTCAGTGTTAGCGAGAGGACAACACGAGATACGCCCGCCAAAATATTTACGAATTGGCACGGAGTGGGCACATGACTGCGAATGTGTGGGGATGGATGCACCTGCAAGGACTAGGAGAGCTGACTGAGATCCACGGGAGGTTAACGGCAGATCAATATATAGAGATCATGGAAGGGTGATGCTGCTTTCTGTACGCGCGTATGCCTTACCCTATCCTGAGCAGATTATCTTTATGCAGGTATGTTGTATTTGTGTGTTATAAAATATTATACAATTATTTGAGTAAGATTTATGTATTACACGCATTTGTATGTCCGGTTTTCACATTGACATGGGACGAATAATGATCATAAAATTGTTCTTTAATTCTTTCAGTACTATGACAACACTTTAGGATTTTATTCTGGATAACTGCAGACTGTATTATTTGTATAACGCGCACAATTACATTTAGCTGAGAGAATCCCATAATACATAGGGTTAAAACCTACCTCGAATAGTGGGTTACTGATGAAGCGTATGGATGAGATATAATTCTACTTTTAATATTTAATATCCATTTGAAGGACAACTCTCCCATCCAGACCGCCAGGATTGTTAGAAGGTGGTTCGAGAAGCAGCGAAATCTAGAACTACTGGACTGGCCTAGTAACGGGTGTGACCTCAACCCCATTGAGAACGTGTGGGGGAATGTGGTGAATTCGCGGGAGCCTGGGCAGGAGCAGACCAGTCGTCAGCTGCTGAATCACACTATGGCTGAGTGGGAGATGTTCCGAAGGAACCCACACATCATACATAACCATGTTGCATCTATGCCTCACAGATTACAAGATGTAATAGACAATAATGGGGGATGGACCAAATACTAACTATGAACCGGGTATAGCTGTGCCATTTATGTTAATCTATGGCAAATTGTGAGCATTTTGCATGACTTTATCATTTTGTATGATAAACTATTTAGTAAACCATTCTCAACCATTGCATATTTGTTGTACTAAAGAAATGGTGTTTTATTATATATATATATATTCCTTTTTAAGATCTAATAATATCTCCACATTGATAATGCAACAGGAAATCTGGAAAACATTAATGGGTTTATCTGTCCATCGTGATCAGCCACAAACCAGTGGTGATATCCTGCTTCATGCAACCGTCACTTTCCGGTTTTTACTGACACGCCCATATGTAGTCTCTCCTGGACGGTGACCGCAAGTGACCATGTCAACACTACGGGTTGACCAATCAGTCATTTCACAAACATTAGTATAATATTGTATGAATTTACATATATTCACATATATGAGGGGTCCCGCGTCTTAAGGTACCTAAGCGCCAAAATTAAAATTCGCCAGAAATCGCCTGCAAATTTCAGCAATATTCTGGCAGTAGTATCTCTGTTACTAATTGAGCTAGAACGTTCATTTTTGGCTAAATTAGAGTTCTAAGTATGCTAATGAAGATGTTGATGAGTTTTTGAAATGAAATAGATTTTCATATTTTATATTTTATAATATTTTTTGTAATTTTTTGATTTTCTTATTATGCCGAACTTTGGGTGAACTTTTGGCTGGCGATAGAGGTGAAAAAAGTAGTTCGCTTCATAAGGTTTTCAACCATACTTCTAGTGTCGTAAAGTCATTATAACCCAAACCACGCGATAGAGGAAGGGTGAAAATAGTGATATCCATCAAAAACACGTTTTCGCCTGTGGTGGCGCTTAGGTACCTTAAGACGCACGACCACTCATATATTCTTATGTGATTTTGATAATCAGTTACTGTTATTCAGATCGAAATTGTTAAGTTCTTTGGGTAACAATCGATAAGCCATTTCCCACTAAACTCTCTCTGCCCCTCTACCTCGCTCTTTCCCACACTGCCTCAATCTTTTTCTCACTCAATGTCAATCATATATATATATATATATATATATACACAATCGTGTAGATTCGTAAGTTAGTAAAGGTTTAAAGCTGCACACGGACTCTACAAACAGCCTTATTAGTATTGTTACATAATGATTTAATATACGCGAGACTGGTGGGTGGGGAAGGGGAATGAGGGAGTGTGGAGGATGGTTGTGTAATGTCTGTTTCTGGTTCAAATTCACTAATATATAAAAAGTTGTATTGTGGTATCCGTTCATATAGACTTGCAGTAATCATAATGGAACCCTATTACTGTATAAGACTAGTAAACATGGAGTTCAACGCTGTTCACGATCATATTAATCGTTTATCTTTATGAACACAGACATTACTGTACATTATAATTAGAGGCCGTTCAAAAATTACGTAATACTATTTTTGCTAAAACTTGACACCCCAGATCCCCCAGGAACGTTCTGTAACGCTAGACCAGGCACCCCCTAAGATGTTATGTAACACTTTTCCCACCCCACTCCCCAAACGTTACGGAACGTCACAGGGGGGTGGGTGTCAGGTTTTAGCAAAAATAGCGTTACGTAATTTCTGAACGGCGCCTTCCCTGTATGTCGATGTTATATGTTGTTGGACTCGGTTGTACCCCCTCCACCCCACCTTCCCCCAGTTGGGGTACCTTTACTATCGCTGCGGGTTGCCACATGTCCGGGTCGCCTGTGAGGTGAGGAACATTACATATGCGGGCAACTGTACATATATAAGTTAGTCATATTCAACTGAAATATTAACCCTTGAAGGCCAGCGTTTATACATTTGTTCAAATGCAAATGGTCTTTTATTATATGCAAGTTAGTTTTTATTGTGTTTAGTAACACTAAATTGTTTAATTCAACTTGTAAACGTAATTTTCATTATTAGGTTACGTAGACCCGACACTATTAGCTACGTATAAGGTCCCACACTGGCCTTCTACGGTTGAACAAGCTTTTCATATTTATTTGAATCTTAATTATGATATATTAATAAAATCAAGCCTTCACTGAGGCGGAGCAAAATTGTGAAGTGTTTCACGAATTATCTGCTAAAATATAAATAAAATGTAAAATATAAATATAAAATATAAATAAACCAAAATAAGAATATCAAACACGGTCGTAAACTGTAACATTAACAATTTACCGAATCCAAGAGCTGAATAATACAGTAACTAATTACTGAACAATTTATACTGAATCGAACTGAATATCATTAAAATGAACTGGCTTCTACAAAAGCAAATGGTTTCCTATAACTCATCCCAGTTATAATACAATTAATTTCTTTCGCAAAAGATAATTATTAACTATACCAAAATAAAGAGAAACAAAGAGATTGCAAAAAAGATGAAATCTTTTAGAGAATACAATTATAACCCGAGTCACAACTCTAGTCACAACTACCGGTCAACTCTGGAACAATCTTCCTCAGTCCATCTTTCCTGCTGTCTATGACCTCCCATCTTTCAAACGCAGAGTGTCTAGGCATCTCGAGGAGAACCCCAGACCTTGATTTTGGCTATCTTCTTCTTCTATTGGGGGGGGGGGGGGGGGTGCGCTTTTGCGGGCGTTTGCCCTTGGCCCCTTCTTCCTCCATAAAAAAAAAGTCTGATCCACATCTTCAACAAATATCCCGACTTCCCCAACGCTTCGGTTTTATACTCAATCAATCGGGAGGGGTAAAAAAGGGAAACAAAGCGTTTATTAAACATAAAGTCATCTTTCTCCAAAATACTATTTTCTAAACATTCACACGAATTTCTCAGTATCATATTTTATGCCTTTTACACACACACACACACACACACACACACACACAGTGTGTGTATATATATATATAGCATATAGTGCGTGAGAAAATCCAAATTTGGTATGAGGCTATTCTGATTGTTACATCAGTTGTGAATCAGCAATGCTTTTACGTTTAAAGCTTAATCCCCATTCATTCTAAAAGGCTTCTACTTTAATCCATTCTACTCGTGTATATATATAATATGTGTGTGTGTGTGTGGTGTGTGTGCGCACGCGCATATATATAGCCCGTTGATCAAATGGGTATACTGTATAGTGTATATCCCTTACATCTTAAGCTAACGACTGGTTTAGTTGTTTCAGTAGAACATTCAGTGTAGAAGGACAATGTCGACACCAAAATTTCTGAACTTGCATAATGTTGAAAATCTCGACCTTTTTCATGTATCCGTTGGTAAGTTAGTTTAGGTTCAGTTTCGTTAGGTCAGATTAGCAGAGGCGTACCGAAGGGGAGGGCGACAGGGGCGATCGCCCCCCCCCCCCGCTTGAGCTAATAAATTATTATTTTGATTATTTTTACGTATTTAATTTACATATTCAATTAAATATTTTACATATTTAATTTCATGCGCCAATCGAAAAATGTTAGCTAGCTTTCTAGCGATTTTGTGTTTCATGAGTATTGCGTCATTTTTCATGGCACCTTATAAATGGACCTTTATAAATTTTTCAAAAGAAAAAATGTCCAAACTGACAGTGGTTCTACAGAGCATGATGATGAAAGTACTGTTGATCCCAGTAAAATTGCTAGGTTACAACAGGATGAGAATGAAAGTGAAAAAATTTCGGCGCCTTCGGCGCTAGCTCTTGCCTCCCCTCCTACTAAAAATCTAAAATGGCTTAGGATCCCAAAACTCTTAATCCGGCCCTGAGAATAATTTTATTTTATAAAGGTAACAGTCCAAGGAAATGCTTAATCTCGAAATTAGCACTTTTTTATTCTTATGTTAATACAAATCTGAGCATCCTAATTGCGGTTTGCATTGAATATTATGTTACTAATCAGATTTTTATCATAATTTTTATATTTTTTATAATATAATTTTTATATTTTTATTCATAATGTGTCTTAGCAGTAGCTAGTTAATCATCTCTAACTGAACGATAAGCTCATCATGAACGTACATAAAAATTATTTATCTCTATTTCAATTATACTTCTACGATTAGTTCCAAGTTCGCCCCCCCCATTGGCAAATTTCTGGGTACGCCCCTGCAGATTAGTCATTTACATTGAAAATCTGACTATTTGTATGGGTTTGTCGCTTCCATTCAAAATACTGAACAAACTTTTCATTTTCATTTGAAATTCACACAAATTCTAATAAGGTCGGACTTCGACATTATGAAATTCGATTTTGTTCATGTAATCCCAACAATAATTCTGTTATATTTGATAAGCCAATGAATTGCATGATGTAGCCTCCGTATACTAACAATTAGTGAAGCGGGAGGGAAGGGGAGGTGCATATGACAGCGGGGACCTAGAACATAACCTATACAGTAGAATCCGAGCTATACGGCTCGCTACATCATATGAACGTAGGAGGGTGGTCACCCTTCCAAAGACTAAACAGACGCAACCCAAACTTCGCTTAATCTCGGTGATCTAACTGGAAGCTACATTGCCAAGTGGCCACGACGCAACCAAAGTAAGGGGATAAAACACATGATGATCTACAGATCTACAGAAGCTAAGGCTAACAAAGACCCTAAGATCCACTCTAAGGTTAGCCCGAGAGAAAGGAAAGAGTAGCGGGTTAAGAGAAGAGAAGAGAATAAGGGGTTAAGTAAGAGCAACACCTATCACTCATGGGTTAACATTCATTCAGAAAAAGAGGAAAAGTGTCTCACCATCATCATCCGCCGGCCACTGCCGACAAGTCAGAAAGATAGTCGGAGAGAATAGGAGAGGGGTGAAAGATGAAAAGAAGTAAAATAAGAACGCTTACAAACCATGCAAACACAGTCTTAACTCACTGTCATACCATGCAAACTACAAACATGCAAGAAAAGAGGTAGAGACATGCAAAGTAAGGAGAAAAAAAAAAAAAAAAAAAAAAAAAGTAGGTAAAGTTAAACAAAAAGTGGGTTAGTTTACGATATGAGCTACATCTACATTCGTGTTAGTCTAATTTTTTTTTTTTTTTTAATAATTTTATTGCTGGCATCACACGCTGGCATGTCACAAGCTGGCATCCATCGTCAACAGACTCATCCTCGAGCACCACCACCAGAAAAATAGTCGGAGAAAATAGGAGAGGGGTGAAAGATGAAAAGAAGTAAAATAAGAACGCTTACAAACCATGCAAACACAGTCTTAACTCAGTCATACCATGCAAACTACAAACATGCAAGTAAAGAGAGTTACAGACATGCAAGAAAGGAGAAAAAAAATAAAAAAGTAAGTACAGTTAAACAAAAAGTGGGTTAGTTTACGCTACGAGCTACATCTACGTTCGTGTTAGTCTAATTTTTTTTTTTTTTTTAATTTTGTAATAATTAATTGCTGGCATCACACGCTGGCATGTCACAAGCTGGCATTCATCGTCAACAGACTCATCCTCGAGCACCACCACCAGAGCTCCTGTTGTTAACTTTCTTTTTTAATTTTAAACAACGTTAATATTTTTAAAATGTCTGTCAAGACGGTTCTTAAACAAATCATGATGATGATGATGATGATGATGATGACGATGATGATGATGATAAGTCTTTTCTTTTATTTTTTCTCCCCGTTTAATTTCATTCTGTATTCAAATTTGAGTATTTTACAAGGTCCTCTTTTTACCTAATTCGAATGCCTAACTGTATTATCATATTTATATTATGAGATATATTTCGTTAATAAAATCTGAAATTAATTAATATGCGAGGGAAGATTTGATTTAATTAAAAAAAATTGGAAACTATAATTAATGAAAAGCTGCATCAAAATTTAATCTAAATTACTTTTTCCTTCAGAAGCCATAAATTGACGTTAATATTCGTAAATCCCGATGGAAAACTCTTTATTTCCACCCACTATCAAAGAACTGAATTCAACAAGTGAACAGCACGTTAAAAAAAAAAAAGCGTCACCAACTTCCAAAATGTAATTAATTAATCTATTTTTGTTAGTGATTTGGAACCTATTTAACGGTTTACGATACTAATAAGATAGGAAGCTGTATATATATATATATATATATATATATATATATATATATATATATATATATAATATATATTTAAAGAAGGCTATTAATAATGTTATTATAATTAAAAAATTGTGAGACATTAAAGAAGGACAAAACTATTTTTGGATTAGCGAGAATTAATATTAACCGATAAAAACTTTTAGGATAATACTCCTACTACAAAGGATAATACAAGGATAATAAAAGGATAATACAAGACTATCAAAGCGATAAATTTGTCAAATTCAACTGAGACTTATTCCAAGTCCGTTTGCACATGCGTAGGGAATAGCAGCCCAGTCATGCCCAGTACCATGCTGGAGTACTGTTCTGACTTGTTAGTGACGAATCTTCCAAACTTGTTAAAAAACGAATTTTAATCCGATCAACCAGCTGACCTTAGACTACTGAAATCAATAAATATTAATAAATATTAGTAGATATTAATTCATAATACCCAATAACTATCAAAAAATACTTTCAAACTATGATATTAGTGAATGGAATGATTATCCACAGGAAATGTCGACAACTTCTTGTTTGAATTGCAAGTGAAAAAAAAATATAAAAATAAATAAATATATATATATATATATATATATATATATATAACACCCTCACGAGTTATATATTATGGGCTAAAGTTTAAATACACAAGGGTAATACTGTAATATATTTTTGTGCGATTATAAATTTTTGCGAAAAAAAATTTTGTTATCTATTAACAAATGTCCGAAAACAAATTAATGAAAAACCTACATTTTTTTCTTTAGCTTTTTATCTACTGTATATTTTTTTGGGGTAAAAATTATATATTCATTTAAATTTTTCATGCAAAATCATATTAAATTTGAAGAAGCAATATAGTTGTTTTTGCATGTAAAATTACATTAATCCCGAAGGATCCAGTAAAGTCTTCCTTCCACTATGTTTTATTTATTTTTACATTAAAAAATTACATCAATGGCAAAGGGATTAGCACAGCTCTTTCCGTGGTATTCCCTCCTGGCCTCCTGGTCGAATTTCCTATAAAATCGACAAGCTATTCGTTCCAAACTGTCAGTCTGAATGGAGAACGTTCGTTTTACGATAGAGAAGGTGATGTTAGGTTCAATTATATTGTATTGGTCTACATTCGTTGTAAATAAATAAAAACTAAGTAAACGTAACAGATATTATTATATGCTGACAGTTTTTTGTTCGAAAGTCTTTCGGTCGCGAGAGTCGTCGATTCATCAGAATTCGATTAGAAAGGTATGATAGTTTTTCTCTGACAGAATTTTATGTATTTTTTTTTTATTTAGGAACGAGGGGGAAAAAGGACGAATGCCCGCAAAAAACACCCAGTCCATACAAGAAGAGTGAGCCAAAATCAAGGTCCAGAGTTTTCGAGATGCTTGAGCACTGCGTTTCAAAGATTGGAGGTCATAGACAGTGGGAAAGATGGATTGAGGAAGGTTGTTCCAGAGTTGACCGGTCGAGTAGATGAAAGATTGAAAATACCGATTAACACTTGCGTTAGAGAGTTCGACAGAAAAGGAATGAGAAAGTGTCAAAAATTTGGTACTGCGTGCTCTCCTTAAAGTAGGAGGCATGCAGTTAGAGAGTTCAGAAGAGCAGTGTTAGTTTTAATAGCTATAGTAGAGAGAGAGAGAGAGAGAGAGAGAGAGAGAGAGAGAGAGAGGCAACATTGCGGCGAAAAGAGAGGGATTGAAAACAATCAGTAAGAGGCGGAGAATGGATGATACGAAAAGCTTTTGAGTCCACCCGGTCAAATAGTGCTGTGTGGGTTGAGCCACCCCACACATGAGAAGCATACTCCATACAGTCCATACAGAGGCGGACAAGACTCCTGTACAGAGAGAGAAACCGAGTGGAAGTGAAGAAACTACGGAGGCGTCACAGCACACCTAACCTCTTAGAAGCTATTCTGGAAAGAGTGATCTTTTCAGGAGAGCTGGCAAGAAAAGGAAACGCCAAGAATGTAAGAAGAAGAGGAAGGACTATGTTTTGTTTTGTTGAAAGTAAGGGGATAGTCGTGTAGAAGATTGTGACGAGCAGACAGATGGAGAAACTGAGTTTTTGAAGCATTGAAAGCCACAAGGTTTTCTCTGCCCCAATCAGAGATAGCAGAAAGATCAGAGGTCAGGTATACCATAGCCGTCCTACGCGCAGTATGGAGTGACTGTTGAGAGAGACGCTTTGTGAAGCTGGTGGGAAGTGAAGAGTGGAGTCATCAGCATAGGAGTGGATAGGACAAGAAGTGCGACTTAATAAATCATTGATAAATAAAAGAAAAAGAGTAGGTGACAGGACAGAACCCTGAGGAACACCTGTTAATAGCTTTAGGAGAACAGTGGTCATCTACAACCGCAGCTTAGATCAGCCACAAAGAAAATCAGAGATGAAAGCACAGGTAGAAGGATATAAACCGAAGAGCAGTTTGGAAATTAAGGATTTGTGCCAGACTCTATCAAAAGCTTTTGATATGTCTAGCGCAATAGCAAAGGTTTCACTGAAATCCCGAAAGGAGAATGACCAAAAGTAAAAGAGATAATGCAAGAAGATCGCCAGTAGAGTTCCTTGCGGTACCCATTCTGACGATCTGAAAGAAGATTGTGAGAAAGGTGTTTCACAATCTTCCTATTAACCTCTTTTGGACGACTGGGTCGAATTTGTACCGTTTCCAATACACGCATTCATAACTTAACCCTACAAAATCTTCAGGCGTTAAGAGGTTAAGGATATATTCAAAAACTTTAGAAAGGCAAGAAATCAAAGCAATTGGATGATAGTTGGAGGGTTGAGAGCTGTCACCCTTTTTTGGGACAGGCTGAATGAAAGCGAACTTCCAGCAGGAATGAAAATACCAGATGAAAGCCAAAGACAATATCGTTTGCCTAGGCAGGGTGTCAGCACAGAAGCACAGTTCTTGAGAACAATAGGAGAAACACTATCAGAACCGTACGCCTTCTTAGAGTTGAGCCTAGATAGGGCAGAAAGAACATTTTTGGAAGAGATTATAATCTCAGACGCAATTAAGTTGGAGGGAGGAAGGAGATGGAGGAACAGCACCGGAATCGTCCAGGGTTGAGTTGGAGGCGAAAGTTTGAGCGAAGAGTTCAGTTTTGTTAGGAGAAGAGACAGCAAATGAGCCGTCTGAATGGAAAAGAGGAGGGAAAGAAGAAGTTGTTGGATAGTTGGAAGTTGTTGGAAAGTTGTTGGAGAGGTTCTTAGCTAGATGCCACAAAGAGCGAGAGGAATTAGAATTGGATAGATTTTCACATTTTTGTCGGATGAAGGAATATTTGATGAGTCGAAGAACAGATTTTGCATGATTCCGGACAGAAATATGAGCTAAGTGAGAGTCAGGAGTTGGAAAGTGGAGTCATGGAGTCATACTAAATGATAACACTGGTATGCATATGAAATGTTTTGTCTGCTGTGAGGGTTTTTTCAACTCATATTATATAATTCGACCATGCTGAATTTGAAAATGACATTGGTTTTCCTCAATCAGGTCAGGTTTTTTCTCTATTGGCCATTTATTATAAGTCCAATTTTATCCCCAAATTTATTGATTTTTTTAGCTTAAACACTGTAGATACGAGTAATATTATAAGAACACTCGTGAAAAATGAAAACATTGTGTGAATAAATACTTTTATTCATACAATGAATATGGAAAAAAGTTTATTGAGGAAGGAATGAAGTTTTTTTGGCTTTCCGTCTGTGTTTTTCTTCGGGCACGTCTCGCTTCAAACACCAGCAATAGTCCGCCAGCATATTGATATCCCAGTTTCCCTGGTACCTCTCTTCCATTATTTTGATATCTTGGTGAAATCGTTCACCCTGTTCCTCACTATAATCCGGGCAATTTTCAGGAAAATAGTCCAAGTGGGACCACAAAAAGTGCATTTTTATGGACATGCGCGACCCATGAGCTTTGAAAGCTTCCATCAAGTTTTCGACAACGGACTCGTATTCTGGACTTCTACGCTTGCCAAGAAAATCAGTGACAACTGATTTGAATGCCTGCCAGGCATTCTTCTCAGTTGGAGTCATTGCGTTTTCGAACTGAGTATCCTTGATCAAAGTTCGAATTTGAGGACCATCAAAAACCCCAGCATTTAGTTTAGCATCAGATATATGAGGAAATTTACTCTCGAGATATCGGAATGCTGAACCCTCCTTATTCATTGTTGATGAAATTTTTCATCAAGCCCAGCTTAATATGAAGTGGTGGGAGCAAAATTTTTGTTGGTGGTACAAGGGGCACTGAAACGACATTATGCGACCCAGGTTCAAAATTCTCTCTGGATGCCCATTCACGCTGTGCATAGTGCTTCTGATCCGCTCGACTATCCCATTTGCATTGGAAACATGGGTATTTCGTGTATCCCCCTTGCATTCCCAATACAAATGCCACAATCTGAAAAAAAATGAAAATATTTTAAAGAATTTAGAGAATTTGTTCTATCAGATAAAAAAATCTCATATGCATTGGACTGTATCACTTCTGTGGGGAAGTTAAGTGTTCTTATACGCTCTCAAATAACCTTTGGAAAAACAACATAGTCAATAGCAATAGTTTACTTATGATATTAGTATTACCTTCAAATCTCTACAAATCCACCAGTTATGTTGGTCGTATACGAGAGCATCCAGTAAAATTTTCATGTTATCGTAGCTCTCAGTAAGTTGTACGGAATGTGCTACAGGGACTGATGCAACCCTATTCCCAATGTTGAGAAGTACTGCTTTCAAACTTCGTTTAGACGAGTCTATAAATAGCCTCCATTCTGATGCGTTATATGGCAGGCCCAAGGATTCGATTAACCCCTCAACATTGCAGCAGTACACTAAGGAAGAGGTATTTTCGTGCACTTCAAAAAACTTGCGGAATTCTTCCTCTCGTTTCCTATACCAGGAGAATGTTGTTCCCGGAGCCAGCAAGTTGTCCTCTCGAAGTCGTGAGCCCAAGATCTCGGCAGCTAATTTGGAAAGTCCTAAATCCCTGGTAAGATCATTAAGTTTAGCCTGGTTGAGAGGCCTCGGCTCATTTGAAGCGGTATTTTGAGGTATATACGACTGGGACTGGTCATTGGCATTGGTCATTGATTCATCATCAGAATCATCGAAGTCCAGGGTTTGAGGTGGGTCGGGTATTGGAATTCCAGGACCATGGGGTACAGATCTCAGCAGAAGGAATGTCAGGGTATAGAACAATGTGTTTATTCTTCTTGTTAATCTCCTGAAAATAGAAACACAGAAACATGAATATAAAACTTGCATATGAAATAGAAGAAGCATTCACACAGTGGCGGCTCGTGAGGGAAGGCTGCGGTCTGTAAGATATGAAATAGGTCGATGGAGTCTGTATATTTTCTTTCTTTTTCATTCATATTGTCCCTTCGGGGACAATATGAATGAAAAAGAAAGAAAATATACAATCATTGTATATGTAAATGTAACTTGTATAACAATATGTATGTGTAAATGTATTTTCTATAACAATATGTATATGTAAATGTATGATTACCATTATGGTGAATATTATGCTATATATGGTGAATATTACATTATGGTGAATATTATGTCAAGTTTCATACGAGGATTTCAAAATATTTAAGAAAAATAAATTTATAAGCCCACCTTGGAGGTTTGTCATGCAGAAATAGCAATCTGTCACGTGATCCTTTCCTTCTCTCCAAATCATGGGAATTCCAAAAGGCAAAGATTTCGCTCTGCCTTTGCTCCATCTTCTCAAATTTTCAATGCACGTCTTGCAGCACATATGAGGGGCGAAATTTTTGTCCTGGTCCCCTAGCTTAATTCCAAAGTATGCTCTATACATTGTCTTCACAAATTTAGTGATTTGGACTGGTTATTTGGCATAGTAACCGTCCCACATATGTAGCAGAATCTATTGGGATCATTTTTACACGCTCTATTCATTATGAAATATTTTATCTATATGTCTGAAAAGTAAAAAAAGATATTATTCAAGTGAAACAAGTGATGATAGATGTTACTGTTCCAATTCCGCTTTGACAAAATCACGAAAAATTCTATTTTACTTATGAGGCCATAGCCGGATAACCTGAGCTGATTGAGAAAAACGGATTGCAGATTCGAAATCAGCAGGAAAAACTCTATAAGAATCACTTACAAAACCCTTGACAGCAAAATTGATGCATACCAGTGTAATAATAATTGGGTGAAGTTCAGAAATGTATTTTTTTCCTTATACTGTATATTTTGTTTTTCTCATATAATGGAACATATGATTAACTGTAATGTAATTAACGAAAAATGGGGTATCTGACCAGTAATTTAACCCTTTTGCTCAGGGTGTAGCATGTAAACTACACGTTCAATTTGCGCTCAGATCCGGGTGTGGTAAATAAACCAACTCCTATTTTTTTTCTGAACTCTGGGTGTACTTTATAAACCAAAGGTATATACACACACACACCTCTCTTTCCACACTCTGTGGCAGAAAATGGGGTGATATATGTATTATAATTCAAATTCATATAATTCGCTTCAAAGCTATGTCCGTAGTGAAAGGGTCAAGATTTACAGTATATCCAGTCATCTACAGCAGTTCGGTATTTTTATTCAATAAACCTCACTCTAAATTTGGTTCTTTAGGTCTACAGTCTACACCTTTCAACAATACGCGTATTATTTTTTGTCTAATTGTACTCTTGGCACCTAAAGCACATCAATTGCATTTCTATTATTTTATGTATATAAATATACAGATATACAGTATGCTCTATACTATATATGTGTATGCATATACATAAAATAATGAAAATGCAGTAGATGTATTTTGGGTGAAAAAGAGTATATTTGAATAAAAATAACACGTATATTACATTTTTTTATGCAGAAAGGAGGTGGTCAAAGGCGAAACTGAATTAGTCCTAAAGAACGAAATTTAGTGTAATCTAGTAACACCAGATTGGTGACACGTATTAAAATGAGGTACATTACCTTTATCACATATATGCCAGAGCAAATTTCCTTCTGTCTTTTGTCCTAAACTGCTGTTCAGTGACTATCTACAGGGTTGCCCATAAGTCCCAATCGGTTATAATTAAGGCGAAAATACAAAAAATCAAGCAAAGTAAAAAGTGTATAATAAGTTTAGAAATATTTATTGAGTATTCAAAATGCAAAGTATAACCATCTTCACAAATATTCTTTCCTTAGTAATCAATTACATAAGTGTGAACTTCGCTAGATGGATTTTCGCTTTAATTATAACCGAGTGGAACTTATGGGCCACCCTGTACAGTATATACACATATATTTATGACGGCATCGTCGGGGCTAACTTTGGTTGGTAGTTGAGTGAGTGGGGAGTCATACTTCTCTGCGCATTGTGATTTTTATTGGAGATTCTTACATCGGGGATAACTATAACAGATGTCTAATGCTACCCTAAATCATTAGGCTGAAACGGCTTCCACAGACTACGTTTTCCATGAACACATACAAGGAATAAACAAGAACTAAGTCGGAACGTCGCCAACTTTGCCTCATCTATTTGTGCGCTTGACTTTTGGTGCAAGAACCTGAGTCTTGCTCGTGACATTTTTTTGTGATCATCCATGTGATTATAGAATAGAATAGAATAGAATAACCTTTATTGATAATAAAATAAATACATTCTTTTCAATTTACAATGACATGAATAATTGTGAAGCGCGACTATTTATTTTATTTAATTTGGCCCTTAAGCTTTAGGCTTTACTGGGCTCTTATTAAAAATAAACAGCTCAATGTTATTAATTAATAATAATAAATAAATAAGTAAATAAGTATTATTAATAGTTAAAACATGTATTAATCTTAAATCACTGGTCAACACTCATTTTATTGCCAATCATATTAGAGTGATTTTGGGGTAACTTTGTGGTGCTGATTCCGAATATGACATCGGTTTTGCTAGATTGGCTCTAATTTATGAAATAATTGGTACCCCATTGAAACACGTAAAAATGCAAAAAATTTAATGTTCAGGCGGAGCCTACTTACAAATCGCATTGAAATTGTCTCAAATCATACAAAAGTAAACACATGAAATACATAATGGCATTTTATTCGTATAAACAGATAAACACAGTAAGCTGATTCGCATAATTACAATTAATGTATAGTAAATCTCTGTTTGTACGATTCTCTTTTATGTGGGTTATCAGGACAATCACGTTGGAGGTTCCAGCAATAGTCTGCCATCATGTGTCTGTCCCATCTGCCTTGATACCTTTCCTCCATCACCTTGATATCTTGATGAAACCTCTCCTCTTATTCCTCGCTAAAATCACCAAGATTATCCGGAAATCTGTGTAAGTGGCTATGGAGAAAGTGTACCTTTATGCTCATATTAGTACCCAACTTTTCAAAGTTTGTGAGCATGTTTTGTACCAGTTCTTCATAATTGTCTGCTTTGTGGTTACCCAAGAAGTTCTTGACAACTGAGACATAACTGCACCAGGCAGAAGCTTCAACACCATTCATAAATTTTGTGAAATTAGAATCCTTGATAAGTGTACGGATTTGAGGGCCATCAAAGATTCCAGCTTTTAGTTTTTCCATACTTAGTCCAGGGAACGTCCTACAAATGTATTTGAAGCAATCGCCATCTTTGTCCAAGGCCTTAACAAATTGTTTCATTAGTCCCAGCTTGATATGAAGTGGTGGGAGGATGATTTTTTCCCTGTCAACCAAAGGCTCGTTAATGATGTTCGCTGCACCTACAGTCATGTTTTCTCTTGAAGGCCATGTCACTCTTTTCCAATGATCTTGCCTTGCCCTACTATCCCATAAACAGATGAAACAAGGGTACTTCGTATATCCACTTTGCTGCCCAAGCAAGAAGTTTACCATCTTTACACGTACCGCTCCACTGCCAACTGTCAACTGACTACTGGTTGGGTGTCCGATGACATATACGGAGGGGGAATATTCTAGAATGATCGCGGAGTAAACACTAAGAATATTCGCGTGTCTCACCATCTAGAATGTTCGGTAGTTTCCCATATGCACGCGTTATGGTTACGTTTCCTATTAATTGAGGGTATTCATTATCTCAAGAACTAGAGCCAAATCGGAAAAACTACTTTCATTTTGGAATTCAACAACCCCAAAATACCCTAAATTCGTACGAATTTCCTTGGCAACGAAACAAAATTTTTTTTTTGTTGAGCTGTGAATTATCAATACTGACATGACAAATACAAGGTCACCCTTGAAGGCACTATACCAATACCATACAAAGAAACCAATATTATACATGAGAGATAAGAACTGAACAATCCCAAGAAATGTGTTTTTAATACTAGATTACACACGAGAAATTAATAATTAGTAAACAATATTAATGGACATTAATCCTAGATTTTTGTTAGTATGCCATTATTAATTGGGATTTCAACTTGGTTTTAAACAAATTTACATTCACAATATTTTTTATATCGGCATGTAAGTCATTCCATAGTTTCACTCCAATGAAAATGGGTCGTTTTTGAGATGAAGACAATCTAAATTGAAGTATAACAAGCTTTGATCTATTTCTGGTCTGATACGAGTGGATTTCTTGATGTGTTACAAAATATCTATTTACCCCTGCAAATTAATAATTTTGTTCATAGACTTGTAAATAAAAATAAAATGTGCCAGTTTGGTTATATCATTGAGCTTTAGTAGGTTTAGCTCTTTAAATAATGCACTAGAGTGATCAAGGAAATGAGCATCAGATAATAACATTATTGCTCGTTTTTGGATGACAAAGATACCATTTAATGAGTTGTTAGCGGAGTTTCCCCAAACAAGGGTGCAGGACGTTATATAAGGAAGAACAAGAATATGATAAAGAATCAATAAAACTTGTTTAGGGACTACATTCCTACGTTTAAACATTATAGCAACTCTCCTTGAAATCTTTTTCGCGATATAATTTACATGATCGCTCCATTGCAAATTCTTATCTAGCATTACACCAAGCAATTTTGTTACAGTACACTCCTTTATGGCGATTTCATTAACATTAAATTCATGAAGATATACATTTCTTTTATTAGTAAAATCATGAAATTTGTTTTACTGGTATTTAGGAAGAGTTTATTGGTGGTTACTAGTATAGCCGCGTTTGGTTAGAGGAATTTGGGGTGCTTTGAATCCTGCCCCTGGAGCCCTTCGCCTTCCTTGCGGGGCCCCCTCCTCCTTGAAAAAAAAAGGATTCATCCTCGCCTTCCTCGAAAAAAAAAGGGTTCATCCTTGCTTCCTTCACGAGAAAAATCCCCCTTCATGGTCTTTTATGAGACAAACAAACAAACATTCGAGTACTTTTTATTCCAGCACGTTCCACCAGACAATAGAAATGAAAACGTAAAATAAATATCTGAAAAAGGGTTTAACAGGCCTAACGAGAGTATACATCGACCTCAAAACATACAATGACTTGTATTATAATCCAATACCACATACCTCTTCAAATGTAATTCCATTTTTATATATTAACAAATTGCGAATATCACAAAATAGAAACTCAGACTAAACACGTTTTAAATCAAAAACAATTTCTTTGTTTAATATTTGTATTATATGAAGTTAAATAAAAAATTAAATAAAATTAAAATAAAACATTTCATTTCCAATTATCGGGGTAACTTTTGCTTTTCCTAATTAAAATTCATTTACTCAACACTAATATGAAATGAAGCGAAATGAAATGAGTTGAAAATGCTTATTGGCAGACTATAGTCCATATGATAAAAACTATTAAGATACATTATGCAAATAGACTAAAATACATGCGTTTAACCGGCAGACCTATTATTTACCTTCAATTACCATCTTAAGCATTATTTGTCTATCGTTATTATATATATATATATATATATATTATATATATGGGATGAATTTCACATTAAGCACGTGAAATGAATGAAAGATGCAGATATATATATATATATACAGGGCGTCCCAAAAAAATGTATACACACTTTAACAGCTGATAGCTCAATTGATGTTTCTTTCTTTCCAAGTTAAACCCATTAGAATTAATAATGGCAGTCAGACTAAGCTTTGAACAAAGGAAATTCATTCTAAAATGCTACTGGAAGTGTGAAAACGCAGTTGAAGTGCAAAGCCAGTTTAGGAGGGAGTTTCAAACAGATCCACCAACGCGACTTATCATCACTCGAATTAGAGATGGAATTAGCCGATGGAACTGTTCAGAATGTCCACAAGAAGCGTTCCGGAAGACCACGGACATCGACAATCCCCACAAAGCAAGAAAGAGTACTGGAAACGTATCACCAAAGTCCAAGAAAATCTGTGCGGCAAGCGAGTCGTGAGGTAGGAATTTCAGAATCGTCTGTCCAACGCATTTTGAAGCGCTGTCAATGGAAAAGTTACATTCCAAGATTAGTCCATGCTATTAATGAAGATGATCCGGACCGAAGAGTGGAGTATTGCGAGTGGTACTTGGCACGATGTGGATGTGGATTGGACGAAGGGGTTTCGTAGAATACCCTCCGCGTTCACCAGACCTCACACCACTAGACTTTTTTTTATGGGGATACTTAAAAGACAAAGTCTACGCTATAAAACCTGCAACAGTCGCTGAATTGAGAGCAGCCATTGAACGAGAATGCCCACAAATACCAAACGAAATGTTTCGTGATGTTTGCGATTCCATTGCTTCGCGTTATCAGCAGTGCCTGGACCAGAACGGACGTCAGTTTGAAAACAGGCGTTGACAAAATAATTAAATAATGTCTGTAGATTCTATTACATTTTGAAAATGAAATGTATTTTAATAAACACTGCCTTTATAATTATTTAAAGTGTGTATACATTTTTTTGGGACGCCCTGTATATACTGTATATTTGATAAGTTTACTGATTCATTGTACAATAGTTGCATATTTCTTAAGTACGTTAATCATAATTGGTAACTCAGTTCACAATCCTGCCAGATTTTCCAAACTAATTAATAGTAAACATTTTTAAACGTATGTAATTTTTCTAGTGATTTAACTGTAGCGAGAAATATTTATTATTATTATTTATATTGTTGCCGATTATTGACTATAAATTACACAGGCCTGCGAGTGAGACCTTTGTAGGAGAAATTTTCTTACTAATCTGATTTTATATGACTCAATTACATTTGAAATGAAATGAAAAGGTTTATTGGCAGACTATAGTCCATATGACAAACACTATTATTAAGTTACATTATGCAGTTTGACAAAAATATACGGGTTTAGCTAACATAGCTATTATTATTTACCCTCAATTATCATCTTAAACAATATTATTTGTTTATTGTATATATATATATATATATATATATATATATATATATATATAATATATATTATATATATGATGAATTTCACAATTAAGCACGTGAAACGAGTGAATGTTGTAATATATATATATATAGGGTGGAGCGAAAAATACTGTTTTTCTAGTATGAAGTTCTAATAGTGATTAAAAGTTGCATTTAGTGGACGAAATATGCCTGCCAAAATATGAGTTCATTTGTTTAAGATTTTCAGCTGCCACCAGGGGGCTAAAGTAGTGCTTGCATAATACCGAAAATTTTCAATACCGGTATTTGGAGGCAATTATGCTAATCCCGGTATTGATACCGGTATTATGAAAAAAATAATTTATTTTGATTTATTATGGTGCCACCCTACCAACCCTCCCACAAGTCTGAGGGACTTGCAGTACTCACCATATTTACTATAAATTAATGACCCAACTCCAAATAGATGGCATTCTATTCGAAAAAGTTTATACAGTAAATTACTAAATTGTAATAAAAATATTATTTGAATTTTTTTTTAGCATATTATTTATACAACTACTGGGGTAGATAGAAATTATTAGTATCTAAATATTTATTTCTTAGTTTGGTTTTGAAAGTATGCTTTGAGGAAACAAAGAGCATCTAGGGATTGTTCAGATAGACTTGATCTCAGTTTCGTCAGAAATAGGCCTGCAGCAGAAAAGGCTCTTTCTGATTCTGCACTTGTAGGTTTAATTGAAAGCAGTGCCTTGTACAGCTTCTCTAAATTCTCACTTCTCTGGAAAGTAACTTCCAAGCTTTTAAATTCATTAGTAACATCAAAATCAATGGAATTTTTTTTAGATGGCACTTTTCCTAGTTTGTCCATTTCTTGCATGTATTCACTCAGTAATGAATCTGCTTCCACTTCAGTCTTATTTGCAGCTACATTTTCAGGGTTACGTGGAAATTCCTGTTCTTCCATTTCTATCTCCAAATCAACCACATTCTTAGGGAAAAGTCTTTTATGGAGCCTTTCTGCAGTTCTTTTGAGAACTAATTTTGATGGAACAGAAAAACTTTCCTCTTCTTGAACTTTTAAAACTTCGGGATTATGAAGATATTTGATTAAACCTACAATGTCTTGCTGTCTTCTTGAAATGTAACGATTTCTAAGACAATCTTTTAACTCTTTTGCTATTGGATTATTTTTCTCTCCTAGTTTCTTTGAAATAAATTTCATTGATGATTCAGCTGTCAGGAGTGATGCATCTTTCGAGCATAACCTTTAAGAATTATTTCAACAGGACGTAAGGTGTCATAAAGGTTTTCAATAATTTCCCACTCTGTTGAAGAAATGGCTACAGTTGAATGAATCACTCTTAAAGCTAGTGCAATAAATAGTTTTCTTTGATAGAAAGGAATAGAAAACGAAAAAAAGAGGTTAACTGCAAAAACCCCGAAACTTTTTTTTTCTCCGAATCCTCCAAAAACAGTTTATTTGCCCATCGGAGGACTAAATTGCTTAAATTTTACAATAGCAATTTTTGTCAATACCGAAAACCTATAATATCGGTATCGGTATTATTTGTACTTCTTCAATACCGGTATTAATACCGGTATTTCAATACCGGTTTTAACCCCTAGGCTAAAGTTAACACAATTTTGTGTAAAAAGGAAAAAAATGCTTCTATTTTAGGTTTGTCAAACTATTATAAAATTTTATCTTAGAATTATCTAATAGTTTGATTAAGATTTGTAAATGATAGGAATTCGTTTTGTAAAAATGCCTTTTCATATGCTTAATATCTTCAGCTGCCACAAGAGAGCTGAAGTTAACACAATTTAGAGTAACTGAGTCATGTTGAGACTACACTGAATGTTGTGGGGGAGGGTTTGGGGAGGGTTGTGGGGGAGGGTTTTGGTGTGAAGGAATTTCTTTCTGTAGTCATTAGAACAGTGTGTTAACACTTGTCTTCTTAGGTAGTAGGCCTAGTCGCTCAGTTGATCGGAGAGTTTTTTAATATGATCGGAATATTATAAAACTTTATTTTAAAGTGATTTATATAGAGATAATATTGATTTTATTATAAAATGCTTGTTATAATGTATTATATAATTTTAGTTTATTTATAATATATATATTTATATATATATATATATTTATATAATATATTATATACTTATAAAATATATTATATATATTAATTATATAATGTTTTGATGTTACAGGATATTTTGTGATTGTGAATTTTTCTTAAAAATATTATGGCATCAAATACTAAATATAAACATTTCACTAGAGAACATATGAAGTGTGCCGTATTTGAAGTACCTTGTGAGATGAGTGATATGCAACTACCAACTATAACTGCATTATGAAAGATTACCTGTTCACAAAACATTTAGTGAAGGAGCAGATGAATAACAAGGAGCCTTCATTTTCTGAAATAGCAGAGGCAGTTTCCAAAAAGGTAGAAAATATTTGGAAGAAGGCCTCTTTGCCAATAGTTTCACATACACGCGTTTTACAGATGATGCGAGTGTACCATGATAAATACAGGTCCTTATTAAAGCCATACAAGTCACGCAAGGATCAGCCTAAGTACAAAAATCAGCTTGAAGAATTTGAAAACTCTTCAAAATGCACTTTGTTTGACATCTGCACCTGCAAATGTAAGGAGTTTAGGAGATGCTCATGTGAAAAGAGTAAGAAAGTCCCTCCAAAAGAGCAGGATTTTTTAAATGACCAACGAACACGCAGAATAATGGTGATAGGAAGCATTGACATAGCACACACAAGACGATTACAAGCAAGAGAACATCGAAAGGAAATGGAAAAAGCACGACTGGAATCCTCACAAACAACTAGTGCTGCTATAACCAATACGTCCAACTTACAAATCGAAACAGAGACAAGTGAACTTCAACAACTAGAAGAGATATCTGAAGATAATGAGGAAGATACAACCTCGACTCAATATGTAATATCAGAACAACAGATGCGTGAGCCACCGCCTTCATTAGCAATTACTTGTGATAGATTTAAAATGTCGGACAGAGCTGGGGCTGCTATTGCTTCTGCAGTATTGGCAGATCTTAAAATTGTTACTCCCGAAGAAAAAGGGAATATTATAGACAGAAGTAAGCTAAGACGTGAAAGACAAAAACAGAGAAAGGAACTACAACAGATAGGAGAGCCAAAAACCATGCGGGGATTATACTTTGATGGCAGAAAGGATAAAACAATGATTCAAGTCCAGGAGAGTGATGGCTCTAACCACCAAAGAACCAAACGCGAAGAGCATATCAGTATAATATCTGAACCACACTCTCTGTACTTTGCACATGTGACACCTTCCAGTGGCAAAGCTAAATACATTTGCACAGCGCTAGTGAATTGCTTGAAAGAAAGGAATGTTGATATAGGGAACATCGTTGCAGTTGGCTGTGATTCGACAGTGATTAACACTGGTAGTATTGGAGGCACAATAAGATTACTGGAAGAAGCCTTTAATAAGCCATTGCAGTGGCTGATATGCCTTTTACACCTTAATGAACTTCCATTGCGCCATCTGTTTCATCACTTGGATGGTACCACTACTGGACCAAGAGCATTTTCAGGAGAAATTGGCCGAGCACTTTCAGACTGTGAAAAGCTTCCCATAGTTAACTTCAAAACCATTGAAACTCAAGAGGACATGTGTGAAGTTGATGTAGATGACATAAGTACTGACCAGAAATACCTTCTAGAAATTCACAAGGCTATATCAAGTGGAACATTCTCAAAGAGTCTTAGTCATAAGAGTCCAGGCAATATATCACATTCAAGGTGGCTCACCACAGCAAACAGGACTCTGCGGTTATATGCAAGCACAGAGAATCCTTCAGGCAATTTACAAGAATTAGCTACTTTCATTGTTAGGGTATACGCACCAATGTGGTTTCAGATAAAGCGTAAACCATTATGCCAATATGGTGCTAAACATATGTGGCATATGAGTGCAAGAAGCCGGTATCTCCGTGAAGAGCTTAGGAGAGTACATGACTCAGTCATTCAGCGAAATGCATATTACGCAAATCAAGAAACATTCTCATTGCAATGATAGCTGATGAAAGGGAGCATGTGCGTCAGTTGGGATTTAGGCGTATCATAAAAGCAAGGGCATGCATTCAAGAAACAGATGTTATCAGGTATTTTAAGGTGCCAGAAATAAATTTTTATGCCAAAGACTATACAGATCTCATTATGTGGCAAGATTTTCAGATAGCAAAACCACCGATAACCAAAGGAGTTTCTCTTGATGATATTGAATCATGCATCAAACATGGTACTACTCTTCATTCAGAATTATTTCAGTTTCCATGTCATACACAAGCCGTAGAGAGATGCGTCAAGCTCGTTACAGACGCTGCTGGATCAGTCTGCGGACCTACAAACAGAGACGGTTGGATTCGTGCTACATTAGAATCAAGGAAAAAACAGCCAAAATTTGACACAAAAGCAAATTACTAAATAGTCTTCAGCAAGAACCCTTTCTAGAGGGAGGTTGGTTGGGGAAAGGGTGGTAACTCCGCTAAGGCACGAAATAACGTTTCTTAACTGTCTCAAGACAGTATAAAGGAGGAGAGACATCCTAATTTATTACTGTTCCCTTTTTCAAGTAAATACAGAATCATACTTAATTGTAATTTTTAAGTTAACTTCAGCCCTCTTGTGGCAACTGAAGATATTAAGCATATGAAAAGGCATTTTTACAAAACGAATTCTTATCATTTAAGAATCTTAATCAAACTATTAGATAATTCTAAGATAAAATTTTATAATAGTTTGATAAACCTAAAATAGAAGCATTTTTTTCCTTTTTACCCAAAATTGTGTTAACTTTAGTCCCCTGGTGGCAGCTGAAAATATTAAACAAATGAACTCATATTTTGGCAGGTATATAACGTCCACTAAATGCAACTTCTAATCACTATTAGAACTTCATACTAGAAAAAAAGTATTTTTCGCTCCACCCTAATATATATATATATATATATATACAGTATATTGAATCGGTAAAACTTATCAAATATACAGTATTCGCATAATTCTTTGCTAAGTACGTTAATTATAATAGTCAACTCAGTTCACAATCTTGCCAGATTTTCCAGGCTAATTAATAATAATCAATTTTAAACGTATGTAATTTTTTCTAGTAATTTAACTGTAACGAGAAATAGTTAATTATTATTGTTACCAACTATTGGCTATAAAATACACAGGCCTGCGAATTAGAAATTTGTAAGAGATGTTTTCTTACTATTAGCTGATTACTCTGATTTCGAATAAGGTATCCATTTTTCTATCACGTAAGGATTTTCTGAAGACTGGAAGGGAAAAGCAGCTACATAAATAAATATTATTTATTTCAATTTACATTAGGTACCTATTTCGTTTTGTTATGCTAATTACAAATACAAACAACTTTAAAAAGAAAGAATGATATTAACGTCAACTACATATCCGTCTTTATTTAGCCTGAGCTTTCTTGTGGGTCTATGCGCTGATCCTTATCCGTTATGTAATAATTCTGGAGTACCCCGTTTCAACATCCACCTACTGTAGTTAATTCATTATTTTTGGCGAACACCAAATTAATATTCTTTCAGTTATAATACGGTATCCATTATATGATGAAATTAAAACAGAAACATTTTTATAATGCATTTTATAATAGTGTTACACTAAATGTTGCAAAAGTCGTTTTCTACACACATTTACAATAAAGAAAACGAAATTTTAGTTTACTGAGAGGGATAGCCGCAAATTAAATATATTTGTTTAGGATCATTCTATAAATTTAAAACACTACTTGTAAGCATTTAGCTTCACTAATTAATATAATTTCTTAACAATAGTTTACTAATCCTCATTTTCAGCAACTTCCCGGAAATATACAAACCGGCAGGGATTGCGAAATTTCCACAACGTTATATTACATTATAATACGCTATAATACGTTTAAAAACGTCTGGAATATGAGTTGCTGGAGATACATATTTGTATATTGAAGGACGATCCCTTGATTTTATCGTTGCGAAGATACATGACTGCATATATCAAAAGCATTCGTTTTTCTCATTAACAAACTATGAAATCTGTTGGGAGGCATTAGCCAAATTACATAATGAAGTACACAACGAATTGAAATTATGGCGAAATATGGAAAATATCTGTGTTGCAACACAGTGAGATGAAGTTATTTAAGCCCAGACTCTAATCGAAATCATCACTCTTCATGCAACCTTCACAGCAGAAAGTTTGTTAACACTTCACTTCCATTACCAGTTTGTGAGTATTTTTAAACTTTTTTAGCATGTTAACTGATAATTATAATCATTATTTTTCAGAATAGGCTTTTAGTAAAATTCATTCAGATGTTCGACTCCTTTCTTGTTCATGAATAATGAACACAATACATTGTATACATTTGGTTGGTAGTAAATGGGTACCCCTAGGTAGACTCGTGATTAATACAGCGAGATGTTGGTGGGCGTGGTTAATATTCCACGTTGAACTGTGGATATAAGATTGAGGGACAAGCTTAATCTTCGTCAGAATGAACAATTCGACCGGCAGCTAAACCCGGGGTAATCAAGGATATATATATATAGGTATACAAATATATATATATATATATATATATGATGAATAAAACCACGAAGGAAAGGAAACACAAAATGGTGCTCAAGCGCTTTCGTCTAATGACATCCTCAGGAACACTGAAGTAAATAAAAAGGTTAAGCCTATATATAGGTTACAGAAAGAAAAAAAAAAAAAAAAATAAATACATACATATACACACACACACATATATATATATATATATATACATACATATCTATATATACAAATACATACATACATACATACATACATATATATACAATAAACAGAGAAGTAAAAATAATAAAAAATTAAAAATTAAAACCTTAAAGGATTACCAGTGAGGCGTACAGATTTGTAAGGAAAAATATCGATTTTTAGCACAAGATCAAATGGATTATAAAATACAAAATTATACTGGAACTCTGCCGGGTTTTAACACAATGCTGCCTATGGTCAGGTTTCGATATATATAAAAAAATAAAATACAAAAAATAAAATGCAAATTAAAAGTTAATCGATTTTTAGCACAAGATCAAATGGATTATAAAAATACAAATTTATACTGGAACTCTGTCCGGGTTTTAACACACTGCTGCCTATGGTCAGGTTTTGATATATATAAAAAAATAAAATGCAAATTAAAAGTTAATAAAGTAGAAGACAAGTTTACCAAAGATTTAATGTTTTACCCTTCTTATTTAAATCTGTTTTAAAGGAATTCAACATAACAGGATCGAGTTGAAAAAGACCTTTGCTTATGTTGAAGTTATTTGAAAGTTGGATAATGGCAGACTCAAGAATATTTCTATTAACAATGTTGCTTGAATGGAATAAAACTGAAGCATTATTCCAATCAATACAGTGGGCTAACTCTGACAAATGGACAAAAAGGGCACTGGACAACTGTCCTGTTCTAACGGAATATTGATGCTGTTTTATACGTGTGTGCAAATCCTTTCCCGTCTGACCTATGTAAAAGGAATCACATTGTTTACAACCATTTTATAGATAATGCCTGAATTATTGGTAGGGCTATTTTTTACTATGATATTTTTCACAATATTGTTATATGAAAATACTACATTAATATCCAAAAGTTTAAGTACAGTAGCAATGCCTAAAAAGTCCGGGAAAAATGGAAGTACTAAAATATTTTTTGACAAAGTACGAGTGTTAATATTGACACGATAGAAAGTTCGTTTTGCCTTGTTGAGACAAGATTCCATAAACGCAGATGGATAACACAAATCACTTCCAATACTGTTGATTTTTTCCAATTCGGCATCGATGTATTCCGGACTGGCGATCCTAAGGGCGCGGAGAAACATTGATGAAAATATGGCCTTCTTTGTGGGGGTATCATGTCCCGAGTAAAAGTGTACGTAGGACAAATTGTTTGTCGTTTTCCGATAGATACTAAACTTAAAACCTGGGCTTTCCCTATGTACACGCACATCCAAAAATGGGATTGAATTGTCTTGCTCAACTTCTAAAGTAAACTTAATGGAGGGGACTTGATCATTTAACTGAAGGAGGAAGCTATCCAGGTCACGATTCATGGGCCAGATACACAAAATATCGTCGACGTACCGCAACCAAGGATGCCAACCCCCAGGATTCTCGGAATATAGGTAATTTCGAAAAACTCCATATAAATATTGGAGAGGAGGGGCGATAAGGGGTTGCCCATAGCCATCCCCTCCATTAAGTTTACTTTAGAAGTTGAGCAAGACAATTCAATCCCATTTTTGGATGTGCGTGTACATAGGGAAAGCCCAGGTTTTAAGTTTAGTATCTATCGGAAAACGACAAACAATTTGTCCTACGTACACTTTTACTCGGGACATGATACCCCCACTAAGAAGGCCATATTTTCATCAATGTTTCTCCGCGCCCTTAGGATCGCCAGTCCGGAATACATCGATGCCGAATTGGAAAAAATCAACGGTATTGGAAGTGATTTGTGTTATCCATCTGCGTTTATGGAATCTTGTCTCAACAAGGCAAAACGAACTTTCTATCGTGTCAATATTAACACTCGTACTTTGTCAAAAATATTTTAGTACTTCCATTTTTCCCGGGCTTTTTAGGCATTGCTAATGTACTTAAACTTTTGGATATTAATGTAGTATTTTCATATAACAATATTGTGAAAAATATCATAGTAAAAAATAGCCCTACCAATAATTCAGGCATTATCTATAAAATTGGTTGTAAACAATGTGATTCCTTTTACATAGGTCAGACGGGAAAGGATTTGCACACACGTATAAAAAGCATCAATATTCCGTTAGAACAGGACAGTTGTCCAGTGCCCTTTTTGTCCATTTGTCAGAGTTAGCCCACTGTATTGATTGGAATAATGCTTCAGTTTTATTCCATTCAAGCAACATTGTTAATAGAAATATTCTTGAGTCTGCCATTATCCAACTTTCAAATAACTTCAACATAAGCAAAGGTCTTTTTCAACTCGATCCTGTTATGTTGAATTCCTTTAAAACAGATTTAAATAAGAAGGGTAAAACATTAAATCTTTGGTAAACTTGTCTTCTACTTTATTAACTTTTAATTTGCATTTTATTTTTTTATATATATCAAAACCTGACCATAGGCAGCAGTGTGTTAAAATCCGGACAGAGTTCCAGTATAAATTTGTATTTTTATAATCCATTTGATCTTGTGCTAAAAATCGATTAACTTTTAATTTGCATTTTATTTTTTATTTTTTATTTTTTTTTATATATATCGAAACCTGACCATAGGCAGCATTGTGTTAAAACCCGGCAGAGTTCCAGTATAATTTTGTATTTTTATAATCCATTTGATCTTGTGCTAAAAATATTGACGATATGCTTGACTTTCTCTCCCAAGAATTACATAAGTATGACCTGCCACTACCTTCACACATTGTTTTGGAACTCATTAAGCTTTGCATCAAAGACTGTAAATTCACTTTCAATAACGAGTATTATCAACAAGTTTTTGGGATGGCTATGGGCAACCCCTTATCGCCCCTCCTCTCCAATATTTATATGGAGTTTTTCGAAATTACCTATATTCCGAGAATCCTGGGGGTTGGCATCCCTTGGTTGCGGTACGTCGACGATATTTTGTGTATCTGGCCCATGAATCGTGACCTGGATAGCTTCCTCCTTCAGTTAAATGATCAAGTCCCCTCCATTAAGTTTACTTTAGAAGTTGAGCAAGACAATTCAATCCAATTTTTGGATGTGCGTGTACATAGGGAAAGCCCAGGTTTTAAGTTTAGTATCTATCGGAAAACGACAAACAATTTGTTCTACGTACACTTTTACTCGGGACATGATACCCCCACTAAGAAGGCCATATTTTCATCAATGTTTCTCCGCGCCCTTAGGATCGCCAGTCCGGAATACATCGATGCCGAATTGGAAAAAATCAACGTATTGGAAGTGATTTGTGTTATCCATCTGCGTTTATGGAATCTTGTCTCAACAAGGCAAAACGAACTTTCTATCGTGTCAATATTAACACTCGTACTTTGTCAAAAAATATTTTAGTACTTCCATTTTTCCCGGGCTTTTTAGGCATTGCTAATGTACTTAAACTTTTGGATATTAATGTAGTATTTTCATCTATAACAATATTGTGAAAAATATCATAGTAAAAAATAGCCCTACCAATAATTCAGGCATTATCTATAAAATTGGTTGTAAACAATGTGATTCCTTTTACATAGGTCAGACCGGAAAGGATTTGCACACACGTATAAAACAGCATCAATATTCCGTTAGAACAGGACAGTTGTCCAGTGCCCTTTTTGTCCATTTGTCAGAGTTAGCCCACTGTATTGATTGGAATAATGCTTCAGTTTTATTCCATTCAAGCAACATTGTTAATAGAAATATTCTTGAGTCTGCCATTATCCAACTTTCAAATAACTTCAACATAAGCAAAGGTCTTTTTCAACTCGATCCTGTTATGTTGAATTCCTTTAAAACAGATTTAAATAAGAAGGGTAAAACATTAAATCTTTGGTAAACTTGTCTTCTACTTTATTAACTTTTAATTTGCATTTTATTTTTTTATATATCAAAACCTGACCATAGGCAGTAGTGTGTTAAAACCCGGACAGAGTTCCAGTATAAATTTGTATTTTTATAATCCATTTGATCTTGTGCTAAAAATCGATTAACTTTTAATTTGCATTTTATTTTTTTATTTTTTTTTTTTTATATATATATCGAAACCTGACCATAGGCAGCATTGTGTTAAAACCCGGCAGAGTTCCAGTATAATTTTGTATTTTTATAATCCATTTGATCTTGTGCTAAAAATCGATATTTTTCCTTACAAATCTGTACGCCTCACTGGTAATCCTTTAAGGTTTTAATTTTTAATTTTTTATTATTTTTACTTCTCTGTTTATTGTATATATATGTATGTATGTATGTATGTATGTATTTGTATATATAGATATGTATGTATGTATTATATATATATATATGTGTGTGTGTGTGTGTGTGTATGTATGTTATTTATTTTTTTCTTTTTTTTTTCTTTCTGTAACCTATATATAGGCTTAACCTTTTTATGTACTTCAGTGTTCCTGAGGATGTCATTAGACGAAAGCGCTTGAGCACCATTTTGTGTTTCCTTTCCTTCGTGGTTTTTTCATCATAAATATTTTTCACGTGTTACCTTCGTGAAATAATTTTCATATATATATATATATATATATATATATATATATATAATATATATATATATATATATATATATACACACACATATATATATATATTCGCGTTGATTTTATTTTATTAAAACATTTCAAATTCACTGTAATGAACTTGCTAAAGGATATCTATCCACAAATCACGGCTTATATTTAAGTCATTAGTTTAATTAGCACCTATTACTACAGAACCATGCCACATCAAGATAGTCATTCACGATAATTCTATTTCATTTATCACGTGTCAAATTCATTACGATGAAAACTGATGTATGATGCAGTTATCTACAAAATCTCGGCCCTACATTTAGACTCATATTCTGATTATTACATGATACTACAATGCCATACTACATAAAAATTTTTAGTCTCTCTTCAGCAAACAGTCGCTCGGAGTTTAGAAACGGATTCATTTAAGAGAAATTAAAAACTTGTAATGTTTTAACTCACATCACTTTCAATGGTAATTTGCAGTTATTTACAATAAGCCGACTTAATAATTTTCATGTCTAACGTTTGAAATAAGATGCAGATATTTTCTACAGTTAAATTATTACGTTGTCAACCTCCATTGCCTTTGGTAGGTTTGCAAAAATAAAAACCTGCTCAAACTGTATGTTCATGACAACGTAATTCAAAGAATATTAGCTAAGAAGTTGCAAATTAACTGTATAATGCAATAAAATAAATTTCATATCTAGAAATTACATAATATTCTGCATGATACTCCGCCATTTTTTAAAATCTATACACAGTATACACCCCAGTTGATCAATCACTGGCGTGGTTAGAAACGAAGATAATTTCATAGGAACAATATCTGAAACTATATATATATATATGGGATGAATTTCACAATAAAACACGTGAAATGAATGAATGCTGCAAACCCACAAGGAAAAAGAAAACGATTCCAAGGCCTTTCGTTTTTCTTTTTCCTTGTGGGTTTGCAGCATATATATATATATTATATATATATATATATATATATATATATTGAAAAGACATTAATTCAACTAGGAGCATAATTAATTCAAAAATATCAATATAATAATAATAATGAAATGATTCACTGTTAACAAAGTAGCTAATTATGGTAAAACAAATTTCATAATTTTGTTAATAAAAGAAATGTGTATCTTCATGAACTTTACACCGACGCTTTCGTTGAAGATTATATAATTATAATTATAGCCTAAAAATTTCAAGGAGCTACATCATAATGCTTAACTTAGGCATGTACCCCTGAACAGGGTTTATTACTCCTTTTTCATTCTTATGCAACGTACTTCAGTACTTCCGTTTCAAAATGTAATCAATCTAGTGCATTTTATTTACAAATGTAGGGTCATGATCAATAGCAAACTTAGACAAATATTTTATAACTCGTCAAGCATACCGCTCATACGAAGCAGAACGCGTTATTTAACAATCTATCATGTATTCACATCAAAAGCACACATTTTCTCCGATTTGAATCTGTGGATTGATTTTAATTACCGATATAAAAAATAATATGTATGTAATTACGTCTAATAACAGGGTGAAATATCGATTAACAACAGAATACTAATAAAATGCTAGGGAATAGTGTGTAATACTCTATTACTTAGTCATTTCGCGTGCATAATCTAAAATCAAATATACATCATGTATCGTAGGCCGACGCCCATGTCCAGCATTGAAATCTTTGTATAGTAGTGTCATCATATCTATAAAAATGACTTTGTATTTTTATTTATATCGATGATAATGATAGTTGAAAACTAATACATACCCTGAGCGTTAATTCTTATTCATGATTTATGTATTATTAACTGGAATTATATGTATTGTTCTTAATTAAGAATTAAGTAAAATCTAAAGCTTAAGAACGAAATTAAAATAGTAGATATTACAGTTTCACAATGGCTAACCCTCTCTCTTCTATCCTGTCTACAGCCCACTCATTACATACTCCTCAAAGCCTCGCCGTTTTATTATATATATATATATATATATATATATATATATATATTACAGGGTGTTTCAGGAGGAAAGGTCAATACTTCGGGAGGTGATAGTATCGGTCATTGTGAGAAAAAAAGTTCATATGAACATGTGTCTAATTCTGAATGGTTATGGAGATATTTCTGTTTGAATCTGATGCGCGCGCAGCTCTTCCTCCCCCTTCCCTCCCCTATAACCTTGAACCATGTAAGCTATAATGTAAGCATGTAACATAAGCCAATCGACAGCTGACTGTAGTGAGTGACATTGTTTGGTATTTGAAGCAGTGTTAAGAATGCCACACACCTTCACACATGCCGAATATGCAGATATGGTGTATGTCTACGGTTTTTGCGATGGAAGTGCAACAGCTGCTGTTGCAGAATACCGTCGACGGTTTCCGAACCGCAGAATTCCGGATCGAAGAGTGTTTACCAGGGTTTTCAACACATTGCGTGAGATTGGTACACTTCCCAGCGCTCATGTTTCATCTGAATGTGAAGGTCAACAAGATGTGGATGAAGTGGAAAACATTCTTCAGTTGGTAGAGCATAGTCCTACTACTAGCTCACGAAGAATTTCTACACGTCTCGGTGTACCACACACAAGAGTATGGCGAACATTACGTAAGGAAGGCTTGCATCCATATCATGTACAGCGTGTACAACACCTTCAACCAGGAGACGCTGCCATGCGACTGGAATTTTGTCATTGGGTAAATGCTAATCGCCGATTGCTTCGATTAATACTGTTCACCGATGAAGCTACTTTCACCCGTTACGGTATCAACAACACTCGTAACTCTCATCGGTGGTCAGACGAAAATCCAAATGCCACTGTGGAAACAAATTTTCAACATCGCTTCTCTGCCAATGTGTGGTGCGGTATCATCGATGATCAGCTGATTGGCCCTGTTACTTTAGAGCAGGGGTTCCCAAATTGGTGTGCCGCGGAACACTTGTATACCGTGAGAAGTGTTCCGCGGAACACAATTTGGGAACCCCTGCTTTAGAGAATCGTCTTACAGGACAAAGTTACCTAGAATTTCTGCAAAATGAATTGCCAGGACTATTGGAGGATGTTCATTTGGCTACACGCGCTGGTACGTACTTTCAGCATGACGGAGTTCCCCCACATTCTACCCGTCTGGTGATGCAATACCTAAATCAAACATTCCTTGGTCGACGGATCGGGCGCGGTGGTCCCATTCAATGGCCACCGAGGTCTCCAGACCTCTCTCCGTTAGATTATTGTTTGTGGGGGTGGATGAAACGTCAAGTTTACAAAAGAAAGGTGGATACACGAGACGAATTGCTCGCGCGCATTTTGGATGCTGCTGCCCGCATAAAGGAACGTCAAGATCAACTCAGACGAACAACACGCGATCTTCGCACACGAGTTGCAAAGTGCATTGAGGTTGACGGTGGGATTTTCGAAAACGTATTGTAAACTGTAACAAATTTGTCATTTCTGTATCTGATACCATTCAAAATGCCAATGTTTAAACATTAAATGTTAGAAACAGTAATTGGTTTTTCTTTCTTGATTACCATTAACAATGCTTTTGTATTTGTAGATTCAAACAGCTCTATCTCCGTAACCATTCAGAATTAGACACATGTTCATATGAACTTTTTTTCTCACAATGACCGATACTATCACCTCCCGAAGTACTGACTTTTCCTCCTGAAACACCCTGTATATATATGAAAATGAAATGAAAATGAAAATGAAAAGGTTTATTGGCAGACTATAGTCTATATGACAAATATTATTAATACAATGACAGTTCATATACTAAGGATAGAAATATATACAATTGATTAGAAATAATACTGTAATGTCGAAGTTAAGTGGAGCTACAGACAGACGTTTTCGTACCAAGAAGTCCATAGCTTAGAGGATAAATGGCAGGACTCATGGATAGCTTGGATGATCGGGTTGGTTGATTTTTTAATTCTTTGCATTAGACTGTGTTGAGCACGTCTTGTTACCTCCGGGAAGGTCGGGACATTGCGGGTAGCAAACATTTGCGAAGCTGAGCATCTCGGGGGTAATTTATGTAAGAGTCTAAAAGACCTGTTGTACAGCAAATTTAGAGTTCTGCCAGAACCTTTTTTATAATTCACCCACAGTTGCTGTCAGTATATATTACTGCAGAAAGTACGAGAGGGAGTGTCTTTAGCTTCACTTGTACAGAATCGAAAGTTCCTTATGGTCATATTCGCTTTAGCACACAGGCTTCGAGATTGTTTTCTTATATCCGAGTCATCACTCAAGGAGCTGTTAATAGTTTGACCCAAATACTTAAACTCTTGTACTTCCTCAATTACTTCACCATTCATTTTAAACCTTATATCAGCTGGCTGATTACAGCTTTTAGGATGAAATTGCATAACCTTAGTTTTTGTAACATTAAAAAGAATATAATGTTTCTGCGAATACACTTCGCAGACTTTTAGTAGCCGATCCAGACCTTTAACAGAGGGACTTATTAACACCATATCATCGGCATAAACTAAGTTATTTATCCTTGTGTTATCTATACAACATCCCACTGTTGCCTCATTAAGTGAAGCAATTAATCCGTCAATATACACATTAAGCAGCATAGGGGAGAGCAAGGAGCCTTGTCTCACCCCGCAAGAAGAGCCAAAACACTCGAATAGTACATTGCCCCGCCCAACAGTGAAAGATTGGTGGGGATACCAAAATTTCAATAAATTTAATATGTACATGGGAACCTTCCTGTCTTCTAGTTTTGCAAATAAAATATTGTGGTTCACCCTATCATATGCTTTACTTATATCTAGGAAACAGCTACAAATAGTTGAATTACTGTCAATGTATTTAGATGTTGTTTCTTTAAGTACATAGATACACATGCCAGTTGAGTGGGACCTTTTAAAGCCAAACTGATTAGATGTCCATAGGAAATAATTTAATCTGCGTAACAAGAGGTTTTCTAGTAGTTTCGAGAAGCAGGAAGCGACAGCAATAGGCCTGTAATTATTGCTGGACAGAATGTCTCCGTACTTATTTTTGACGAGGGGCAAGATATATACCCTCATGAACCCTGCAGGGATATAGCTATGAGCAAGCATGGCTGATAGGAGCAATGATATATGCAGACATACTACGTCATTTGCATATTTTAAGTGCTCATTCGATAAGTCATCTACCCCTGACGCAGAACCAGTCTTCAACTCTTTAATTAACCTCTTTACTTCAGAAAATGATATCAAAATATTTTCCCTTGTCTCTCCCACAATCGTTTCGCTGTAATCTATCTTAAGATTATCCCTACTCACACTGTTAAGAATGTTAGAATAGTGGTTTTTCCACAGCTTTGCAATTTCATCCTCCCCCGACACCCCATCGATTGTCGGAGGGAGGAAATTTTTGACACCCATTTGATTTTTAACAAATTTCCAAAATATGTTATTATCGTTATTTATGCGAGCTTCACAGGCTTTTGATGCTCGAATAGACTCTTCTTCCTGTTTACATCGCCTTATGGCCGCCTTATACTGACCCCTACTTCTACACATATTCAAGTATACTGGTTCTAATCTGGGTCTACCATGAAAGCACCACAAATCATAGGTGTCTTTCGATTCCCCCTTCAGGGGGGCAATAAAATCATTCCATCCAGAAATAATCTTAGTTGTAAGATTGAATGAGGGGGCTTCCTGCTTCTCTTAACAGCGATATTATCTTACTATAATACCTATCTATGAGTTTACAGTGAGAATCATTTGAGCAAGGATTATTACAGGCAAGGTGCAATATATATTATATATATATATATATATATATATATATATATATATATATATATAATTTATATATATATGGGAAATAAGAGAACGACTCGTGTTGAACAATGTGGGCATACGTTTAGATCAGTTTTAAGTTTCGTCACTAGTGCTGAAAAGATAAAAATAAGAAATGTAAAATAAATAATATCGCCAACAAAGAATATTCTGTGTTAATTATATTACTATACCATATATGTAGTTTTCCATGTCACAGTACTATATTTGTTCCTTTATCCATTATTTCTAGGAAACGGGACCACAACGATTCGGAATATGGAAGTCGTTCAAAATTTACTTGACACGCTTGTACAGCCTCATTCAGTTCCGGATCCAAGTCATCGATTATCCAACATCGGGGAAATGTAAGCATGCTTTACTTTAGTAATATATATATATATATATATATATATATATATATTGTCGGTCGGTTGCTCTGGTTAACAACCACTTGTGAGAACGAATAACGCATGTAGGATTCTAGAAATACATTTTTATACACATCACGCAGTTCCGATGTTCCTTAAATATTTGTGCAGGTTTGAAGGAGAGCAGCTTTATTTCTATGCAAACTTCGTATACATGGCTAGTTACTCAAAGAGCTGGTGCGCGATCGCCCATATACATTTAAATTCTTGTACATATTCTGTGTTTCAAATCTCATTTTGGGTCTGATACTGGAAGAATGACTAGAGTTACCCGTATAGAGATACAAGTCCTTAACCTTGCGACATTGAAAGAACACTATGGTTCGGTAAGCATAACTCGTCAGCTTTCAGGAGACGCATTAAGTCTTTAACAGAAGGAACTGATAGCCCTGTATTAGAAGGGGATCTGCTACCAACCAGTCGAGATGTTCATGCTCCTACAACATTCGTGGTCTTTTCTCAAAGTTTCAATCTGCTGAACACCGCCTCTCCTTCTCCAAGCCTCATCCCTCACTGAAGCTCGGGTTCCTGCAATGACAGTCACCAATGTCCTTTCTGTACTCTTTTACTTTCTCTATACTCAGATTCACTCCAAAGATGGATGCTGCGTATATTTAAACAATGATCTAACTTGTTCTCATATTCCCGAACCCCTGAATTCTATGCCCTCTGGCTACGGCTTACAATCCAATCTCAAAATAAATACACCTGCACTGTTTCCTTTTCTCCTAATTCTACTCCCTATATAAAATTCTTTAATTACCTCACTTCCAAAGTGGAATACATTCTATTCCGCTCTCCATTGCTGAAATCTTCATTTTAGATTTCAATGTTCACCAACACCTTAGGCTTTCCTGAATGACCTAGAACCGCTTGTTCTAATTCGTCGCACTCTTTCAAGCATCTAGCTAAGAACCTCTTCAACAGCTTTACCACCTCTTCTTTCCCTCCTCTCTTCCACCCCGACTGCTCAGCTGCCGGATCTTCTCCTGACAACGCTAAACTCTTCGCTCAAACTTTCGCTTCCACCACAGCCATGAACGATTCCGGTACTGTTCTTCCATCTCCTCCGCCCTCTGTCTTTATTATGTCTGAAATTAGAATCATTTCCAAAAATGTTCTTTCTAGCCTATCTGGGAACAGATCTAGGATGATGTACGGACCTGATGGTGTTCCACCTGTTGTTCTTGTGCTTCAGTGCTAACATCCCGCCAGTCAAACTCTTACGTTTTCGTCTCTCATCTGGTACTTTGACTTTCTGCTAAAAGTTTGCTTTCATTCAACCTGTCCCAAGGAAGATTAGCCGCTCTAATCCCTTCAGTCAAACTGTTTTGATTTCTTGCCTTTCTAATATTTTTTAATCTATCCTTAACAGGTAGAATCTTAAGCACCTCTCTTCTCACAATCTTCTTTCAGATCGTCAGTACTGGGACCCAACGATACGTCTACCGACGATCTTCTTCCATATCGCCCTGAATGATGGTCTTCCTCCTTTCAGGATTTCGGTGAAACTCTTGCCACTGCTTGCGCTAGATATATCGAAAACTTTTGATATATCTGTTACAAATTTTAAATATCCAAAATGCCACCCTTCGGATTTTATCCTTCTACCTGTGTCTTCACCTCTAATTCTCCCTATAACCGCTCTATAGCTGCGGCTGTAGATGGCCTCTGTTCTTCTCCCAAAGCTATCAACAGAGGCATTCCTCAGGGACTCTGTTCTGTCAACCAATCTTTTCCTTTTATTTATTAACAATCTTTAATTCGTCCTTCCTCTCCTATTCAATCCTATGCCAATGACCCCACACTTAACTTCTCCACCTGCTTCCCAGAGCTTCCTTCTCAACAGTCGCACTATGACTCGTGTAGGACGACTATGGAACACCTGGCTTCTGAGCTTTCTGTTATCTCTGATTGGGTCAGAGAATACCTTGCGACTTTCACTGCATCAAAACTCGGTTCCTTTGCCTATCTACTGGTCATATTCTTCAACACGACTACAGCCTTGTCTTCAACAATATACACCTCAGTCTTTCCTCTTCTCTTAATATCGACGGCGTTTCCTTTCTCGTGATCTTTCCTGTAAAGATCGCATATACTCTCTCCCCAAAACATCTTCTAAGAGGTTTGGTGCGAAGTACTGCCTACACACTTTCTTCACCCTCGCACAGTTGGTGCCTCTGTGCGGGGTCTTATCCGTCTCTGTATGGAATACGCTTGGAGGACGTTTTCGTGGGAAATCACCCAAGGCTCATCCTTTCTGCATAAAAACAATACCGAACAAAGAAAGCATTTTAAAGCACTTACCGGCATGAATGTATTTCTTTCCGCATATTATGGATTCATCACCTTTACACGTAAATACTTCAGCATCACGGTACTGGGTTAATACCTTTGTTTAATTCCATAGGGTTTCTTATATTCCTCAAACTCTTGAAGTAGTTTTGATGTTTCTTGATAAAAAATTTCTTAACTAGTCAAAATGTTTTGAAGGCATAATACATTTGGAATAAAAAAAAAAAAAATATATATATATACAGGGCCATTCAAAAAAGACGCAACAGTTTAAATTGCTTATATTTCGTAATATTTTAACGTACAGGAATGATTTTTGTATTAGTTTACAGCGTACACCTGGGAGTTTTGTTACCGCTTAGGCCTAGTAGCATAAGGCGCTAGGCGAACGACTCTTGTAGCCTAAGGTGTAGTAGCGCGTCATTAGTCAGTGTTTAGGAAGATGTACAGTGCTTACAAGAAGTCTCACTCCTCTGTCTCGTCCCAAGCTCGACTGTTAGGTATAAAATGGGCAGTCCTTATGGCAGCGGAGGTGTGTTCGGATTGGTGCACATAACTGCTCTAACCCAATGAATGACGTCCATTATTACGTCACTTCTACTACATTTTAGTATTTAAAATACAAATGATTAAGAAGCAGAATGACCAAGTTTCGGGATGTTAGGATGGTTATTAGCTGGGCATTACATTATACCGTCTCAATATATACTGTAGACTATAGAGAACGACTAATTCGGCAAATATCCCAAATCATGGCATGATACCTAAGTTATTTTGACGCAGGTCTAAATTATTTGCTCAAATGCAATGATTGATATTAAGTAATTGTGGGAATTGTTGTTTGTGATACATATCCTATGTGAAGAATCTGATGACCAAATTCCTCAGTGAACCTCTCACGCGCTCGCATTTCGAGGAAGTCACGGTCGTCTCACTAATAGATAGTTTATCCATTGTTTTAAGTGGTAACCTATTCCATCTTATGAAAGTCATTAGTCTAAAGCAAGACTAGTGGGCCGTGAATCAGAGAAATTTGCATTTGATTTGTTCATCGTAATTATTACGTAATATAGTATACTGTATATAGTAGTATATAAGAGTTTATTGGTAGCATATCATATGACAATTTCCATAAACATGTGATGGCCTCGATGTTGCCAGTTTTTATTTTTTTCCTGAAACTATTACCTTCTCATAGTTTGTTTCAACAATGCATATATTATCATCACGAGCGTAGACATTGCAAGAAAAGATTCTAACTAAGGATAAGTAAAGTTCTTTCATGGTCACAATATATACTTTTATAGATGCCAAACATAAAAATATAATAAAATTCTATATTAACATAAATATATATTCGATACACATACACATTTACGTCATGGCTTTAACATCAGTATTTCGTATAGCTCCCTCCAGCATCAATAATTTTTTGCAATCGTTGCGGCATAGAAGAGGCCAGATTGTAGGGAATGTTTGGTGTTCGGCGTAAGCTCTCCCAACTATTCCTCGTGTGAGCTAAAAGTGCTTCAAATGTTCTTTCATTGCGTTGCTCCGATTCGTTAATCATTATTGCCCAAAGGTTTTCAATTGGATTCATATCAGGAGAACGTGGTGGCAGAATTAGATTAATAATCTCTGGGTGATCTTCGTACCACGCTCTCACAACGTTACTCCTATGAATGGGACTGTTATCTTCCATTAAGTAAAATGGTTCCGGCGCTGGAACCAGATACGCACGAACACTGGGTAGCAGCACCTCTTCCAGTATCTGGCAATATTGTTGTCCAGTAAAGCGTCCATCTATTTGAGTCAATTCTCCGACACTATAGCCAGACATCCAGCCCCACATACCGAGATTGATGTGACCACTACGTTTGCTCGGGAAAACATTCCCTTCTTCATAGCGTTTTCCGCGCTGCCTCCAACAATGCAGGGAACCATGACTATCTGTTGAAAATGTTTTTTCGTCACAGTACACAACTTTTCTCCAGAATTCTTCCTTCTGCGGCAAGTATTGCAAGGCAAATCCCATCCGCGCCTCTTTATGCTCAATCGTCAATGCAGGTTTTATAGCTGGACGGCGAGAAAAATACCCTGCCTCGTGAAGTCTGTTGTTCACTGTATTTGCGCTACAACAAAGGTTCAGGTATCTGTAAATATGCGTCGTTGGAACAAACGGATGCTCTCTGGCATGATTAACAATCGCAGCATCTTCCTCTTGAGATGTTGAACGCGGAGGACCAGACCTCGGCAAAGTAGCGATTGAGTTTTCTGCTTCATACCGATGAATCCACCATTCCACAGTGCTTCAATGAACGTCTAGTCGTCTTGATATTTCTCTTATTGGCACACCATATTCATGCAATGTCACCATTGCTCCCCGCATTGCTTGGGTCGTCTCGTGGTGCACAGACGGCCTTTCCATCTTTGTGTAAATGGCTTATGTGAAGCGTGCTGGGACGATAAAGGAAATGAGAATACCATGCACCCCTTCTGAAATTGATTTCGGTTGTGAAGGGTACCAACCCTTCGAATGGTAATAATAATCAGCCAATTTCCTATTTTGTTGAACATATGCATAAAAAATTCGTCTTAAAAGCCAAGGATCCAAAGATTGTCAGCAATAGTTTATACCCCAACTGAATATAGTCAGCCATCAACAGTATAATCATATTTTATTTCCATAACTACTCATGACTACTCTGTCATAGTAAATAACCTTATTATGACTTAGGTAGTAGTGGTAATTCTGAGTGGCGGCCTCTAGCCACATACGTTAAACCTATCAGTGCGTCTAAGACCAGACTCTTCTGTTTCTGTCAATTCATTGTTAGTTTAAGGTATTTTGCTCTTTGTCTTTCTAGGTCTAGGGCATTAAAATAAATAATTGAGTTTGTGTTTAGCATTTCATATGAATTTCTCTCCTCTCCCTTAACACATCCCCGCGTTCATTTTAGCCCCCTCTCTCCCTTTCCTCCTCCCTTCGTAATTTCCCACCCAACCTCGTTTCCTTCGACATAACAACGCTTACCTCCATCCTCATTCCACTTCCTTCATTAAACCTATTATCGCTTTTACTGTCCCTTCCTTCCATCTTTTAATGCCAGCGTTCTTAAACCTAGCACATAAATTATATAATATGGAATCTAACACCTTAGATCTCTACGCATTCATGTTACTTGAAGACGCCTGTGTCTTAGGGGAATCTAAGTGTTGAGAGTGGGCTTGAGGGGTAGTCTATAGAGTATTACAGATGACCTTGAACGCTCCAACTACTGTACATTTTCCCCGAGTTTCGGTTATTATTAACGTTATATGGATACATGCCGATGTCCCTGCTGAAGATCTCTGATGGGATGCGGTGTGATCAGAGAGAGAGAGAGAGAGAGAGAGAGAGAGAGGGCTTTTAAATCACACCTTTTAAATGGTTTCTGGGTAAGGGCTTCACGTATGTTATTTTAGTCCAGGGTAGTTTATGTGGAGGTGTTAACGTAACTTGCACTTGGGACTGTTAATTGTAAGACAACTACCATAGCTGGGACTGAGACACGTTATCCCCTGCATACTCTATATATATCTATATACAGTATGTCTCTATATATAAATAGATAGAGTGATTAACATAAAGATACGTGGACGTCATTCATGGGGTTAGAGCAATTATGTGCACCAATCCGAACACACCTCCGCTGCCATGAGGACCGCCCACTTTATACCTAACAGACTAGCTTGGGACGAAACAGAGGCGTGAGACTTCTTGTAAGCACTGTACACTTTACAACAACGTGTGTTTATAGCTACAACAGTCGTTCGCCTAGCGCCTTACGCTACTATGCCTAAGCGGTAACAAAACTCCCAGGTGTACGCTGTAAACTAATACAAAAATCATTCCTGTACGTTAACAATATTAGGAAATATAAGCAATTTAAACTGTTGCGTCTTTTTTGAATGGCTCTGTGTATATATATATATATATTATATATATATATATATATATATATATATATATATATATATATATATATATGCACAGCCAACCAACTAATCGACCTCCGCATACTTGAGTCCTTTTATATCCTCAGTATCTAGCCAACCCTCAACGGTAACAGTTCCGCTTTCAATTTAAACATTGCCAAATAAACTCTCAAACCCCAAAGAAATCCACCATCACTCCGCCCGTCTCCATCTTTCTAATATGGAATTCTTTCAACAGGCAACCATTCCGAATCTTCTGTACAATTAGTCTCTCATTACGTTAACAATTTGGTAAGAAACCCTTCAATTCTGTTTCACCTAAACCGTTTTATATTTTACTTATTGTCCATACTTTTATACTTTATATCATTTAATTTTTAATCTTCTAATTTAATATATATTGTAACTTACTAGTAATTCTCGCTAATTATTGCGCCATTTTAATTTATTGTTCGTTTTTATTTATTATACTTATTTATTTCTATTTGTTTTTAAACTTTTTAGCACTGATGATGGAAATAGAATTTTTCCGAAACGTCTGTTAATAAACATGTACCATCTTTTCGTCCTCCTATTCCTCGCTAAGCTACGCTTCCGTAAGAACAAACCATTCAACCAAGTTTTATATATATATATATATGCACTAAAATCACAAAATAACACGTGATCTTATTAATAAGCAAACAACCACAGGGAAAAGGAAACACAAAGTGTTTCCTTTTCCCTGTGGTTGTTTGCTTATATATATATAACATCATGTACAAAATTTGAAAATGATGCAACTTTATCATCAATGAATTTACAGGCCTTAATAACTCTACTAAGCATAAACATAGATTTGATAAACCTTGTGGAGCTACTTATAATACATGTTGATAGCTTTGTAAACTTGATTTTTCTAGAGAATCTAACTATTGTATGGTTTGTTTTTAAGAAACTCCTATTCAGCAATTTTCTCTTCTTTTCCAGGGCATCGTGTGACGAGCCCTTTAAACGCTCTCGAAATGCATTACTACTAACATGCTCAAGTGGCGGTAAGTGGGATCGAAAGAATAACCAAGGATCCTTTGAATCTACTATTGAGGTAACCCCTCAAGCAACCATCCAAGACCTCTACACCTCCGCAGGCGTTAAAAGATTTAGGCCTGTTGAAGATCAATCTCCTGTCACGTGCGGTATTGAAGCTAAACGAACAAGGTACAGCGGCTCGTTCAGCTCTGAGGACCAATATCCGTCGCCGACAAACTCATTGTCGGGGGAACCAGATGAACAATGTCCTGAAAACGTCCAACCTTACACGTCATCTGCAACATTCCAAGCCCCTTCAAGGTTTACCGCTATCCATACAGAGAGAATGAGCTATCATTCAACCAACGGTGTATCTCTTACCTTAATGCAAAATGCGAGTAATGCCCATACACTTTCTAGAAGTCGCTACAAAGTCGGGGTTGACCCCCGAGTCCCATATTCGAAGGGCTTTGAACAAGGACTCTCCAACGTAGTTCGCTGTGTCATCGCATATGCCCTTCAGAACAATAATGATCGGGAGACCCGAGTAAGGTTGGCATTTTGGATTCAGCCAAATAGCGAGGGTAGTGATCAGTTCTGGATAGTAATACCTTACAGACACCTGGTGGCAGAAGATGTTGACTACATCCTTTCCCGTTTTGCACAAGCTTCTCAAAGTGGTTCAAAATTTAGCCTGGAGAATTTCACGGTTGAAATTGACCATGTATTCCGTGTTGCGGGACGTACGGCCGCGCCTTATACACTCAACTTCAATTCTCCGGTTATTTACCGAAAGCATATAAACTACGGGCGCGGCTGTGGATTTATAGCCGTAGTCTTGGCCCATATGTTTACTTTGCTAAATACAATCGCGTATAATATCTGGCTGCCGACGGTAGTAGAGCGTGCATGTAAACTGGCTGTAGACTGTAAACTTGATTTTGGCTGTAATATGGATCCTGAAGAGTTGACGAAGGTAGAAGAACAGATGAAAGTTAGGATTGCCATGTTTGGCCTGGATGAAGATGGTAGAACAACGTATGTATTTAAAAGCAGTGTGCGAGATCGTACAATGCCACTACTTGTTTTAGGGCTGGTGGCAGGTCCGGCGCCAGCCTATTTGGCGCCCATAGCAGGACTGCAGCTGGCGCCCCACCCGCCTCCCACTTCACGATTGGGTTTGCCCACAAAGTAATCAAGGTACCATATTGAAGAAACTATTTGCCTTACACTGATCTATTTTAATTTGCTAATACATACATTTATTATAAAATTATAAAATCATTTCACAGTTCAAGAAAGTGTCATGACCAATCAAAACAGCGAGTAAAGCGAGGCATATGTAGTAACAAATCAGAACGCTCAAAAGTGCTAAAATATGCGTGCAAAAAGGACATATCTACTGTTTTTTCCAAGCAAGAAGGGCATATGTCACATAAAAACAGTTATTCGCTTATTGACGACTCCCGGAACTCATATTAAGCCGTAAATAAGCCGAGTCGCTTATTGACGACTCCCGTCTGTGCGCGCAACATTTTTAAATCGCTTATTTACGACTCCCGTCCCTAAAGGGTTAAAGGTCGTGATAGTGAAAGTTCTATAATGACCCAATAAGATGAATAAGTTAATTATGTAAATATCAGTCAAGCTAAACTGGTGTACATACGTCGTACAACCTTTCATCATTTGTCTATGCTTCTCATTCCTTCATTATTTTTTCATGTTGTTCTTACATAATACTATCAGACGTGCACAGGGCGGGAGGTGCTGGCGCCCCCCAGATCTTTGGCGCCCTTAGCATTTACTAACCTCGCCTAATGGAAGCGGCGGCCCTGGCTGGTGGGATCAACTTACCTTCCTATTAGACGCATCAGAGATCTTTACGTAAACTATGATAAAAGTCGAAAATATGGAAGACAACACGATTTGTGTAAGGGTTGTCTCGAGTTTATGAATGATCTGTTGAAACATTGTAAGGATTGCCACATTTTATGTGTGCAGTGTAAAAGCCCCAAATGCGAAAGTCAGGTAGTTGAAGCTGAGAAGCGTGGCTGTAATGTATGTAAGCGCATGTTTTTCAATAACATCTGTTTTGATCACCATAAATCGAATGGCACATGCAGGAAAATGAGGATTTGTGAGTGTGGTATGTTTCACACAATGGAAAGTTCGGGGAAATTCAAGCATAAATGTGATGAAATTTACTGTTCTACATGCCATGAGGAATATAAAGCGGACGAGGTAAAACATATATGTTATATGAAAGACGCTAAGCCTAAAAATAGACCTTGTATAACTGTCTACTACGATATAGAAACATATACGAATGCTGAAACCAAAGAGGTCATCCCACATCTACTTGTAAGCCAGACTATCTGTGATGAGTGTATGGAAGTCGAGTGTGATGAGTGTCAAAAATGTGGTAAACGGACAACCATTTTTAAGGTATCTGCAGGAGATTCCCCAGTGAAACTCTTTGTGTCCTATATTGTGAAGTTAGCGGACAAGTTAAAAAAAATGACTGTGTATATTCTTGCCCACAACGCGGTAAAATTTGACACACAATTCCTTTACAAGGAGTTGCTTGAGCACGAATCATCCGAGATATTCACGGGTGATCCCTTGAAAAGAGGAAACAAACTTATACAGATGCAAATAAGAGGTAATGTACAGTTTAAAGATACCTTGCTGTTCGCTCCATGTAAATTAGCAAAGCTACCCAAGGTCATGGGCGTAGCCGCTGAAGTTTCAAAAGGGTATTTTCCTTACACATTCCTCACTAGCGAAACTTTAAATTATGTCGGTGCACCCCCACCCCCCAAGCACTATTTCAACTACACCAAGATGGATGATAGTAAGCGTGAAGATTTTGACCGCTACCACAACAGTTTTAATGAAGATAACCCTTACAGTATAGCTGATGAATGTGAACGTTATTGTGTGAATGACGTACGCATACTTAGAGTATGCTTTCAAGCCTTTAGAAGTATGTACATAACCCGATTCATTATTCATAATGCTTTACGGTGTTCAAGAATAAATTAATGCCTAAAGACACCTTAGCCGTCATTCCGTGTTTTTTGGGTGTTTTTTGGGTTGATGGCTTAAGTGAGGATCCAACTACTGGTGAGAAGACTGTGTACTCCTTTAACGGCTGCTGGTTCATGGATGCCCACGCTCTGAGTGCGCCGTCACAGGGGATCTCCATGGAAGATTCCCCGCCGACAGTCTCGCATGGACCCGTAACCGCGATCAGATTATAAGTTCACATTTCACTCACAAGGTTTTGTGGGAGCATGAGTATGATACACGGTTGGAAACAGATGAGCAGTACCGCGAAGAAATAAGGGCCATCAAACATTCACTGGTGGTGGACCCCCTCAAATGCGGTGACAGCTTGTTTGGAGGACGTACAAACAAACCCCTTCAAACTTTACTTTCCGCCTACGGATGGGGTGAAACTCCATTACTACTTCTGTTCTTTATATCCCAACGTGATGAAGAACAATCCGCACCCCGCAGGGGCGCCTAAAAAACTAGTGGGCCCCGCCATGCCAACCATCGAGGAGTTCTCAGCTAACTTGAGTGAGCGCTACTTTGGCCTCTCTTTCGTAGACGTGCTCCCCCCTTGCGATTTATGGATGCCTATCTTACCTGTTGTTATAGACCACAAACTTATGTTCCCTCTGTGCGTGAAGTGTGCAGGGAGAATAATGGGTCCTGTAATCACACGATCAACCAGCGTAAGATCAGAGGCGTATATAGAAGCCCTGAACTGGACCTAGCCGTTCGCCACGGCTACAGAATATTGAAGATATATGAGGTGTGGAGGTTTCAGAAGCTACCCAACCTTTTCACGCCGTATATAAATACTTTTTTAAAGGTTAAGGTAGAAGCATCAGGCTACCCTCGAGGGGTTGACACCGAAGATGAAAAATCGGCGTACATTCAGCGTTACCGTGACCGTGAAGGGATACAGCTTGACCGCACCCAAATTGTAAAGAACCCAGGCAAGCGCTTTCGTGCAAAGTTGTGTCTAAACAGTCTTTGGAGCAAGTTTGCGCAGAATACAGACAAGGGGAATGTACATTTAGCTCAAAGTTGTAGCGAAGTCTTGGATTATGCCAACGCTTCCGATAAAGAGGTCATGGAAATCGTGAATGTTGGTAACACGTACATAATAAGGTACAACCGAACCGAATTGGCTACAGATACATCACGTGTCACAAACATACCTCTAGCCAGTTTCACAACGGCATACGCACGTATCAAGTTGTGGCACCTGCTGCATTCTCTCGGACGGAGGGTTCTGTACGCCGATAAAGATAGTGTGAGGAGGGGCAGGTGAATATATGCCTCCTATTGGGGGATTCCTTGGAGAGTTGACTGATGAGATTAACCCTTTCATACCCAAATTAAGTCGAAAAGTAAAAAAAAAAAGGGATATAAAAATCGTTTAATTGGACCCAAAATAACTGAAAAAAATATTTTACAAAGTTTTATTGTTCATAATTAATAAAATACGAAATGTGTTAAATTTCACACATTGGGAACTGGAAGGTCTAAAATTGCTTCCAAAGTTAACGATGAAAATTTCACACACTGGGCATTAAAGGGTTAAGGATGAATATGGTGATGATGCATCCGCTGACTCCTTTGTATCAACAGAGCCAAAAACTTATGGGGTGAGGGTGAGGGTTGGGGATGAGTACAAGTACATCGTGGTTGTGGTTGTGGGGACTTACAACTTCAGAGCACAGAAATTAGGGTGTGTGAAGGAACTTAGGGGAACGAAGGTTTGTCGTAACACCTATAGGAAACGTTACCAGATGCCTGGCAGCTACGACACCATACCCTTTGGAAACTGGATCGACTAGATGCATACCTTGTAATGCTTAGCCGTATTTAAACTATGTATGTGTCTGTTACACCTTTTTATTATATGTTCTTTGTACCACTGTTTGCCATGCCCTTTTAACAATTTTCTGTGTATAGTATTTGTACTGATAATAAATTTCTTGTTTTGTATTAGATTGCTTTTCATTCTAACAACCTTCATTATATTAGTTATGGGGAAATAAAATTTGTACATTTACTCACCAGTCATTAATAATGCAGGTATTTTTCTCCACAGCTTATTAATGACGTAAACTTAGTCTCAGTATTAACCCTTTCTGTGCCAGCGATTTCACATGGCACCATCAACAAAAAGTATATGTATTTTCCTCAGACTAGATTCAATGGTGGCTTATGGCAATTGAATATAAAAATTAATTGTATAGCAACATCTGGTAGTTTTTGGACATTGCCCTGAACATTTAGAACCCAAAAAGAGATGCAGAAACTATATGAAGGGCTACTCTCGTCTATAATGCAGAAAGTGTGATGTCCCATTACGTTTAACAAACGACAAAACTGCCTTAATGGATCGAAGCACTATGGTCTACCCTTATGTTTAGCAAAGGCCAAATATTATTATTTGTTCCATTCAAAGTACCAAAGTTATGTTAGTGTCTCTTATTACATGATAGCATCAATGAAACCATATAACTTCTAGTGTAATTAATTACTTCTAAGCAAAGTTTCGTTTTCATAACTATTTTAACATTTAAAAACGTTTTTTTTTTAGCTCAAAACAATAATTTGGGAGAAAAAGGGTTAATATTGCAGACACCATCATCGCTCTGTGATATACATATCATCCAAATAAGTACCTACAGATCCGAATAAGCGCATGATGTGTTCCACATTTGGTAGTAATGACGCTAAGACAGCCAATATTATTTTAAATAATTTTATAATCAAGGTTTTAATCTTCCTGCAAGCGTTTGAAGACCTTGTTAAGTATACATTCGCTTAGTATGAAAAGTTAAAATATACCTACATGAATAAGATGGATGCTTATCTTCTCATAGTCAAATTTCAGTTGAAGCCTATACATGTACCAATGTGTCGCGTGTTGAAGTCTTCTAACTCATTACAATGTCGTTATTTTGCTGAGGTTATTGCACAAACGAAAACAAATGATAAGAATATGTAATATTACAATGGGTACAAAAGGCTACAAACAACGGCTTATACGAGAATGTTTGTTTAGGAAGCTCTGATAAAAGATATAAGAAAATTAAGAATGAAAATGAAAGTTTTAAAGCATAGCATAGGTGAGAGATTCGAAGGAAATAGAGAACTTTAAAGATAAGGCGAAAATTTAAGAGTAAAGAGACCTAGTTCCGAGTGAAATTCGACAATACTCTTATGCGATATAAATGTTTCTAACTGGGATTTAAGACAAAGTAACCAACTGGCCTCTTTAAAAGGATCCGATTGAATTACTTTGAAATAGGTCAGTGGCATTCCATCCCACAATTTAACTATACGCTGAATGACATACGTTTAGTTTCATCAGAATTAAGGTGATTACCCGCTAATTTGAGAGCAATATTCTGAGCGCCTCTACATTTCTGCAATCAAAACGTTTTTAGGCATCAAGATTGTCAAAATCTTTATTTGGTATATATATATATATATATAATAAAAAATCCGTTTATCCCCTACTTCTTCACCAGTTTGTAATAAAGAATAAAAAATGTCCGTTGTCAGGGGAGACGGATCCTTATTACAAATTATTTATTTTCGAAGGTCACTGTAAATGCTCGATGAGTAAATTGAAGTTATAATAGAGCTTTCTTTAAGTTAGTGACCCTCTGCGTGAATTCTTTATCTTCCGCTTACTTCTGTACCCCCGATTTTAGTGTGTATTTGATAATGAAATAGTTGGTTTGAATGGCTTTTAATCAATAAATTTAAGTCACATTTGTTTACAAGTTCAGTTTCGAATTTGAAATATAGAACGGTCAAGTTCAGGTTTTTTCTTAAACTAGTCTTAACATTAATTAAATAACTTAAGTTCTGTCGTTGCCCATCCACTACATCCCTCGCAGTAGTTTAGGCTAACGGCTCTCAATATTTCCTCAAAAACTCAAATCTCCATATTCTCTCAAATTCCATATCTCGAACTCAAATCTCGAAACTCACTCAATAACTCTCAAATTTAGTCTTTAACGAGCAAATCCCTTCAAGGCCTACTCGGAGAATCACCAAGCGCTACCCGACCTTTCACTTTCCCGACGAAGCGCCAGATCTCTTCTGACGGGTCCGCTTCTCTTTTCGTGCTCCATCCCTCCTACGATTACAAAACGCGCCGAGTCAAGCATTTAAGAACAAAGAAAAAAGTGGGGGAGGAGCGTCGCACGAGTCGATGACACTCGAGGTTTATCTCAAGGGCTGTTTTAAATATTGAAGATAAAACATGGGGTATTATGGGAAATCGAGTGGCTTGTGTATAACAAATTCGTTCCTTAAAAAAAAAAAAAAAAAAAAAAAAAAAGTAATGAGTTCCTGAGAGAACTTGAGGCCGAACGAAGGACTTCCATGTTCCGTGAATACAGAAAGATAAATGTTCCGTGAGCGGAAATGATTCGTAGTGGAGAGGCAATTCTCAAAACACGAATTTGGGCTATTTATGTCTATCCAGATACGTTAGGACTCGTAGTTACAATGAAAATATGAGAAATTCAATTGAACATTAACCTAGTTAAACTTGTTTACTATTTATAAATAAATTTAAAGTTGTCAAATCAATAAGCTAAAAATTAAATTTACATAATAAATACTGTGAGTTAAACAACATATGCGGATTTATTCTGAAAATTACATTCATAGAATAAATACCGTGAGTACTGAAAATATTTGTTTACTCACCGCATAACCAATATATAATCAAGGAGAGGGTAGGTTTAAGAAGAGAAATACATAGCAAGAAGATCACATCATACTGGGAAATTTTAATTTCTGAATGCCTTATAAGAGCAACGCCTTTCTCTATATTAAATAATCCGATGGGAAACGGATCAGCCTTCAATATATTTTCATTTACGTTATCATCATGAAAACTGCGTCTACCGATTTAGGACGACTAATTCTTGTAACTTTGGGTGGAAAGTGCTTCTTTAGGAGGAATAATTCGTACGACGAGTCGCCTAACGACAGTTTTTCAAAGGGATGACTAATTAATTTTCATAAATCTCCTAAAGTTCATAAATTTTATAAGTAAAATGGAAAAACTCTTTTTTTTCTATACTAAAATTTAAATACTCAACCGAAAGACGAAAGCCTACTTTACGAGGGCCTACTTTATTAGTTAACTGAATGAAATTATATGAATTTATATTTTGCAGTATAATTTAGTTATCAGGTACGGTCAGCAATTATTTCGAATGCAAGCTTTACACGCATCGTCAGCATCTGATCTCTATTTATAGAAAGTTGCTTTCGAGAGACTTTCGCAATCTCGCTTTATGACACAAAATGATATCATAATGGTTTTATAAATTAATATGTTTTTAAAAATAAATAAAGGAAAGCGATATAGCAGGGAGAAAATTTGAAATACACAGAGGGAGAAACTTAATAGTTACATAAAGAGAGGTCAATTCAGTAAGGCTTGTAAATCGAACCTGTATTGCTAATTATTTATTCATTAAGCACTATTCGCTGAACGAAAATATTACTTATTTAATTAAATTAAACACTTCACTAATTATCAGTTAGTTACGCACCAACTACCGAATGAAGTTATTACCTTAGCAATTCAATTCTACCATGTAAATTTAGTCGGTGAAAAGCGAAATTCATGAGGGGGGCTTCTTGGGGCGTTGGCGATCTGGTCACCTGAGCTTCCGGGGGGCCCGATGCAGGAATTTTAAACCTGGAAGTTGGTGCCGGTGGAGGATCTCGGCGGCGACAGCATCGTCTCTTCCAGATCGCAATTCCGATGACTGCTATTCCCAACGCAAGACAGGGTGAGGGTGGCGTGGCGACCCTGCGCAGGTACCGGGTTACATCCTGAAGGTCTATTCCCTTAGAGAGGGAAGCGTCGAAGTGGTGAAGGCTTCTTTCGTAAACGAGGAGTTTACTCTGTAAGTGATCTCGAAATCGGGCTTCAGACTGGACGTGCGCTGAAAGTGTACGTGGGGCCTTGCCGAATTAGGGAGCCCATTGGTTGGAAAAGGACTCCGTGACTGGAGAGGGCCTGCGCCCCAACGTGTATAATGCATCAGGTTAAAATGGACGGGGATCATGATTAATTCAGGTAATTTCGTTAAGACAAAACAAAAATATTTTATGAGCAATGATAAACAAGAAAATTTCTTCTCTCGAAATCTTAATGAATTCCTTTTTTATAAATTTTCCACTCGATTCCCTTGAACTCAAGGAATTTAAAGAGAGTCGATTCGGACGCGTGAAACATGCTATCTAGGCATTCACGCTAACCTCTTACTCATCAAATTCTGAGTCAGACGTCACGATATTAGAACGTGAAATATTTTATAAACAATATGCAGTGAAAAATGTATGCTACATGAAAGAAAAAAATAATAAATACGTATAGTTATATGAACATTTTTTTAACGACAACATGAATCATGCCTTTCAGTCAGCTTTCGGAGGGGGGGAAAGATTAATTTGATTTTATATTAAGTGGTAAAAGATTTAAAAGGAAAGAACATTTTTCTTTATTGTCCCGGGGAAGAGTTTAACCCATTTGTTCCCTTTGGTTAATTCGTGTGCGTGTCTTTTTTACTCGTTCGATCGTCTTCTAAACGTTAGCCGATAAGTTCATCTTCTAGACCAGCAATCAGGACCTTTAAATGAGTTCTGGTGGCCGACCTGCGTGTGACCGCAAATTATCCGTTTCTTCGTAACGACTGCGGAAACGGTGCGGTTCGTTTGTCATCTCCCTTTTCTTTTTCGTTTCGTCAATATAATTGCGTTTATCCTTCGGGCGTACGTGATTCATCTCGTTTGGTTCTTCTTCTTCGGTCACAATTTCGGTCTCGTTTAATTTTCTCTTCTTTTTCCCAATATGGTCCTTAAGAAGGGTTTTTAATCCATTCCCTTCTTCGGGGTCTACTTTAGTATTTTTCACAAATTTTCGTACTTCCCTTCTTTCCGGCTCTGCAGACTTGGGGGTTAACGAGAATTCGCTCATCATTCCCATGTTATAAATTTCCTCTGAAATTTCATCTTCAGACCATTTACGCTTATGGTTCATGACTTGATGGATCTCTTTTTTACTCACTTCGTTCTTGGGTTCTTTGCCGTTGGAAGAGCATTCGTTTGGCACGCTACAGAGTTTTTTTCCTTCGCAATCGTAGTATTGTAAAACTTCTCCGCCAGCTTTGTCCTTTCTCCCGTGACTTTAACTCTATCGTTGGCGGATTCATTTCGCACGATAACGGATACATTCCTTTCTTCGTTCACGCAAACTAGTTGCGGTTCTACCCTTAGGTTTAAAGGGGTTCCTCTCGCCTCTACGATTAGAGTGAATCCCTCCTTCAACGGGGAAAGAGTCCGTACTTCTAAAATTGCTCCAGCTAAAGGCGCAATGGAAGTGGACCCCGTACTAATGGGAGAGGGAGGTTGTTTACTTCTTTTCTCTCCGCGCTTTGGTCTTCTTGTAATCCCTTAGGCAATTCTTTAACGAGCAACGCAGCAAGATCATATTTCTCGCGCTCAATGCCTATTTTTGTTTCTATTTGTCCCACGGTGGTTAGGACTTCGTCATTTACCGCCTTACGGCTATGACTCGTAATTTCGACTTGGAGTCGAAATTCAACAGTGTCAATTGACCCTTTTCTTGTTAGACCGACATCGGTCCCTTCGTTCAAAAGTTCAAGGGACATCATGGGACCGTTTTCATCCATTATTTGTTGCTCTGCATTCTCCCTCACGCAACTTTCGTTTATTTTTACCCTGGTCGATTCCCATGGGCAATCATTCGAGGGAGCTACTTCATTTATGTCTCTTTCGTTGAATTCTTTCATTGCCTGTATAGCCAATTCATCCGCATCCATTATCACGATATTTTCCTCGCTCGTTTTTAATTCATTTACGCAATTTACATTTTTGTTCGTCGGATTCAAACTACTTCCGTTCCCACAATACAGACGCGAATCACTCTTCGTCATGTTATGTCTCATACTTATGTCACATGAACACATGTCATCTTCTCCGATTATCCATTTTGCTTCCGTTGGGGGATCAATTTCCCTTCGGTTTTTCGTGTCCTCATCTATCACACTATCATTCATCGAGCTCTCAGATTTTAATTCTTGCATTGTTTCCATTTCTTTCTCGCTTAATTCGAACATTTTATACATTCTTCTCTTACACACTGCTATCGTTTTCACCTCGTCTGTGTCCTCTGACCGAGATTCTACCTCAAAGTCAAGGTCACTTTCTGTTCTTTCCTCGCACTCGTTATGAGGTCTGCATGAGGCAGATTCCGCTCTCAAGGTCAGATTTTTCTGCAGACACACTCCGTCTTCTCGTACTGTATATGCACTTTCAATATCGCTCGTTTCATTCCTTTCATACATTTCATTTATCTCTTTCGTTTCCTTATCTCTTCTGTCCCAGTCCCTGCCTTTGTCTTCCTTTCTCCTTACCAATATCGACTTCAATTTAAGTTCTTTTGTCTTGTGTTTTGGCTCTTCCTCCTCCTTAAATGACTCTCGACGGGGGAAAAGGTCCCTTTCGGTTGAGGGGTCCTTTCTTCGGGGCCACGGAGAATCATCTCGCCCTTTTTTCCATTCTTTTTCTGGGCGTCTTCCGCGGTTAGGTTCTCTTTCCTTATCGTATCTCCGATAGGGTGACGGACTTCGGTCCGTTCTTCTGTCGGGATACCTGCCTCCATTCCTGTTGGGGGAGGGGTAACCTCCGTTTCTCCTGTCGTAAGGGGAGTAGTCTCTGTCGTAAGGGGAATAGTCCCTTCTTCTTCGTTCATAGGGTGACGGTGAACGGTACCGATCTCGTACCGATTCTCATATCTGTTGTCGTATATTGGGTTACCCTCATACCTGTTATTGTATCTAGGGTTACCCTCATACCTGTTCTCGTATCTCGGGTTACCTTCATGCCTGTTCTCGTATCTCCGGTTACCCTCATGCCTGTTGTCGTATCTTGGGTTACCCTCATGCCTGTTATCATATCTGGGGTTACCATAGTTATCTCTATTTCTCTCATACGGCGAGAAGTTCCGTCTTCTCGAATATTCGGAAGGGGAAGAGTACCTACTTCCTCTTCTTTCGTCTTCATACGTCGGTCTCCTCTTGGGGTCCATTCCCTCCGATGATCTCTTTCATTCTCTCGCCTATAGCTCTCTTCCCTTTCACGCACCCTTTCCCCCTCCTTCAATATCTTCACTTTTTCAATCAGGGGGCACTGAGGAGCTAGGTGTTCCCTGTCCCCACATAGGAGACATCGAGCGTGCTTATACCCGGCATTTTTTGTATGGAATTTGGGTGCATTACTAGTGTTATACGGGACAATATTAACGTGTGGATTGGGGAAGCCTACAGTGGGGGAATACAAGTGATGATACCCTGGATAGAAAGGGGGAACATAGGGATGAGGGAAGTGTGTAGGGAGTGGTTGCTGATACATGGTTGGGACTGATTCCTTCTTGGACAAGAGGCATGTTCTCGAATGAGATCTGCCAAAACTCGACTGAATTTGAATCGATAAATTGTGCTAAACATAGCTTCGGAACCGGATCAGTCACAAACTCAGTCTAGGGGGGAACCGATTGGAAGGAAAGGTACTCTATTTATATCAAAATTTTGGGGGAAAGAAGTGAAGGTTTCATGGGTTAATTTAGGGGGACTACCCGCTGTAGGGAGGCTCTCCATTCGTCCTATAAAACCTCTCGCAACGCAAGATGGGTCGCTTACCTCTCTTTCCGCGTTGGTGGGAAAGTTTACTCCTCCTGCGGCTTGGTGTCCAGTAGCAAGTTGCGATGTCGACTCGGCCTGAGCAGCAGCAGCCCACGCAGTGGTTCTCGATCGTGTGACCCTCACGTTGTCTTTCGTCGCCGTCTGTTGCGAGCTGGTAGTCCTCATATACACACTTGGAAAGCACTTTTCGTCACTTTTCACTTAGGTTTTTGGGGGAGAGTATCAGAAAAGGAAGACCCCACACCTGACACCAGTTGTAATAAAAAATCCGTTTATCCCTTACTTCTTCACCAGTTTGTAATAAAGAATAAAAAAAGTCCGTTGTCAGGGGAGACGGATCCTTATTACAAATTATTTATTTTCGAAGGTCACTGTAAATGCTCGATGAGTAAATTGAAGTTATAATAGATCTTTCTTTAAGTTAGTGACCCTCTGCGTGAATTCTTTATCTTCCGCTTACTTCTGTACCCCCGATTTTAGTGTGTATTTGATAATGAAATAGTTGGTTTGAATGCTTTTAATCAATAAATTTAAGTCACATTTGTTTACAAGTTCAGTTCGAATTTGAAATATAGACGGTCAAGTTCAGGTTTTTTCTTAAACTAGTCTTAACATTAATTAAATAACTTAAGTTCTGTCGTTGCCCATCCACTACATCCCTCGCAGTAGTTTAGGCTAACGGCTCTCAATATTTCCTCAAAAACTCAAATCTCCATATTCTCTCAAATTCCATATCTCGAACTCAAATCTCGAAACTCACTCAATAACTCAAATTTAGTCTTTAACGAGCAAATCCCTTCAAGGCCTACTCGGAGAATCACCAAGCGCTACCCGGCCTTTCACTTTCCCGACGAAGCGCCAGATCTCTTCTGACGGGTCCGCTTCTCTTTTCGTGCTCCATCCCTCCTACGATTCCAAAACGCGCCGAGGCAAGCATTTAAGAACGAAGAAAAAAGTGGGGGAGGAGCGTCGCACGAGTCGATGACACTCGAGGTTTATCTCAAGGGCTGTTTTAAATATTGAAGATAAAACATGGGGTATTATGGGAAATCGAGTGGCTTGTGTATAACGTATATATATATATATATATATATATATATATACGTAAAGAACGACGCTTGTATAGGAGATATTCCGCGCAAGACGAGAGAGAGAGAACGAAACAAATGAAAAAATGAGGTAACCACGCGGGAATCGAACCCGGGATCTTCCGATTGCCGGTCAGATGCGATACCATTACACCATGGCCTCACTCTTCCAAATGCCGTAATTCTTCTACATACTCGCAGAAACCAATGCCCCAAGGGGGCACTCCCGCATGCCGTAACATTATATACATTCAACTGCAAAGAACACGCAGTATAAATAACGTATAAATAACGTTCTCTCTCTCTCGTCTTGCGCGGAATATCTCCTATACAAGCGTCGTTCTTTACGTTATTTATACTGCGTGTTCTTTGCAGTTGAATGTATATAATGTTACGGCATGCGGGAGGTGCCCCCTTGGGGCATTGGTTTCTGCGAGTATGTAGAAGAATTACGGCATTTGGAAGAGTGAGGCCCATGGTGTAATGGTATCGCATCTGACCGGCAATCGGAAGATCCCGGGTTCGATTCCCGGGTGGTTACCTCATTTTTTCATTTGTTTCGTTCTCTCTCTCTCGTCTTGCGCGGAATATCTCCTATATAAGCGTCGTTCTTTACGTTATTTATACTGCGTGTTCTTTGCAGTTGAATGTATATATATATATATATATATATATATATATATATATATATATGTATATATATATATATATATATACATATATATAAATATATTTACTAAATTGTCAAGCACTAAATGGTTCATAGGTGAATTAATGATGTAAATAGTTTTTAAAACATGAACTATAGATGATGTGAAAACCTATTGAACATGCTCTCCTAGATTAGCGTAAGCGATGCTTCGGTCACGACAACTAATCTTTTACGCATGTTGCCATTCATCGTTCTCTATATTTTTACCCCCTTTATTGCGTATTTCTCTGTGATACATGAACTATATGACGCGTTCGGTGGAGAAGGGGCGAACGCAACATTTTCGAATTATGCCACAAAATGCAGTTAAAGTTTGTAAACTTTAAACCTTTGTATTTTTCCGGTTTATTGAAATGTTGTATGAATTTGAACACATATTTGAGTAAAATATTGTTGTGTAATATGTCGATATAATAAAACGCCAAGAAATTTTACAATATTATTTATTGATAGCTTCTGATGTTAACTGGTGTAATCCATTATTTGGTCCTCTTCGTCGAATGTTGTATTACCTGCTTCAACTGTTTCGGTTTCTTCCAGTTCCTTTAACAATCTTGTATAATAGTTCACTGCAGTTGCAGGCATTAGGTCTGATAATTCTTTGAGATCTTTTATTTTTTCCTTAGTTATTGGCAGCAATTGGGAATACTTTGGTTGCAGTGTCTGCTGGGCTAGATTGAATAAACTGACACTGTAGGATTTTTTCCCTTTCTGCAGTCTGACGGGATGGCTATTATCTGGGGTTGTGCGGTATGCAGTAGATATTACGTAGCCTTCTTTGTGTTGAAAGTCAAATATTAACTTTCTTGCATCTGTAAATTTAGTAGTTGTTGATTTCCTAATGACAATGCACGTTTTTAGGACGTCAAAATCGAGAAAATCAGCCTGTTTCATTTCTATAACTAGGAAGCGCTGCGAAACGGCTGTAGTTATGGCCGTAACATAATCTTTTTGGTGTAATAATATTGCTGTAATTATTTTTTATATTTTATTCAATTTGGCCAAATTGAGCATCACAGGGCATTGTCGAGTGACCAGAAAGTAGATAGATGTGTTCAATGTGAAGCAATGATGCGGAGTGAATTTCTCTGAGATACATTAAAACCTAAATTTTACCGTGAAGAGTGCAGACTAACATCTAATTTTTTGCATAGGTAAAGCAAAGGTTTTAAAGGATAATTATACGACAAAAAACTCATTTTTCGAATTTTGTGGCGTTCGCCCCTTCTCCACCGAACGCGTCATATATTTGTCGTGGATAAAACATAGTGGTAGAACGCCGCAGTAAATATGTAAATAATCCGTTCTGACCTCGACACTGTATTTTAAATTGATGGTACGGCTATTAACGTTATTATATATATATATATATATATATATATATATATATATATAATATTATATATACACAAACATTCTGATGCACGAGAATGTTTGCTCCCCCTGCAGCTAAAACTAACGGAGACCGCGAACACGACGAGCGCACCGGAACAAAAAGTACTCGAATGTTTGTTTGTTTGTCTCATCAAAGACCATGAAGGGGAGATTTTTCCTCGTGAAGGAAGGCAAGGCTGAACCTTTTTCTTTTTTTTCGAGCAAAGCGACGATGAATCCTTTTTTTTCTCCCCAAGGAGGAGGGGGCCCCTTGCGGGGCCCCGAAACGGGCAAATACCCTTCATTATTGACGGTGAGACCCATAAATGGATGAGGAACTTAAGGAAGGTGGCCCCTCATAACGGAGGCGAAGGCCTTCAGAGGGCCCCTCCAGGACATGATTCAAAGCGCCCCAAATTCCTCTAACCAAACGCGGCTATACTACTGTGGTCAACCATTTCATTACACTGGTGAATTCTGAATTAAATTTATTCTTAACTGTATTAACATCCTTGCAAGAAAAAGAGGTAGTTGTATCATCTGCAAACATTATGATGTTCAATATATCAGATGAACGTGGAAGGTCATTTATATATAATAAAAATAACAGTGGACCCAGAACTGAGCCCTGTGGTACGCCATGTTTGACAAGCGCTTTAGTTGAGCAAAACTTGTTTACTGATACAAAATGATATCTACTGGACAAATAACTTTTAAACCAATCACTGATTGCTCCTCTAAAGCCGTCACAATATACTGTAATTTATTAAGTAGAATATTATGGTCTATTACATCAAACGCCTTACTCAAATCCATAAATATTGATATCATTATTTCTTTGTTCTCCTTAGCTATATTTACATTTTCCATAAGATTTAAAATAGCCATTTCCGTTGTTTTATTATTACGGAAGCCATATTGATTTGGAGATAATAAATTGTAGGATTCTAAATATCGCTGCATTCTACTTTTTACAATCTTTTTAAAAAATTTGCTGAACACAGATAATGAACACATCGGCCTGTAATTTTTTGCTAGTGTAGGATCACCCCCTCTAAAAAGGGGTGTTATACAACCAGTTTTTAGCATTAATGGGAATATTCCTTTAGAAATACTTTGATTGATAAATAATTTTAGCCAAAGTTACAGATATCTTATCTTTAACAAGTTTCAATATGGTACAGGAATGTTGTGAATGTTATTTTTTGTATTTTTTAATTTACCAATAATATTCCGGACCTCAGTAGAGGTAGCAGGAACAAAAGAAAATGAATTTCGTGGGCTGGGTGGCATATATTCTAGAGGTGAGTGATCATTATTTATTAATTGTGAGCGAAGCTTATCCGCTATTGAAGTAAAATGTGCATTTAAAGAGTCTGCAATAGCAGTACCACCAGTAATTCCTTTATTATCAACATTTAATTTCTCTATTGAATTTTTCTTAATTTGTTTTCCGAGAAGATTGTTTATGGTTGTCCAAGTGTTTTTCATGTCTCCTTTATGTTTGGAAAATTGATTGTTATAATAGTTATATTTTGCAATTTTGATTATTTTAGTTAATTTGTTTCTGTATTGAGTATATTGTATTTTAGGAATTTTGCTCTGTAATTGCAATTTGAATAATTTATCTCTGTTCTTTATTGAAGTAATAATTCCTGGAGTGATCCATGGATGCGACACTTTTGGGCGAAACTGTTTTTCTCCTTAAAGGAAAGCAAATATTAAAAATATGGAATAAGGTGTCATAGAAGAACTTAAACATATGATCTGGGTCATTTATAGGTTCGTCACAGTCAAATCGAGTATTTTCTACAGCCCCAATAAATTTTCTTTTGTTAATCTCTGAGAATATTCTGTAATCAATAGTTGTTTTGTCCGCAACATGAACAATGTTATTGATTATAGCGTAAGTAGGAAAATGATCACTGATATTTGTGGTTATAATTCCATAATTTACGAGGGCATTGCTATTTACAAATATATTATCAATCGTAGATTCTGTTATTCGATTGCCATAGTTGCAGACTCGATGAGTTTGGTAATAGTATGACTAAGATATAAAGAATTCATTAAGTTTAAAAATTTATGAGAGATTGCTTCAGATTGCAAATTGATGTTGAAGTCACCCACAACTATGGCATTCGATTTGTGGAAGTTGCATAACATGTTATCTAAGTGAATTAAAATGCTATTGATATTAGTATTAGGTGGTCTATATATTGCATGGACAGAATATACATTACTTTTGTGTTTTATATTAACAATCAGGTTTTCATTGTCACTATTACATACCGAAAATACTTCGTTAGAGTCGTAAGTTTGATGCACATACACAGAGCTACCCCCACCAATCTGACCATCTCTTACAGTATGATAAGCAACGTAATTATCTATATTATACAGGTTTTTAATACTACTATTTAACCAGGTTTCCGTGAGAATTATAACACTAAATTTGACCGTAGAAGTTTTCAAAAGGGTCAATCAGTAGTTATAGTTCCTAGGTAAGCTTCGAATGTTTAGATTTAGCACTGAAAGATTTTTATAAATATCTTTTTGTAATACAAAGGCATTAAACTCATCCATCGATGAGACCATGCAACTGCCTATACCAGATTCCTGTTCTAGATTCTTTAAACTGGATACAGAATTTTTTGGTAATGAATTGAAATGATTAATATCGGCACATACACTATGAAAGTCTTTATCGATGAAAACCATTTAACAGTAGTTCTCAAACAATTTCAGTAATATAGAATACGGGAATAAGGAGTTACCGCCCAGTTGAGCCGAGAATGGGAAAGTCGACTGATGAGATTGTATGCTGAGTTATTCGCAGACCTCCTGTGTGCCGAGTGTCGGCTGGCGTTTTCGTAATTCTCATAGCTTCGAATGCTTCTTCACTAACACGGTGAACTCCTTTGACGGAAGTGTTCCGCGTTGGAGGAGTCTCTCTTTCTTTAATAATTAACTTCGCTCCAAGGAAGTAGGCAACTTTCCCGAGTCTCCTCACTTATACGAGTTTAGGGAGCTTGTCTTTACGAATTTTACGTGTTTCCTCACATACGTCGTCATTGACGAATATTTTTTATCCTTTCAGCTCTCTTCTGTTTTTTAGTATTAAATCTCTGTGAGTTTCATCCTCACATATTACTTTTATAGCTGAAGTGGGCGTCTTAGATTCAGTCGTGTCTTTAACTCAAGAATTTGCTTTTTGTGGTGGAATTCGTTTTTTTGGTCTAAAATCACTTTTGATCTTAATATTCCCCAAATTCAGTCTATCTTTTATTGGCACGTGAATTATCGTCTAAGGTGTTTAATTTATTTCTAACGGAATTGTGCTCATTTTTTATCATCTCCATGTTACGATTATTTTTAGTAAGCGAGTTTAGACTAGAGTTAAGATCCTTTATCTTGTCGTGTGCATACTGAATGCTCTTTTCGAGCTCTATATTTCTATATTTCAGTTTTGCATTGTTCCTCTTTAACAATTCGTTATTATGTTGTACAACTTTTATTACTGCCTCAAGGTCTTTGATTACACTATTACTTTTGTGTACTAAGTCAAAGAGGGAATTATACTTATTTGCTAGATCCTTCATTTCTGATTTCAGGGCGTTTACCTGAGCTTTGGAAGCCATTTTGAGCAATTTATGGGGTTAAAATTCACTCGTTCGTTTGTTCGTTCGTACGTTTAAAGGTCTCGCTCGTTCGGTTGTTTGTATACCCTTTACTTCAAGGTCACTGCTTGCCACCTTGTAGGACTATAAAGGCAGTGCCGGATGTCGCTAGAAAATTTTGAAGATATATTTTATGTAATATTACTAGTAAAGTATTGCAGTTTATCTGATGAGATTGTAACTGCGTAATCTTGGCACATTCACAAATTTTAGTGGAGAACTAACACAATGGTTCACTGACTTTAAACACTGTTAATTTTGAGAGGAAGAAGGAGCACGAAACTGACAAGCGTCACCGGCACTGGCACCAATAAACATGTGATTGTGAAGTATCATCAATTTATGTTGAGTAGTTGACAAGTTATGGTATGGACTTCCATTTGACCTTTGACCTCTATTTGTTACCTTGACCTATGATGCAACAACATTAATCCAACTAAAAACACAGTCTTGTGATGATCCATATATGTATGCACTTTCATCAATTTATGTAGAGTGGTTCAAAAGGTATGACGTTGATCTCCATTTGAACTTTGACATCTATTTGTGACTTTTACTTTTAATGCAGATACCCGAGTTTTGTGATGATTCATATATGTGCGAAGTTTCAGCAATTTATGTACAGCGGTTCAAAAAATATAGCCCTGACACAAAAAACTCCATTTGACATTTAACCTCTATTTGTGACCTTCACCTTTGAGGCAGAAACCTATATATGCATCATCACGAACTGATGATGCGTATGTGTGTCAAGTTTCATCAATTTATGTTGAATGGTTCAAGTGTGACGAACAGACGGACGGACGAACAAATGTAATCCAGTAAGGTCCCTCCAAATATTTTGGTTGGGGACATAAAAAAAAGACAATATAGCAAGAAAGAAAGAAACTTGTTCTTACTGTTCATTTTTAAAGCAAAGTTTTTAGGATAATATACTTCATTCACCGAATCAAAGACCCAGAGAAAGTGTTATTTCATATATATATATATATGCTTATTATATATATATATATATATATATATATGTGTGTGTGTGTGTAGAGACCGACCGGAAATTCCTTTCCTCGCCGTCCGCAAACATCTGGGAATCATCAGAAACCGAAAACACACGTGGTTTTCAAGGAGAGAAAAACAAAAGGATGTTTGTCTTCTCCCAAAAAGCTCGCGAAAATTTAGCGTCTTCCGAGCCTATATAAACGAGAGTTCACTAAACTCGCTCTCACTTTTGCTAGTTACTCCTCCTCGTGACTCTCCTTTCACGTAGCACCAGTCGACCTCAGCCGGCCTCAGTCCCTCAAGCAACACCTCAACAATACACAAAGCAAATCAACACTTGAGGCGACCTACAATTTCATCCCGCCGGAAGCAAACATCACTCTACCGGCGTCATCCTTCTGGCACTGGCTTCTCTCATCCTTCATCACAATTCGATCGGCGCCCTTTCAACAAGTCTCTCAACAGGCCCTCAACACATCCTTCTGCCGGTCGGCCAATACGTCCTCAGATTATCCACGTCGAAACGCAGTACGGTCAACCTTCACGTAGGTCCTTCTCAGTCTTCAGAGTTATCCACGTCGAAATCGCAGGTCGGTAAGCTTCTTGTAGGCCCCACTCGGCCTACAGTGTTTTGTTACGTCGCGCTAAACTATTCAGGATTCAAGACTGAAAAGTCCACAAACTCTGCCTACTCGAGTAGGCCTAAGTGTACGCAAACAACCGGCAAACTAACTTTCCTATTACGACTACAGTAGGGCCTGTGCAATTATTTTAACGTTTCAACTATCTTATCGTAGTTTGTATCGGATTGTTTATTTGCTCTTTTATGCATTTCATTTTTACTGACCTGATCCATTTACTGTACCATACCGTACTTTCATTATCTCAGTTATTACTGGCTTAATTACTTAATTACTTATTACTGCTGCATACCTCATTAGCCTACCTAAATCAGTGTTTGTCATCATTGTACTACTTCACGATTATGCTGTGTAACCATTTCTTATTGCTAATAATTAATCAGTCATTTGTAATATAGTACAAATACCGTTATAGAATTGTTAATCACTGTGAACAAATAATTAATTTATTTTTCTAATTAAACACAAAACAACAAGGTAATTTCTCCCTCTTTATTAAATATTGTTTGTTTGGGCTGTATCCCAGACTGGTGACCCCTAATTATTCATTTCAATATAATTCATTAATTATAGTAAGCCTACTTGATAGGCCAATACAAATTGGTGATCCGTTGGCCTTTATATATATATATATATATATATATATATATATATATATATATATATATATATATATATATATATGTGTGTGTGTGTGTGTGTGTGTGTGTGTACACAGGGTGTTTCAGGAGGAAAGGTCAATACTTCGGGAGGTGATAGTATCGGTCATTGCGAGAAAAAAAAAGAAGTTCAATGAACATGTGTCTAATTCTGAATGGTTACGGAGATAGAGCTGTTTGAATCTACAAATACAAAAGCATTGTTAATGGTAATCAAGAAAGAGAAACCAATTACTGTTTCTAACATTTAATGTTTAAACATTGGCATTTTGAATGGTATCAGATACAGAAATGACAAATTTGTTACAGTTTACAATACGTTTTCGAAAATCCCACCGTCAACCTCAATGCACTTTGCAACTCGTGTGCGAAGATCGCGTGTTGTTCGTCTGAGTTGATCTTGACGTTCCTTTATGCGGGTAGCAGCATCCAAAATGCGCGCGAGCAATTCGTATCGTGTATCCACCTTTCTTTTGTAAACTTGACTTTTCATCCACCCCCACAAACAATAACACTGGTATGCATCAATTTTGCTGTCAAGGGTTTTGTAAGTGATTCTTATAGAGTTTTTCCTGCTGATTTCGAATCTGCAATCCGTTTTTCTCAATCAGCTCAGATTATCCGGCTATGGCCTCATAAGTAAAATAGAATTTTTCGTGATTTTGTCAAAGCGGAATTGGAACAGTAACATCTATCATCACTTGTTTCACTTGTATAATATCTTTTTTTTTACTTTTCAGGCATATAGATAAAATATTTCATAATGAATGGAGCGTGTAAAAATGATCCCAATAGATTCTGCTACATATGTGGGACGGTTACTATGCCAAATAACCAGTCCCAAATCACTAAATTTGTGAAGACAATGTATAGAGCATACTTTGGAATTAAGCTAGGGGACCAGGACAAAAATTTCGCCCCTCATATGTGCTGCAAGACGTGCATTGAAAATTTGAGAAGATGGAGCAAAGGCAGAGCGAAATCTTTGCCTTTTGGAATTCCCATGATTTGGAGAGAAGGAAAGGATCACGTGACAGATTGCTATTTCTGCATGACAAACCTCCAAGGTGGGCTTATAAATTTATTTTTCTTAAATATTTTGAAATCCTCGTATGAAACTTGACATAATATTCACCATAATGTAATATTCACCATATATAGCATAATATTCACCATAATGGTAATCATACATTTACATATACATATTGTTATAGAAAATACATTTACACATACATATTGTTATACAAGTTACATTTACATATACAGTGATTGTATATTTTCTTTCTTTTTCATTCATATTGTCCCCGAAGGGACAATATGAATGAAAAAGAAAGAAAATATACAGACTCCATCGACCTATTTCATATCTTACAGACCGCAGCCTTCCCTCACGAGCCGCCACTGTCTGAATGCTTCTTCTATTTCATATGCAAGTTTTATATCCATGTTTCTGTGTTTCTATTTTCAGGAGTTAACAAGAAGAATAAACACATTGTTGTATACCCTTCTGCTATGAGACCTGTACTCCATGGTCCTGGAATTCCAATACCCGACCCACCTCAAACCCAGGACTTCGATGATTCTGATGATGAATCAATGACCAATGCCAATGACCAGTCCCAGTCGTATATACCTCAAAATACCGCTTCAAATGAGCCGAGGCCTCTCAACCAGGCCAAACTTAATGATCTTACCAGGGATTTAGGACTTTCCAAATTAGCTGCCGAGATCTTGGGCTCACGACTTCGAGAGGACAACTTGCTGGCTCCGGGAACAACATTCTCCTGGTATAGGAAACGAGAGGAAGAATTCCGCAAGTTTTTTGCAGTGCACGAAAATACCTCTTCCTTAGTGTACTTCAGCAATGTGGCTAATCGAATCCTTGGGCCTGCCATATAACGCATCAGAATGGAGGCTATTTATAGACTCGTCTAAACGAAGTTTGAAAGCAGTACTTCTCAACATTGGGAATAGGGTTGCATCAGTCCCTGTAGCACATTCCGTACAACTTACTGAGAGCTACGATAACATGAAAATTTTACTGGATGCTCTCGTATACGACCAACATAACTGGAGGATCTGTGGAGATTTGAAGGTAATACTAATATCATAAGTAAACTATTGCTATTGACTATGTTGTTTTTCCAAAGGTTATTTGAGAGCGTATAAGAACACTTAACTTCCCCACAGAAGTGATACAGTCCAATGCATAGATTTTTTATCTGATAGAACAAATTCTCTAAATTCTTTAAATATTTTCATTTTTTTTCAGATTGTGGCATTTGTATTGGGAATGCAAGGGGGATACACGAAATACCCATGTTTCCTCTGCAAATGGGATAGCCGAGCGGATGAGAAGCACTATGCGCAGCGTGAATGGGCATCCAGAGAGAATTTTGAACCTGGGTCGCATAATGTCGTTTCAGTGCCCCTTGTACCACCAATAAAAATTTTGCTCCCACCACTTCATATTAAGCTGGGCTTGATGAAAAATTTCATCAAATCAATGAATAAGGAGGGTTCAGCATTCCGATATCTCGAGAGTAAATTTCCTCATATATCTGATGCTAAACTAAATGCTGGGGTTTTTGATGGTCCTCAAATTCGAACTTTGATCAAGGATACTCGGTTCGAAAACGCAATGACTACAACTGAGAAGAATGCCTGGCAGGCATTCAAATCAGTTGTCACTGATTTTCTTGGCAAGCGTAGAAGTCCAGAATACGAGTCCGTTGTCGAAAACTTGATGGAAGCTTTCAAAGCTCATGGGTCGCGCATGTCCATAAAAATGCACTTTTTGTGGTCCCACTTGGACTATTTTCCTGAAAATTGCGGGGATTATAGTGAGGAACATGGTGAACGATTTCACCAAGATATCAAAATAATGGAAGAGAGGTACCAGGGAAACTGGGATATCAATATGCTGGCGGACTATTGCTGGTGTTTGAAGCGAGACGTGCCCGAAGAAAAACACAGACGGAAAGCCAAAAAAACTTCATTCCTTCCTGAATAAACTTTTTTCCATATTCATTGTATGAATAAAAGTATTTATTCACACAATGTTTTCATTTTTCACGAGTGTTCTTATAATATTACTCGTATCTACAGTGTTTAAGCTAAAAAAATCAATAAATTTGGGGATAAAATTGGACTTACAATAAATGGCCAATAGAGAAAAAACCTGACCTGATTGAGGAAAACCAATGTCATTTTCGAATTCAGCATGGTCGAATTATATAATATGAGTTGAAAAAACCCTCACAGCAGACAAAACAATTTCATATGCATACCAGTGTAATCTAACGGAGAGGTCTGGAGTATGGCTGTTAAAATGCCGAAATTTTCAATACCGGTATTGATACCGATTATTTTGCCAATACCGGTATTGATACCGGTTTTATATTAAAATATTTTTATTTTTAAATCACCAATTTAATAGTGAAAAAAAGTTAAAAATTCATCTTTCACTTGAGTGCACATAGCCATAAGAATGTATATATGTCTTCTTATACCAGCTAGCCTGTCGACCGACGTTGACTTTAGTCAGTTTAGTGGCTTAAAGCACCCGAACTCGAATCCAAGTCCTTCAAAATGTAAGCCTTGTGTTTTATTTAACCACTATGCCATTTAATATATGCCACAAATATTAAGTCTTGAAAAGATCCTATAGCTAAGGATATCTAATATAGCTATAATATTATTGAATTATTAACAATCAACGAACATTATAAAAGGAAAAAAATTGTTAAAATAAAAGAAAAATCCTTTAATGAAAAGTAAATTTACTATTAAAAATTATTATTCATTTTTCATTTTGAAAAATAGACTTAAGGAAACAAAGACTATCCAGTGAATTCTCAGAAAGACTTGATCTCAATTTTGTGAGGTATAACCCTGCAGCCCAAAACGCTAATTTCGGATTCTACACTTGTAGGTCTAATGGAAAGTAATGCATAATAGAGCTTATCTAAATTTTCTGTTCTTTTCGAAGACACTTCAAAACTCTTAAATTCTGTGTTGGGATCAAAGGTGGAAGGTTTGCTTCTCAATGGGATCTTTTCTAATTTCTCCATTTCTTGCATATATTCAGCGAGCAGTGGATCATCAATTTTATTCTTGTTCTCAACTTCAATTTCAGTTGGATTTTCAGGGCAGCAAGATGCTTCTTCGTTTTCACCGTGTTTCTCGTATTCAACTAATTGTTCTTCATCTTCAGGGAAGAGTGTTTTAAAAATTCCCTCTGCAGTTCTCTTGAACACTGTTTTAGATGATAATGATACATTAAAATATTTTTTTTATTCTGAGGATTTCGAATATTTGTCTTTTTAGGAAAAAAGCAAACCCATAAGCTCATATTTTTTTAAATGCAATTCATATTTCGCCTAAAACAACTATTTAAAAAAAATAAAAAATAAACTTCCAATACCGGTATTGACATCCACGGTATCGGTATTGTCTCTTTTTTCTAATACCGGTAGAATACCGGTATTTCAATACCGGGATTCGGCCCTAGTCTGGAGACGTTGGTGGCCATTGAATGGGACCACCGCGGGAGGAGGAAGAGCTGCGCGCGCATCAGATTCAAACAGCTCTATCTCCGTAACCATTCAGAATTAGACACATGTTCATATGAACTTTTTTTCTCACAATCACCAATACTATCACCTCCCGAAGTATTGACCTTTCTTCCTGAAACACCCTGTATATATATATATATATATATATATATATATATATATATGATGAATAAAACCACGAAGGAAAGGAAACACAGATGGTGCTCAAGCGCTTTCATCTAATGACATCCTCAGGAACACTGAAGTACATAAAGAATTACAGCCTATATATAGGTTACAGAAAGAGAAAAAAAAAATATATATATACAATAAACGGAGAAACGAAGTTAAAGGATTGTGGAAGGGGCACACAAATTTATAAGGAAAAACTATCGATTTTTAGCACAAGATTAAGATTTGTTTCCAAACAATGTTATAGATAAAAAAAAAATAAAATAAAATAAAAATAAAATATATATATACAAATTTATACTGGAAATCTGCCCAAGTTTTAACACTCTGCTCTTTTTGTATATAAAAATTGAACAATTATCGATTTTTAGCACAAGATTAAAAGATTTGTTTCCAAACAATGTTATAGAAAAAAAAAAATATATATATATAATATATATATATATATATTATATATATATATATACAAATTTATACTGGAAATCTGCCTGGGTTTTAGCACTCTGCCCTATTTTTTTGTATATAAAAATTGAAAAATAAAAGTTATTAGGGTGGCATACAAATTTTACCAAAGATTTAGCGTTCTACCTTTCTTATCTAAATCTGTTCTGAAGGAATTCAAAACAACAGGATCGAGTTGAAAAAGACCTTTGCTTATGTTGAAGTTATTTGTTAGTTGGATAATGGCAGACTCAAGAATATTTCTATTAACAATGTTGCTAGAGTGGAATAAAACTGAAGCATTATTCCAATCAATACAGTGGGATGACTCTGACAAATGGACAAAAAGGGCACTGGACAATTGTCCTGTTCTAACGGAATATTGATGCTGTTTTATACGTGTGTGCAAATCCTTTCCCGTCTGACCTATGTAAAAGGAATCACATTGTTTACAACCAATTTTATAGATAATGCCTGAATTATTGGTAGGGCTATTTTTTACTATGATATTTTTCACAATATTGTTATATGAAAATACTACATTAATATCCAAAAGTTTAAATACATTAGCAATGCCTAAAAAGCCCGGGAAAAATGAAAGTACTAAAATATTTTTTGACAAAGTACGAGTGTTATTATTGACGCGATAGAAAGTTCGTTTTGCCTTGTTGAGACAAGATTCCATAAACGCAGATGGATAACACAGATCACTTCCAATACCGTTGATTTTTTCTAATTCGGTATCGATGTATTCCGGACTGGCGATCCTAAGGGCGCGGAGAAACATCGAAGAAAAAAAATATATATACACTGTGTTCCTAACGTAGAGGAAGCATTTTGCAATCAAAATGCCAAATTCATTTTTCGTTCCAGTAAATTTTTCGATGAAACTATTGAACCCCCTTTCGGTCCAGAGGGGCACTTTTATCTTCTATTTTTTTGCTAACGTCAGACGATTTTATTCAGGCCTAAATAGTTAGTCAAAAAGATTTAATATGCATACTGTATACTGACAATGATACTTATATTTTTTGTTGTAATTACAATACTGTTTATTCATTTAGCAGTAGAGCTATCGTGTCCAGTGCCGCAACACCGGTTCCCGTCGATCAACGAAGTTAAACGACATTGGGTCTGGCTAGAAGTTGGATAATGCAAGGAGTGTCCTCTGCCTCTCGATTATGTAACAATCCATGATTTAGATCCCAGCTGTAAAGCTGTAGGTCCCCTTCTCATATGACCTTAGATGTTGCGAAGATAGTTAAATCATCCCCATCAAACAATGATATGCATGTACTCTATATTAGAAAAAGTTTAAAGTAACGTTTGGAAGTTTCTCAGGCAAAACTGTAATTATATATAAAATTCAGACAAAATAAAGACCTCATAATATCCTATACCGGGTGTGTATAAAGTAACGCAAGTGAAGAGACAAATCTCATTTGAACTGGCTTAAACTAGTTTAAACTTGTTTTTTGACTTGTAAACCAGTTTAAACCAGTTGTAAACTAGTTTAAACCAGTTCAAATCGGATTTGTCTCTTCACTTGCGTTACGAAACTAGTTTAATCCAATTCAAATCAGATTCGTTTCTTCAATTGCGTTACTTTATACACGACACCCTGTACTTTTATACCAAAACCAAGGAAACAGTTTTTTCGTGGTTTTTAATATTTATTTTATGAATTTTTCGATGGTTGAGGGTTACACCTTTATAACTTTTTTTATGTTAATTACTAGTGATGTAGGGATGTCTTTTTTTCACATCCGCGGATGCGGATGTGAATGCGGATGTTTGATTTCGACATCCGCGGATGCGGATGCGGATGTCTACATTTTCGTTATTTTTTAGGATATATTCGAGATTTGTTGTGTTTAACGTATATAATAAGTTATTATATAGAGAGAGCTGTAGCTATAATGTAGTATAACACTGGGCAACACGTATTTTATTGAATGATATCTGACACTTGATTCTAGGTAATTTGGGTGCGCTGAATAAGAATTTCAACTCGGTTTGGCTCTATCAGGTCCTGATTCTTGTCGACAGCCTATGTGCCATTTTCCAGATTTTTCAAATTAGGACTAAAAAATTAAGTCATGTGTTAAATTTTTTTTTCAAGTTTCATGAATACAAGCAGTTCAAACTACAGTAAAATTACATTATAACGATAGAAATGACTTAAAATAAAAAAACAAACAGATATGAAGCTTTCACTGTGGCAAAAAGTTTCTTTTGTAAGACTTTCTAGCGTATTTGCTTGTTGATGGCAGGTCTCTTTTCAAGCACCAGCAGTAATCAGCCATCATGTGGGAATCCCAGCGGCCTTGGTACCGTTCCTCCATAATTTTGATATCTTGGTGGAATCTCTCCCCTTGTTCGTCACTTACATCACCTAAATTACTTGGAAATTGGTCAAGATGGCAATTCAAAAAATGCATTTTTATGCTCATATTGCAACCTAACTCTTTGTAGTTCCTTAAAAGTTTTTTTACGATTTCTTCGTAGTTATCTGCCCTATAATTGCCTAAAAAGTTTTCTATCAAGTCCACGAATGAGAACCAGCCATTTTTTTCGCGTTCATTCATGACATTAGGAAAATTGCTGTCTTTAATCATTGTTCTTATTTGTGCTCACTAAAGGTGGATTAATTACATTTTTTTCTCCGACAGTAAGTGATGTTCGTGCTGGCCAGATTTGTTTGAAATAATGTTCTTCCTTGGCTCTGCTGTTCCATAAGCAAAGGAAGCAGGGATATTTAGTATACCCTCCTTGTTGTCCTAGCAGAAAATTAACCATTTTTAAGTCAACACATATGATCCACTCGTGCTCCCTATATTTGATAAGATTTAAAACCTTTTCTATATGTTCATACTTTTCTTTTAATTTTGTTGAGTGCCCAATCGGTATCGAGCCGTATAGATTGCCATTATGCAACAACAACACACTTAAGACTTCTTTTCGAACTGTCTAAAAACAAGCGCCAATCATTTGCATCGTAAGACTCAACCCCCATCTTCTTTAACAAACCAACTATGTCGCAGCAATATACTAAACTATCCTCTGTTCTAAAATATTTAACAAGTTCTTTTCTCTTTCTGTAAAATGAAATGTATGTGTTTGAAGTAAGCAAGTTTTTCTCTTTAAGTCTTGAAGCTAAAATTTCCGCAGCCTTTTTTGGCAAATTTAGATCCCTTACAAGATCATTCAACTCGGCCTGGTTAAACTTTTGCGGATCGTTTTGACTTTCAAATACGCTGGGGTCAAAATCGGTGTCTGACTCCTCAAAGTGCATAACAATATTTTCAGGAACATCTTCAACTAATTCTTGAGTTGGCAGACCCTTAAATTTTGGAATGGGATCTCATTTGAATGTAGCACAGGTCGTATCGCGGTGTCGAAATTTGGGTACTCGATACAATGTTTATTTTTCTTAGTGAAGCCCGAAGTCTTGACAAAGCAAAGGTAGCAATCGGTCTCGTGGTTAGTAGGCTCTCGCCACACCTGATATGGAAAAAAAATTGTAAAGCGTTAACAAAAGCGATGAGAGACTTGTTTTTATGAATTTTATCAAAAGTTATCACCCCAAACATTTAACATTTCTATGTGTTTCAACCTTATGCAATATTTGAGATTCTTATAAACATTTTCTGTAAATATTTGTTTATGTACCTAAGTTACAATTACATTTAGGTAAGTTACAGTATACTAGTGATTAAATTACGTAGTTTTATGAAATCTTAAACTTACCATCGGAACTCCAAAAGGTATTTTTGAATCCGAACCCTTCGTCCAATGTCGCAGTCTTTCAATGCATATAGTGCAGGCTTTATGTGGAGCCCACGATTTATCTTGGTCCCCAGTTTTATGCCAAAATAAGCTAAGTAAGCTCTTTTTACGAAGTCAGTTATATTTGCTCGTTGATGTGGAAGTGTAAAATTTCCACATATATAACAGAAGGAATCAGGGTTGTTTTTGCATTTGAACTTTCTAGTGCTTGATGACATATTGCTTGATTGTTCTGCCAATTTGTAAAGGTATTTAAAGCCCTTAATTCATATAAATTTAAGAAAATCTGAAATATAAACACAAAAATTAGTTTAAATAGGTACTTATTATGAAATAGGTACTTACAATCTATGAAATTAAACTAGAAACACGGATGAGTAGGTACAATATAAATTACGTCTAATTAAATCAACTATATTAAATCACGATGACAAAATTACTCACTAAATCATATGCCAATTCAAAATTATGTTAATGCCCAAACTTAATTAACTAACTCAACTGACTGACTGACTGAGTGACTGATTGAATTGACTGATTAACTCTGGAAACGAGTCGCTTTTATATATTTTAGTTGTCCCTCTAGAGTACTCTACAGAGAACAGGAACGCTCGAGAAAATTTTAGAATTCTATGATATTTTTAGCTTAATTTACTAATATTAAAATGGGTTAAAAATGACAAAATTAAAAATATTTTTAGGGTGTTACATATAAAAATATACATAATACAACAATACCATAACAATAGGTACAAATACCTAGATAAAAACCTAGTTGCATAATGTGTAACTGCAAAAAGACAGCGAGTATTGAGAAAAAACCTTTTTATGAATACGACGAAAGAGGAGGGGTGTTGAGCAAAATTAGGACCTGATAGAGCAAAACCGAGTAAAAATTCGTGCTCAGCGCACCCAAATTACCTAGAAGTAACTGTCAAATCTAATTCAATAGACAAAAATCTGAAAATTGTTCCCCAGTGTAATTGATTAATTGTACAATAATTGCTGTACTTTTCTCTGAACATATAAAATAATATCAAGCATCTAACTAATATAGAAATCAATTAGTGAATTCGTGTGCAAATAAATTCGTTATATTTTGTCGAGTTTCAGCCACAATTAGAAACCATAATTGTGTTACCAGGATGCGGGACGTGAACCCAACTCAAATGCACCCCACCGACCTCTTTCCCCAACCTCCACCCTTATAGAAAGAGATCTTTAATTAGCTTGATAACTATTTATATTAAGTTTAAAGTTTTATTAGGCATATTTATAAATGAGTAATTAAAATAAAGTAAACTAAGATGTTCATCGTTTAATATTCAAACTTAATTATAGGAAGGTTATGCTTAAGGAACATTAATTTTTCTGCCTTTTCTGCTGCCAGTCTGTTTCTCTTTTCATCATATATTAATCCAGCACTGCTAAATAAATTCTCGCTTGGTACGTTTGTTGGAGGACAGGCTAAATGTTTCCTTGCAAGTTTACTCAAGTATGGATAGATATTCTGCGTATTTTTCCACCAACTAATAGGATTGTCACATGCAGCCAGGCGTTTTTCTTGGTGATAGCTCTCGATCATTTTTACTACATCTTTTGACATCGCGTAGGTCTCGTCATCGCTGCTTGACTCAAGAAACTGAGAGAGAGATTCTGTGATAGATTTGCTCGTTGAAGGTGTTGGTTCTGTCACTGAAACTTTTATTCTTTTGGTGGGTGGCGAAGCGACAGATTCAAGAGATTGAAGCTCTTCAACTGCTTTGCCAAGTGATGATTTAACTCGTTCTAATGTACTAGGTGAAAATAACTTAGCTTTGTAACGTGGATCTAAGTAGGTTGCAAGAGAGTAACTTCATACAAGAACAGCCTCTCGTCTTGTCGCTTGCATCACTTTTGCGCACAATGAACTAGTTCTATTAATATAGTAGAATTTGATAATTTCCGCTTATTAATGACGTTTTATCTCAACGGTCCACATCCGCACGACATCCGGCAGTCCAAAGTGCGGATGCGAATGCGGATGCGGATGCGAGAAAATGTGCGGATGTTCCGCGGATGCGGATGCGGATGTGACCTACATCACTATTAATTACTACATAATGTAGAAATTCTTTAATAAAAATTCATTCCCGTAGCCAGGACTTCCCAAGTTGGTGGTGTGGGGGGGAATTGTAGAAAGGCGGACCTTTGGGTGCAACGACCTAGTCACCGCGGCGGGGTTTAGAGTAGTTAAGTTTAGAGTAGTTTGTGATGTTTCAAAAGAAAAAAATGCAAGTGTTTATTTACTAAATGATATATATATTATAATATCACATCATAAATTATAACTATGGTTACAAAAGTGGACCTTTCCTGTCAAAGGGGGCTCGTTCAAACCCCTCGACCCTACCCCTGGCTACAGGCCTGCAATTTGCACATTCACAAAGTAGATGGGCACATATTTTAAAGCTTGTTTAAATGAGGAGGTTATTTTAATATTAATACTAATATCTCAAAAATTGAGTTTCAGAATTTTAAACAGATATTCTCCGCTGGCAATAATCGGATCCGAAGAACCGTGTAAGGTGTCAGTCTACTCCACAAACATTATGTACCCTGCAAATCGTGCCTAGGCAAACTCTTTCGTCTTTGTCTTTCATCTGGTGCTTTTCCTTCCTGCTGGAAGTTCGCTTTCATTCAGCCTGTCCCAAAGAAGGGTGACAGCTCTCAACCCTCCAACTATCGTCCAATTCTAAAGTTTTTGAGTCTATCCTTAATAGGAAGATTGTGAAACACCTCTCTTCTCACATTGTTCTTTCAGATCGTCAATATGGGTTCCGCAAGGGACGCTCTAGTGGCGATCTTCTCACATATCTCTCTGACTCTTGGTCACCTTCCTTTCGGGATTTCGATGAAACTTTCGTTATTGCGCTATGCATATCGAAAACTTTTGATAGAGTTTTGCACAAATTTTTAATTTCCAAACTGCCCTCCTTCGGTTTCTATCCTTCTATCTGTGTCTTCATCTTTCCTTTCTGGTCGATCTATAGCTGTGGTTATAAATGGTCACTGTTCTTCTCCTAAAGCTATTAACATTGGTGTTCTTTAGTGTTCTCTCCTGTCACCCATTCTTTTCCTTTTATTTATCATTGATCTTTTAAGTCACACTTCCTGTCCTATTCACTCCTATACTGATGATTCCACTCTTCACTTCTCCACCCGCTTCACAAAGCGTCCCTCTCAACAGTCACTCCATGCTTCGCGTAGGACGGCTATGGTACACCTGACCTCTGATCTTTCTGCTATCTCTGATTTGGGCAGAGAAAACCTTGTGGCTTTCAATGCCTCAAAAACTCAATTTCTCCATCTGTCTACTCGTTACAATCCTCCACACGATTATACCCTTACCTTCAACAATACACAAATCAATCCTTCCTCTTCTCTTAATGTTCTTGGCGTTTCCTTTTCTCGTGATCTTTCCTGGAAAGATCAGACATACACTCTTTCCAAAACAGCTTCTAAGAGGTTAGGTGTGCTGTACCACCTCCGTAGTTTCTTCACCCCGGCTCAGTTCCTCTCTCTGTACAGGGGTCTAGTCTATTTCCATATGGAGTACGCTTCTCATGTATGAGGTGGCTCAACCCACACAGCCGTACTTAACTGGGTGGAATCAAAGGCTTTTCGTCTTATCAACTGTCCGCCTCTTACTCACTGTCTTCAATCTCTCTCTCTTCTCCGCAATGTTGCCTCACTTTCTCTTTATTATCGCTCTTATAACGGACACTGCTCTTCTGAACTCTCTAACTGCATGCCTCCTCCTTTAAGGAGAGACGCAGCACCAGACTTTCTACACTTTCTCATACGTTTTCTGTCAACTCTCTAACGGATGAGTTAATCGGTATTTTCAATCTTTATCTACTCAACCGGTGAACTCTGGAACAATCTTCCTCAGTCCATCTTTCCCCCTGTCTATGACCTCCAATCTTTGAAACGCAGTGTTTAAACATCTCGAAAACCGTGGACCTTGATTTTGGCTCTCTTCTTCTTCTGTGGAGGGTGGGGGGGAGGAGCTTTGGCGGGCGTTCGCCCTTGTCCCCTCCTTCCTGCATAAAAAAAAATCGGCTGAGAGGGTAACCCTGTCGTTACCCTTCCGTCAGGAACACTCAGATTGGGAGAATGTTTTGGAATCTGATCTTTGTGCCTAATATTTGTTGCAAATTTGTTGAGGGTGAATGAGTTTGTAACGTAGGTAATTAAACATTTGAATCTATAGTTACCTGCACGTCAAGAACAGCAGAATTCAGAGAATCTTCCATTGCCATAACCTAGCTCTCAAGTTATCACTGTCCTGCAAAATCGGTTGAAACTTGTTACAAATTTAAAATGGTTACCCGTTCGTCACGATCAGGTTCATCCTGCAAGTTTTATATGCTCCCAACTTATTCCCCCAAACAATTTTATACACAAGTTGCATAAATTTTAATGTAACTTCAATGAACACTGAATTCAGTGTGCAATATTAGCTTAAGTTTTTCACCTTTCAACTATTTCTTTATTTGTTTAAAAAGAAGACGCTTGTTCAGTATGCGTACCGTGACCATTCCGAAACATTTTGTTTGATTTTATTCCTTTCAATTGTGTAATTTAGGCGTAACGTTTTAAACATGGTGAAAACTGTATAGCTCTTCTTCTTAAATATAGCCTATAAAGCCCCATAACTTGCATAATGTGTATGATGTAGTATAATATACATTATAAAATTGAGATTCTAATTAAAATAAACACATTTACATGGTCATACTTTGTAACTGAATTTTAAAAATATGTTAAGCTTTAGGGACCAGCGCGCAAGACAAAAATAATGAAGGAGCTTAAAAGAATATATAAAAATATATAGGGTGAACCAAATGTAGGTGGACAGTAAATGATAACGTTTATTTTGAGAATACATATTTAATTTTTTTGTATACTATAATACAAAATAAAATTTAAATAAATTTAGTTATAATATTTAATATAATAAAACAAAAACACCATAGTTATAATGAACACCATAGTTATAATATAATATAACACAAACCGTATTCAACCTACTGTCCACCTACTTTTGGTTCACCGTGTATTTGAATGTTCAGTACGGTGTCCAGAAAATTCGGGCTTGAAAATTCGGTCTCAGAAAATTCGGTCTTGGAAATTTCGGTTAGGTTAGGTTAGGTTAGGTCAAAAAAATTGCTCCGAACTAATAATGCCCTTGAAGCATTTCATTCCGCATTGAAATCATCAGTTACAAGCAGACTAAAATTTTACATTTGCAACGAGGAGACAAGACAAGTAAAAAGAAAAAAAATATGAAACACTTGACTCGCGCATCGAAATATTTGTGCAAAAGTATGTTGAAAGTGGTAAAATTGTTTTCTTAAAATCTGTTGCTCATAGCTTAATTTCATTTTAACTTTTCTTTTCGAGTCTCAAGGTCGAATCTTCCAAGACCGAATTTTCTGAGACCGAATCTTCTTTTATGTTTTACCCATTATTTAGGGTATCTTTTTTAGTTTTAAGTTTTAAATAACAAAACAATTCCTTTAATAAATCTTTTCAAATTCTCGTTTATGTTTTCATTATACTTGGCAAATGTGATTTAAATATTTTTTGCTATCTGAGCTCATAGATTTACTTCAATTTTCTGACACCGAATTTTCTGAGACCGAATTTTCCGAGACCGAATTTTCCAAGACCGAATATTCCTAGCACCGTTCAGTACATGGCATGGTAGGAATTTTTCATAAAATAAAAATAGCTACAAATTATTTTTCATGTCTTCTCTGTCTGTGTACGGCCCTGGTCTTGTTTAAGTCAATTCAATTTTTTTAATTTACATGAGGAAGTGCAAGGATGATCACCCTTTAAAAGTTAACTTAAAGTATGATTGATTTTGGCCTACATTGTAAATAGTTCTCTTAGGATCACCTGAAGATCAGGGCCCCCAGCCTTCTTTAGTTAGCTTTGTAAGGCTAACTAACGAAAATATCACGACTTAACCAAACCAATCGTCAAGGGCGTACAGTTGACCTAACGATTGGTTAGGTTAGGTCGTGATATTTTCGTTAGTTAGCCTTTTAAGACTAACTAAAGAAGGCTGGGGGCCCTGATCTTCAGGTGATCCTTCTCTTACATTACGAACTGTTCTCATTTTATATATGATAGCTTAAAAAATCTAACACACATTTCTGAAAATTTATATTATTTCAAGGAATTATTTATTTAAGAATTAATATTCTTATTACCTTGGTGCGATCTTCCCTTGATTGTACGTCAGGCATACTCCTATTACATATTACGGACCATCTGCCCACATACACAATGCTAATTGGCCACATTTTTTTTATGTTGGAAGGAGAGGCCAAGGGCGAGCGCCCGCCCGCAGAAATGCCCCCACTATATAAGAAGGAAAGTCAAAATCAAGGTCTCTGAGGCTCATGATGCCACTTTTTTTTATGTAAATTTTGAAAAGATTGTGTAGTGTGTAAAATGCGTGTATGTGTAGTGAAGAATAGAGGGAGAAGTGTGGGTTTGAGCGCATGTTGGACTGCTCACAGGGTAATGAGGCACGGAAAAAGATCAACTAAAGGGGACAGTGACAGGAGAAACGGAAGTTCCAGCACTCCCTCTCTCCTGCTTAACGTCTCCCCAGGAGTACTTCCCTGGTCGATTGGTGTCTACAATCTCCTCCTATTTACAAATACAGGAGAAAATAAAAATTTACCATAGACCCAACACCTATAATAATAAATTGAAATTTATAAGAGAAGTATCACGTTTTGACTGGTCGAGAATAACTGAAAGCAAATGTGAAATGGAAACAAAATTTCAAACATTCTCAAATTTAATGCTAATTTTCCTATAAAGTCGAAACTCGTGTCAAGAAATAATTGGATCACTTGGATCACTTGGATCACTTCTGCCCTCATTGTAAGCATAAACCGTAAACATTCTCTCTATAAACTAGGGAAAAATTATATTATCAATGAACAAACATATAAAAATTATTTAACAGACTAGATTCGCTTATAGAAACCGCAAAAGCGGACCATTATTGCTCTAAAATTACCGAACAAAAATCTAATCCTTAAGGATTGTGGAATACTTGAAAAAAAATCCTGTATCTCCGTTATCACAAGATGGAATTTCCTACAGTGATCTCAGAGATATGGCTAATTTATTAAACAATTTCTTTTCAAAAATAGGAAGCAACAAGGCAGCAATCATTCCGGAGTCAGACAATCACTACCAACAATATATGCCACAACCCACACCAAATACATTCTTCTTTGAACCAATTCTGCCCAACGAAACCTCAGCTACACTGAAAAACTTAAAAAATAAAAGTGCTGCTATCATTTCAATTCCAATAAAAATATATAAACTAATATCAGATGATATAGCAACCCCACTCACAAGACTTTTAAACCATATAAAACACAATCTTAGTTTTCCTTGACCTGTCGAACGCCTTTGATAGGCTCTCACATGATATCTTACGAGATAAATTAAACACATATGTCATAGGGAAAATATGCTAAATTGCTTTAAGTCGTAATTCTCTAATCGTTACCAGTATGTTAAAGTAAATGACATGTCATCAGAATATGCTGTATTGGAAAATGGGGTTCTACGAGGATCTATCCTTGGACCCTTACTTTTCTTAATGCATATAAATGATTTTTATCGATGAACAACATTAAACTGTATTCAGCATGCAGACAATACAACGCACTTCTACACACCATGATATTAACTCCCTAATGAATGAAATGAACAGGCAATTAGATCATGTCTATAAATGGATGTTCGCAAATAAGCTTTCACAAAACTTTACAAAATCACCATATACGATTGCAACTATAAAAGCTGTAATCGTGCACACTCCATTAATAAACTGTTCAACAGCATTTTTTTTTCTCAGATGATAGTAGTTGTTTCCTTTGCATTTTTCATCTCTGATTACGAAAATGTTAACGAAATTTTACTATCACGTCAGGTTTTCAGGAAAGTTGGGGCCCAATTCTTGATCAAATTTGTATATAGATGATAAATTTAACAAATTATTAAAATTGCATCTACCCCAAAGCTGAGAGTATCCCAGCAGAAAATGTTTCAGCTAATGTAGGATGATGTAATTTCTGCACCTGACACGTTCAAACCCATCGTAACATATAAAATTTTCCTTCTGTGTTATCTGTCATAGAAAGCTACTTGCAATTATGAGTCATTCAGTCTGCCGCATGCTGCTTCATGGTGTAGGTCTGTTCATGTGCAGTGAAGTTTGATTTTATAGTTTTTTTTTTTCTACTTAACTAATCATTTAATTGTGCATGTGTTGCACAAAATAGCGCCTTGAAGGAAAAACAGATAATTTGAAATGTTGCGTACATGTGAGAACAATCCTAACAGTTTCTTTTATGTGTTTGGTGATTACATGATCCAAGATCACAAAAGAAACATTACCCTCTGAATTAAAAAAGCTTATAAGCTCTACTTCGGCTGCAAAATCGGGGATCAAGATAAAGGTGGGGCTCCCGATATATGCTGTGCGCGTTGTGCTGTGACCCTCAGGGGTTGATTAAAAGGACGAGTACCTCTATGCCACTTGCAGTACCCATGATTTGGAGGGATCAAAAAGATCACTTCAAAGATTGTTATTTTTGTTTTACTAAGGAGGTCAGTGGTTTTTCCTCAAAAAATAAGAAGAAAATTGAATACCCGACTCTGCTTTCCGCAATGCGACCAGTAGTACATTGTGAAACTATGCCAGTTCCTAAGCCCCCTGGATCGTGGAGCTTAGATTTACAGATCGACAGAAGCTAAGGCTAACAAAAACCCTAAGATCCACTGTAAGGTTAGCCCGAGAGAAAGAAGAGAGTAGGGGTTAAAAGAAAAGAATATGGAGTTAAAAGAAGAGAATAAGGGGTTAAGTAAGTGGCAAAACCTATCATTCGTGGGTTAACATTCACTCAGAAAAAGAGAGAGAAAGACTTACCATCATCATCCGCCGGCCACTGCCGACAAGTCGGAAAAATAGTCGAAGAGAATAGGAAAGGGGTGAAGATGAAAAGAAGTAAAATAAGAACGCTTAAAAACCATGTAAACACAGTAATTAACTCAAAGAAACACTGTTATACCATGCAAACTACAGACATGCAGGTAAAGAGAGGATGAGAAAAGAACAAAAAAAAAGTATGAAGATGATGATCTACAGAAGCTAAGGCTAACAAAAACCCTAAGATCCACTCTAAGATTAGCCCGAGAGAAAGAAGAGAGTAGGGTGTTAAAAGAAGAGAATAAGGGGTTAAGTAAGTAACAAAACCTATCATTCGTGGGTTAACATTCATTCAGAAAAAGAGAAAGACTTACTATCATCATCCGCCGGCCACTGCCGACAAGTCGGAAAAATAGTCGAAGAGAATGGGAAAGGGGTGAAAGATGAAAAGAAGTAAAATAAGAACGCTTACAAACCATGCAAACACAGTCTTAACTCAAACACTGTCATACAATACAAACTACAGATGTGCAAGTAAAGAGAGGATAAGAAAAAAACAAAAAAAAGTATGAAGAATATAACAAAAAGTGGGTTAGTTTACGCTACGAGCTGCATTTACGTTCGTGTTAGTCTAATTTTTTTTTAATATAATTTTGTTGCTGGCATATCACATGCTGGCATGTCACAAGCTGGCATTAATCGTCAACAGACTCAAACCTCGACCATTACCCCAGAGCTCCCGTTGCTAGTTGTTTTATGATTTTAAACGACAATAATATTTTTAAAATGCCTATCTAAACGGTTTTTAAACATATTAACGTTGGTAAAGTTCATGACGGATGCTGGAAGATTATTCCATTTATCAATTACTTTAAACGTAAAAAGGTTTTTAGCGATATTAGTAATGAAACGTCTGCCACGGAATTTAAATCCGTTATTACAAGTATTGCTATTATCGAAAATGAACAATTTGTCAAAATTTACATTATCAATTTTATTAGCGATTTTGAAAACTTCAATAAGCTCCCCTCTTAATCTAGTTTCGAGTGAATGCAAGTCTAACTCTTCAATCCTATCTTCGTAAGACTTGTTGCGTAGTGACGGAATTAGTTTCGTGGCGCGTCGCTGAACCCTTTCCAACCTATCAATATCCTCACGCAAATACGGGCATCAAAATTGAACGGGCATATTCTAAGTGAGGCCTGACTAGGGACTTGTAAAGGGGCAATATAATATTCTTCGATTTAAATTCGAAATTACGCGCTATGAAGCCTAACATCCTATTAGTTTTTGCGCAAGACTCCAGACACTGGTTCCTAACTTTTAAATCCTTACATACCCATACGCCTAAATCTACTTCTTCATCAACGCTCGCGAACTGTCATTTGTCTACGTTAAATTGCATCTGCCACTTATCCGTCCACTCCATAATCCTATTTACATCGTCTTGGAGCCTATTTCTATCGTCCACGTTCAGAACTTTACCTCCTAATTTAGTATCGTCCGCGAATTTTGACACATTACTGGTCAAGCCTACATCTATATCGTTAATGTAGATTACGAATAGCAATGGGTTTAACACTGAACCCTGAGGGACACCGCTACCTACATCCAACCACCCCGTTTCCCTTCCATTAACAACGACCCCCTTTTCCCTGGCACGAAGCCATTCCTCTAGCCCAGAGCTTTCCAAACTTTTCACGTTGGCAACAAACTATTTAAGCATAAAAATTTTCACGACACATTAATTAATTTTTGTTATCAAATATCAAATATCAGATAATTTTTCAGTAGGTGGTTTATCTTGTAGCCAATTTTGTTGATAGAAAAATCAAAATTTTCAAAATACAAAAACACACTAATGTGTCGCGACACACAGTTTGGAAAGCTCTGCTCTAGCCAGTTAGCTGCCTGACCACGTATACCGTGCGCTTTAACCTTCGCAATTAATCTTCTATGCGAAACTGTATCGAAAGCTTTCTTAACGTCTAAATAAATAACGTTTGCCGCTTTATGCTTCTCGTATTCGTGCAAAATTTCGTTATAAAATTCTAACAAATTAGTTAAACAAGATTTATGCGTTTTTCGTTGTTGTTTATAGATCTCCCGTTCAACCCCTCGATACCGATACAAGATTTTACACACTTCTTAGTAACTTTATTAATAATCGGATAGTATAGTTGTCGGGGAGTTTAACTGCCCTAACGTTAATTACGAGACTTTTACTGGTAATGAAGAGGGTTTGAGACTGATTGAGTTCATGGAAGATAAATTTTACGACAGATGGTTACCGAATCAGCGCGCGGTGACAATATTTTAGACGTGGTGATGACGAACGACGAAAAGGTTTGAAAGTAGGTGAGAGTTTGGGATGTAGTGATCACCAAATTATTAGATTTAAGCTATCGATAGAAAACAGTAAGGATAGTAACGTAATAGAAGTCCCTGATTTTCGTAGGGCTAATTTTGATAGTTTTGCGGATAGGATGAAAGTAGTGGACTGGGATAATTTATTTATGGGTAATGACGCAAATTTTCATTGGGAGGCTTTTAAAGAAAGTTTTTTGAATATCGAAAGGGAGTTTATTCCCCGTAGGCCTAAGCGCGCTAGTAATTATGGTAAGCCCAAGTGGTGGACTAGGGAAATAGGTGAGTTCATAAACGAGTAACAGAGCATATTGACTTAATAAGCGCAATGACACGGTAGCTAACTTTAATAGATATATCGAGCTTCGACGTCAGGTTAAAAGATCTGTTAGGAATGCTAAGCGTAATTTTGAGATACTTGTAGCTGTGGAGAGTAAACATAATCCGAAAAAGTTTTTTGACTACGTCAATAATCGTAAACCGATAAAAGATAACATACGCCCTCCAGTGGACGCTAAACCTTCGACTATATTTTCGTCGTTCGTCATCACCACGACTAAAATATTGTCCCCGCGCGTTGATTCGGTAACCATCTGTCGTAAAACTTATCTTCCATGAACTCAATCAGTCTCAAACCCTCATCATTACCAGTAAAAGGCTCGTAATTAACGTTAGGGCAGTTAAAGTCTCCGACAACTATACTATCCCGATTATTAATAAAGTTACCAAGAAGTGTGTAAAATCTAGTATCGGTATTGTGGGGTTGAACGGGAGGTCTATAAACAACAACGAAATTAAAGCTAATACTACGCGCCCTAACTTCAACGCATATCGTATTAATTGCTGCCGGAAAATGTATCGTAACCTCGATAGCCCTAAGGGAATTACGAATGTACAACAAAACGCCGCCACCAATCCTATGTAACCTATCATCAGTAAAAAGTTTAAAACCCGCTATATCAAGTTCCCCCAACAAGTCTCAAATTACGGTATTTAACCACGTCTCGGTTATAGCAACTATGTCGTAGTTGCAGGAATAAATTATCGCCTTAAATTCATTCAATTTATTTCTAATACAACGCGCGTTACAATAAAAGACGTTTAAATTATTTTTACCACGGATCGGCGTTTTAAACAATTTTTCACGTCGGGCCGGCGTTTCCGGACCCACAACGTTTAAAGAGGGCTTCGACCTATACAGCTTTCGAACGTTCTCATCGATTAACCTGCCTAGTCTAGCATTCCCTATGTCATTGAAATGCGCCCCCATCTTTTATAAAAAGGCTAGGATCACTAAATTCTGACCACAGCTTTCTTTACGAAGGGTACATTTTCCTGAGCACAAATCTCTTCTAGTTTAGTGTTCAAAAATATTGTTTTTGACATAATCCTAAAATATAAACCGTGCCTGGGGTAATATGTAAACTAAAGACCTATCTGACCTTGCCTTCAGGGACCTAATTAACCCCCTGTATCTCTCCAAAAGGTCAGGTACTCTCGTATCCGGCCTATACGAGTCGTTGCCCCCTACCATCGTCACAAACATCGAGTGACGGGAGGCGACATCAATTCTCTCTACTTCGTCTCTAATTCTGTCAACCCTGGCCCCTGGTAGACAGACCCTCCTCCTCTTGGTTGGATTCCGTTCTACGAACTCCTTATCCATATGACGCACTAAGGAGTCCCCAATTAAAATCGTTTCCCCCTCGTTCACATCCGTATCCAACTGGCCCGAACTAGGCGAAAGGGTTCGAAACCTCGATAGGGGGGGGATTCCTATCACCTAACGTACGTGGCCTAGCTCCACCCTTAACTACTCTAAATCCCTCCCCGTCTACTAATCTCAAACTAACCTTAACCCCTTTCTCAACTCTGTCTAACCTTCCCGATAAGCTACCTATACTAGAAACTAGCTTCTTAGCATCACCCTTCAACTTACTAACGTCTTCAACGTTAGTATAGGTTCGGCCTTCGTCAACTGTAAGCCTACCCCTGCCCTTATCAAGCGTTGCAAGTCTTTTCGTCACCTCGCGTACACTACGTTTTAAATCAACTATCTCTTCGCTTAACTCACAAAAGAAACAAACCGATCTCTCGGTAATCGCCATAGGATGATGATGATGATGATGATGAACCTGCTGAAAATGAGTATGGAATTGTCAGATAAGGATGAAGAGTATAAGAGTATTTCTTTTAAGAAACTAGAGCCTCATTTGGTAACTCAACTTGAGCTTAATGATCTGGTTCAAGATTTGAATTTATCAAAAAATCAAGCAGAACTTTTACGGTCCAGATTACAAGGATGGACCTTGTTTGCAAACGATATCAACATATCCATTTTTTGCAAACGCCAAAAAAATATATCAAAATTCTTTTCTGTGACTGGTGATCTTTCTTTTTTTGTAATGACATTGATAGTTTGATGATGGCCCTCGGACACGAGCATAAACCTTTAGAATGGCGACATTTCATCCATTCCTCAAACTTAGTTTGAAGGCTGTCCTGTTACATACTGGAAATGTCTACCCTTCATTTCCTATTGGACATGCTGTCCACATGAAAGAGTCGTATGAAAATATGGAATGTCTCCTGAATAAAATAAATTACAAAAGATACAACTGGCATATCTGTGGTCATCTTAAAGTCATTGGGCTGCTTCTTGGTTTACAGCTTGGATATACAAAAATTGCTGTTTTTTTGTGAATAGGACAGCAGAACAAAGAATTCCCATTATACTAAGAACTGGCCACCTTGTCAATCTTTCACTCCTGGACAAAAATATGTTGCGTGCCATAAATTGGTGGATCCTGAAAGGTTTTACTTGCCACTTTTACACATGAAACTATGATTGATGAATTTTTTTTAAGGCAATGGACAGAGCAGGAGATGGATTCCAGTGCTTGGAACAAAAATTTTATCTGATTAGTGATGTCAAAATAAAAGAGGAATTTTCGTTGGTCCACAAATACACGAGTTAATGAAAGATGGTGCTTTTCATAAAGTCCTGAATGAATCTGAAAAACCAGTTTGGAATGCTTTTAAAGCAGTGACCCAGAATTTCTTAGGCAACGAAAAATCGCCTTTGTAGAATTGGTTGATAAACTTCTCCAAACTTACTGATCATTGGGATGCAATACGAACTTAAAAATTAACTTTCTTGCATTCGCACTTGGATTTTTTCCCGCCAAACCTGGGAGATGTCAGCGATGAACATGGAGAGCGGTTTCATCAAAACATTTCTGCGATGGAGAAACGATACCAGGGCAAGTGGAGTCCAAACATGCCGGCTGATTGCTGCTAGACGCTAATAAGGAAAACCTCAGATGTCATTTACAGCGAAAATCATCAAGAAAAACATTTTAAATAAAAAAAAAACATTTTAATATTGTCCTTGTGTACAGATTATTCTATTATATTCGAACATAAAAAGTGATTTTCTCAAAAAACCTGACGTGATAGCAAAATTTCGTGGTCATTTTCATAATGAGCGCCCAAAAATCTACAGGAACCACCAGATTTCATTTGAGAAAAAAGGAAAAGTTCAAATTTGTTGAACAATGTAATTGGAAACACTCCTCTTGCAAAAGTAAATGAAGTTAAAGTTCTTGGCATCAAGTCAGATGAAAAATTAAATTTCAAAAGCCACACACAACATATCTAGTCCAAAATATCTAGATTTCTCTACATAATATTCAAACCAGTGGCGGCTCATGACTAAAAATTCTAGGGGTGCTGTCTCTAAGAATGGGTTGAAATAATTACTGAAAAAAAGTTTCAAAAGTTACTGAAAAAGTTATTCAGTGAGCTCATCCTTATATTGTTCTTGATTATTTCAATTGTAAATAAAAAATTTAGGGGTACTGCAGTTCCGCAGTGCCTACCGACGAGCCGCCACTGATTCAAACTCAAAAATACAATTCCTCAAAATGCTCTCCTCACACTGGATGACTCATTTAGTCATCCACACTTACAATATGCAATCACAGCATGGGGTAGTACAAAAACTTATATACGATATCCGCTAGAAGTAATCCATAAAAAATGCTTACGAACTCTCAAACAATGATAACAGGCAATCTCATACCTCTTCATTGTTTAGAAATTTAAACATTTTAAAACTAAATGACTTGTATAAACTTACTGTCGGTATCAGTATGTACAAAGTTGTTAATAATAGAAACTACTTCGCCCATTGACAGGGGCGATTGTCCCTCACCAGACCAACCATAATCATAATACAAGGCTTCCTAGTGATTTCATATATTAATCAATGCAAATTACCCCTACAAAGGGGCAGATATCTGGAACGCTATACCTATAAATATCAGACAAACACCATCATTAATTTCGTTTCGCGAATCACTAAGAAACACTTTATTAATTCCTATTAATGTATGTGTGTAAGACCCTAATATATATATATATATATATATATATATTGCAACTTGTAAATACTACTAAGCACTGAAAATCACCGACTGTATTATATATGCAAAATTCACAATCTTAAATTGGGTGCAATCACAAGCTATATAAATTATATGTTAAAAGTTTCCATTATATTACACTATACTTACAATGTGCATTATTCGTCTGTATTTTTTTAACTTTAAGATTGTATCATCATTTCTAATTTGTAATAACAGAAATTAACTGTTTTTTGGCGTTTCAACATGTTCTGTTTACCATATTGTTTACCATTTTTCTTTTCTATTATTTCTTTTATTATTTCTATTATTATACCGTATTGTTTACCACTTCTTTTTCTATTATTTCGAAGATTAATTCACTTTTCGTTCGTAATGACAGAATTAACTAAGGCAACATTTATTTTATTTTCTACTAATTCTATTTATATTTCTTAGTTTACTTTGTAAAAATAGAAATAAATCTCAAAGATTGTTGCCTGAAAACCTGTCATGCTTCCCAACGGCATATTCAGATAAGAATACTATAATTAAACTACTCGTCACACCAAAAAATAAATACAAAATTAAATGTTTATGCCAATATTGTGTAAACCAATATGGATGCAATATACTGTATGTCCCACAAAAAAGTACACCCAACTTTAGATTGTACTAACTCCTCCAAAAATTGAGATATTTTGGATCTGTTTGTTTGATTTAATAGAGCAAATTATTCTTTGTTAACGTTCAAATTTATTCATGTTTAAACGATTTAGTGTTTAAGCATCTGCTTTTAACTGAAGGGTACAACAAAATGGATTGCGCAAAATTGGTCAATGAAAAAATAATGTGTGTGCTATCGATGTAATGAAAAGACAAATACATAATAATAGATACTTTAACATAATTTTAATAAGATACAAAGCAGATTTTTCTTTATTCCTTATTGCAAAAGTTATGCTTAGTTTCGTTTTATTTCAACATGACCGCCATTCCTATCGATACAAATCTGGAGTCGAGCTCTCATCTTCCCTATCACTCTTTTGATAAGATCTGGATTGTCTTTTAACAAGTTGATTTCAGCTGTGATGCGAGTCCTCAAATCATCTAAATTGATAGGTTGTGATGCACATACTCTTTTTTTTCAAATGACCCCATAAAAAGTAATCACACGGGGTCAAGTCAGGGCTTCTGGGAGGCCATTCAATGTCATGGCCTGTAGCAATTACTCTTTGGTGGAAGACTTCCTGCAAGCGTTCCTTCACAATAACTCTCCTGTGAGCAGGAGCTCCGTCTTGCACCCACCAAATACGATTAAATCGGTTTCCATAATTAATACGTATTTGTGGAAGGATTTCTCGGTCTATCATTTCTAGGTAGGTAGATTACCATCGTAAAAGACCGGGCCAATTAACGCTCCATTACCGCACAGTCCTACCCAGAGAGACAGTTTTTGTCTAGAGTTATTCTTTTCGTAGATATGATTGTCAGGTGGATGATTTTTTGGTGCATACTGACGGCAGATTTGTCTGTTCACTAGACCATTGATAAAAAAGGCCGCCTCATCTCCAACCACTAATTGTTCCGTGAATCTTTCTGGTTTTTCAAGAAACAACTGGGCAAATCTTAGGCGGCGAGGTAGATCTCCTTCAATGAGTTGATGTCGAATTTCCATTCTGTATGGGTACAAATTCAAATCCTCACGAACTATTCGATGAAATGACATGCGTGAGAGTTCTGTACCATTTCGCCTGGTGGACACTTTTGGATGTCTCTCTAATAAATGCCGAACATGCTGAATGTTCTCGTCTGTTCTTGCCGTCTTCGGATGGCCTGAACGTCCTTTGTTCAAATTGAAGGACCGTTCCTTCTTCTTTGTATTTCCGAACATTCTTCAAAATTGTATGTTTAGTTGGAGAAGCTCTATCGGGAAATTGCAGTTCGAAGGTATTCTGAACTTGTTTTAAGCTTTTAGTTTGCAGATAAGTTGTGACCATGAGAACGCGCTGCCTTCGTGTAAACTGCATGATAAGGGTTTCAGTTATTTATAAATTTAGTAATTCAGATTCTTCATTTATATGTATGACTCGTATCTTAGATACAAAAGTTCGAATTATTTAAAAAAAATATTTGCAATATCCTTCGACGTAAAAAGTAGCACATTGGTTAAAGCAAGAGGAGCTATCTGGCTGAGAGAAATGATCATTCCGCGCAACCCATTTTGCTGTACCCTTCAGTTAAAAGCAGATGCTTAAACACTAAATCGTTTAAACATGAATAAATTTGAACGTTAACAAAGAATAATTTGCTATATTAAATCAAACAAACAGATCCAAAATATCTCAATTTTTGGAGGAGTTAGTACAATCTAAAGTTGGGTGTACTTTTTTGTGGGACATATGGTATATGTTATGTAATGTGTTCTTTCTGAATAAAGATTACTATTATTATTTTATATATACTGTATATACAATACTGTTTACTTCAAGTAGGCCTACGTATTTATTACGAAATATTATACAGGCAAATGTTACTCTAAGTTACAAGTTACGTCACGTCAGTTACTGGAAGAAAAGTACAACTAAGTGTAACATTAATTAGCGCAGCACTGTTACAACTATCATAAAAAAATAAAAAACAATGGCAGGACCTTCTTCAAAGTTACAGTCGCAAATTTTAAACTTTTGTGGACATTTAAAAAGAAAATATTTGTAACTTCATCTGGAGTTTAAAGCGTAATAAAAATCCAAAGGCTCGTTTCCGATCAGCTTATATAACTTATTCGTACAAAATTGGATTCGATCAAAGGGACGGATGCATCATTGGCGCATGGGCAAATTAAATAACAAACAAGGTGAATGAATCACTGTATGCATTTTTTTTAAATCTTAAATTTAATAAACGAAAAATAAAAAAGATAATAGAGAATTATATACTCGAAAAAAGAAAAAGAAAAAAATTGAAAAAACAAAAAACAAATAAAATTCAGAAAAAAAATTATAAATCTTTTCTGAAAGGATATTTTAGTATTTCTAAAATCTTCCCTCCCCTACTCCAGTGGTGGGAAAATTACTAAGATTTCTTAATCGAGTAAAAGTAGAATAGTAATGAAGTAGAAGCAAAATTAGTAGCTTAGTGTAAATAAGTAATCGATTAAAAGTAAAAACTACTGCTGTCTGAAAAGTAACTAAAAGTATAAAGTAGAAATTACTTCTCTGGACTAATTATATATTGCTTTTCAATGTCTATTTTTATTTACATAGCACAAATTTGCAGCACTGATATTCTAGTAATATGATTACAATTTTAACTATTAACATTCACTAGTAATGCCTAGTAATGCTAAATTGCAGAGATTACTGAAGTTTATACATTACATTACACAAGAAACACTACCATTCCAAATTTGCTGGTTTAAAATAAAAGAAAAATATAAAAAAGTAATTGTATAGCTTTTTTACAAAAGTAATGAAGTAAAAAGTAATTACTATTGATAAATTTTTTATCGATTACAAGTAAAACGTAGTCGTTTGGGAAAGTAATTAGTTACAAGTAGATTACTGGAAAACCTACTAAGTTACTGTAATCGATTACAAATGCTTCGTTCATTTGATGATAATGTGGAGGTAAATGAGCATTTAGAATTGCAATACATAAGAGTGGTTAATTTAAAAAACAGGCTGCTCATTTGTTCGAGTATTAAACGCAAACATCTCTCTTTAAATTAAGGAAAACTCTATTATTACCGAACAGACAAACAAAAAATTATTGTAACAAACTTCATGCAGTCATTAAAAATCCAGTCCCAAGAGCTATGGAAGAATATGAAGGCTTTAATTAACATAAAAAAGGTGAAAACAAATCCCTTGTCCTCTCTCACACAAGTCGGAAATTCTTAGTGTTCCCAAAGCCATAGCCAATTTATTAAACAACTTCTTTGCAAATACCGGCAACCTCGATTTCAATTACAGACACTCACTACCGACAATACCGTACATGCCACAACTAAATCCAAATCGAAACTCATTTGTCTTTGATCCAATCCTACCGAACGATATTTCTTTAATAATAAAAAATCTGAAAAATAAAGTCTGACATCAATACGATCTCGGTAAAAATGTACAAATTGGTATCCGATGAAATTGCAATACCACTCAGTAAACTAACGAATGAATCAGTAACCCAAGCTATATTCCCTGACAGTCTAAAGGGAAAGTCGGGAAACCCAAACACTCCATCCAATTATCGCCCCATTTGCGTATGCAAACTTCAAGTAAAGTATTTGAAAAAATCGTATACAAAAAAAACCAAGTTCTTAATCAAGTATAGTATTTTAAGTAAACCACAATCTGGGTTTAGAAAGAGGCAGACAACGGAAGATGCCGTAAACATGCTATTAGTAAATGTGTATCAGAACATAAACAGCAAAAACATACTGCATTCGTCTTCCTCGACTTGTCAAAACCAATTGATACACTTTCACATGAAATCATATTGAATAAATTTCACATATACGGAATAAGAGAAAATATCCTCATTTGTTTTAAATCACACCTGTCAAATCGTCATCAGTACATCAAATTAAAAGATAATTTATCCGACAAGGCGATGCTAACTAGTGGAATCTCACAAGAATCTATTCTTAGATCATTACTATTTCTAATTCACGTCACCGATTTTAATCTCTCAACCACATTTAATTGCGTACAATATGCAGATGATACCACGCTTACTTCTCCCCATCATAATTTAGATTTTCTGATAAATGAAACAAACAGGAAATGTGTATAAATGATTGTGTGCAAATAAACTTTTACTGAACCGGATAAAGTTATCTTATATGATTATTTTCAGAAAACATATACAGTATATGCAAACTATCAAATAAAAATTAGGAACACTACACTTGCAAGTGTAAATGAAGTAAAACTGTTTGCAGTCATTTAGATAAAAAACTAAATTTAAAAAATTACATATTAAATTCAAAATATCAAAATTTCTATTCATATTATTTTAAGTAAAAAAGTCTTCTGTAAAACGCACTCCTTACTCTGTATTATACTGTACCTTCATTCACCCAAGTAGTATGGGCGCAAATGGAGAGAGTGCAGTGCAATTGAAAATGTTAGTCAATGTTGCATAAGTTATGCAACAAAGGGGGAGGGGTGTTGCAAGCTTTATGCAACAAGGGGGGGAATGTTGCATGAGCAACAAGGGTTATGCAACTTGGAGGCGGAATTATCCCCCAAGAGAAAGAGAGGAGAAGGAGAGAGAGGAAGAGAGGTGTTCGCCTGGCAAGAGCCAAGCGCTTATTAAGACTTCAGCCGAGCGGCCGTTGTCTTAATATGTTCCTAATCAGCCAGCTGGCTTAATCAGCCAGTTGGCTTATCTGGCTGAGCTGCCAGATCTACAGATCTACAGAAGCTAAGGCTAACAAAGACCCTAAGATCCACTATAAGGTTAGCCGAGAGAAAGAAGAAAGTAAGGGGTTAAAATAAGAAAATAAGGGGTTAAGTAAGTAGCAAAACCTATCACTCGTGGGTTAAAATTCATTCAGGAAAAGAGAAAGACACCATCATCATCCGCCGGCCACTGCCGACAAGTCGGAAAAATAGTCGAAGAGAATACTTCCAACTGTTGCAGACCAGTCCTCCACTCCATAGGGAGGTAGAGGATGCAGCCCATTCTGCCGGAAAGGGGTGAAAGATGAAACGAAGTAAAATAAGAACGCATTACAAACCATGCAATACAGACCGGTCCTCCACTCCATAGGGAGTGGAGGACTCCTTCGGAAAGGGGTGGAAGATGAAAAGAAGTAAAATAAGAACGCATTACAAACCATGCAACACATTCTTAACTCAAACACTATCATACATGCAAAGTACAGACATGCAATGAAGAGAGTTACAGACATGCAAATAAGGAGAGAAAAAAAAGAATAACAAAAAGTGGGTTAGTTTACGCTACGAGCTACATCTAAGTTCGTGTTAGTCTAATTTTTTTTTGCTGGCATATCACATGCTGTCATGTCATAAGCTGGCATTATTCGTCAACAGACTCATCCCAGATCACCACCCCGAGAGCTCCTGTTACAAATTATTTTATCATATTAAGCAACGTTAATATTTTTAAAATGCCTATCTAAACGGTTCTTAAACAGATTAACGCTGGTCGAGTTCACGACGGGCTGGGGAAGATTATTCCATTTATCAATTACTTTAAACGTAAAGAAGTTTTTAGCGATATTAGTAATGAAACGTCTGCCACGCAACTTAAATCCGTTATTACGCGTATTGCTATTATCGAAAGTGAACAGTTTATCACCATTTACGTTATCGATTTAATTAACGATTTTGAAAACTAAAATAAGCTCCCCCTCTTAATCTCTTAGTTTTGAGTGAATGCAAGTCTGACTCTTTAATCCTATCTTCAAAAGGCTTGTTGTGCAAAGACGGAATTAGTTTCGTGGAGCGACGCTGAACCTTTTCTAACCTATCAATATCCTCACGCAAATACGGGCACCAAAACTGAACGGCATGTTCTAAATGAGGCCTGACTAGGGACTTGTAAAGGGGCAATATAATATTCGATTTAAATTCGAAATTACGCGCTATGAAGCCTAACATCCTATTAGCTTTTGCGCAAGACTCCAGGCACTGGTTCCTAACTTTTAAATCCATAGATACGCGTACGCCTAAATCTACTTCCTCGTCAACGCTTGCTAACTCTCTAAAATCCATCGGGTACGTGTAATTATTGTTAGGGGAACCTACTGTATATGCAAAGCTTTACATTTGTCAACGTTAAATTGCATCTGCCACTTATCCGTCCACTCTATAATCCTATTTACATCGTCTTGGAGCCTATTTCTATCGCCCACGTTAACAACCTTACCGCCTAGTTTAGTATCCGGTAATTTTGACACGTTGCTAGTCAATCCTACATCTATGTCGTTAATGTAAATTACGAATAGCAATGGGCCTAACACTGAACCCTGTGGGACACCGCTACCTACACCCAACCGCCCCGATTCCCTACCATTAACAACGACCCTCTGTCTCCTAGAACGAAGCCGACCACGTATACCGTCCGCTTTAACCTTCGCAATTAATCTTCTATGCGGAACTGTATCGAAAGCCTTTTTAAAATCTAAATAAATAACGTCAGCCGCTCTATGCCTATCGTATTCACGCACTATTTCGTTATAAAATTCTAACAAATTAGTTAAACAAGATCTATGGCGTGGAAACCCATGCTGAGTGCTGACTACTGTTGATCAAATCGCGACTTTCTCAGTGATCGATGATACGATCCCTAACTACGGATTCCAAAAGTTTACCGACAATTGACGTTAAGCTAATGGGCCTATAATTGCTAGCTACTGTGCGGTCGCCTTTTTAAAAATGGGCGTGACGTTAGTTAATTCGAAGTCTTCAGGAATAATCCCCGTTTCCAGTAACTGATTAAAAATGTTCGTTAAGGGGCCTATGATAACGTCTTTCAAATCTTTCAGATGTCTAGGATAAAGCGCGTCAGGGCCTGGAGCCTTGCTAACTTTTAGCCTATCGATATAATGCGCAGTCTCACCGTCGTAAACAGTTATTTCATCTAAAATAGTCTCGATGCTAAATGGAACAATATCGTCCACATCGGGGACATTATTGACGTCTTCTACAGTAAAAACTCTCGCAAAAAAGTTATTAAAAATACCCGCCATCGCCTGATCGTCGGAAGCCAAAGCGCCATTAGCGTCCACGAGATGGCCTATATTATCTTTTATCGGCTTACGATTATTCACGTAATCGAAAAACTTTTTGGGTTATATTTACTATCCGCAGCTATAAGTATCTCTAAATTACGCTAAGCATTCCTAACTGATCTTTTAACCTGACGTCTAAGCTCGATATATCTATTGACGTTAGCTACCGTGCCATTGCGCTTTTTAAGTCTATACGCTCTGTTACACTCGTTTATGAACTCGCCTATTTCCCTAGTCAACCACTTGGGCCGACCATGATTTCTAGTGCGCTTGTGGTTACGAGGAATAAACTCCCATTCGATATTCAAGAAACTATCTTTAAACACCTCCCACTGAAAATTTGCGTCATTACCCATAAATAAGTTATCCCAGTCCACTACTCTCAACCTATCCGCAAAACTATCAAAATTAGCCCTACGAAAATCAGGGACTTCTATTACGTTACTATCCTTAGTGTTTTCTATCAGTAGCTTAAACCTAATAATTTGATGATCACTACATCCTAAACTCTCGCCTACTTCTAAACATTCGACTATATTTTCGCCGTTCGTCATCACCACGTCTAAAATATTGTCACTGTGCGTTGGTTCGGTAACCATCTGTCGTAAAAAATTATCTCCCATGAACTCAACCAGTCTGAAACCCTCCTCATTACCAGTAAAAGTCTCGTAATTAACATTAGAGCAGTTAAAGTCTCCGACAATTATACTATTCCGATTATTAATAAAGTTACCAGGAAGTGAGTAAATTCTAGTATCGGTATCGAGGGGTTGAACGGGAGGTCTATAAACAACAACAAAATTAAAACTAATACTACGCGCCCTAACTTCAACGCATCTCGCATTAATTGCTGCCGGAAAATCTATCTTAACCTCGATAGCCCTAAGGGAATTACGAATGTACAGCAAAACGCCGCTACCAATCCTATGTAGCCTATCATGAGTAAAGAGTTTAAAACCAGGTATATCAAGTTCCCCCAACAAGTCCTGAGTCACGGTATTTAACCACGTTTCAGTGATAGCAACTATATCGTAGTTGCCGGAATAAAGCATATATTCTGTTAACCAGCCAGTTGGCTTATCTAGCTGAGTTGCCAGATTGCGCTATTTATTTAATTAAAGCATATATTCTGGCTTAACCAGCCAGTTGGCTTATAAAGCGTAAATGGCCTGTTCAGGTGTACATTATTGAGTTGCCAGATTGCGTTTATTTATTTAATTAAAGCACATATTCTGACTTACCCAGCCATTTGACTTAAAAGGCGTAATTGGCTTGTTCAGGTGTACATTATTAGGGTTGCCAGATTGTGCTATCCAGATATATTTGGCAGATGGTTTAAAAATCCGTTTTAGAAGGCAGCCATTTGCTGTAATTAAATGTCGTGTACAACCAAAACAATTAAATAAAACACCATTACATCATTCTGTTTATTTAGACGAATTAATGGATTCAATTTCACGAAATATATAGAAAATAAATATACAATGGAATATATATGATCAAAAATAATAATAGCATAAGAAATACGAACGATGAAAATATAATCAAAATAAATATACAATGGAATATACGGGGTGTCAGGAAATGATTGCCCCTCCAGTAGAGCAAAAACTAGAAGAGATAGATAAAAACCGGCGAGACCACTTGAAAGAGCGTTAAAATCTGAATAAAAACCATTATATTCTATTCCTGTGATTTTAATTCTTACCATTTTTTCCCCACAGAAACCATGGCATCATCTATTTTGAACGACTCAGAGAAAAAGCGAGTTCTTGACCGCATTCGAGCTGTCACATTTCGTGAAGCAAAGGAAGCTGGTGCAACTTTCATAACTCGACACTGGGTGGCTGAGAGATTAAAAAGATCAGAAGACTTTGTCAAAAGGAATTGGAATAAGAATCCTGAAGATTGTGAAACAGAATTTCGAGGAGGAAGACCGGAGAAATTATCTCAAGAATCGAAAGACATTGTGCTTGCTGCATCACGGCGCCGAAAGAAGAGCTGCTCTGAGGTAGCGAAAGAGATACTTAGCCGTCGTGGTAAGATAGTCAATCGGCAACTTGTGCATTAATTTCGAGTTCGCCAAGGCTTGAGTGCTTGGCATGAAATAGCTAAGCCACGGAAGAGTGATCTTAATATTGAAGATCGGCTATGGTTTTGTGATTATCTTGAGAAATGGACGGAAGACGATTTCCTTCACTTGGTTGTCAGCGATGAATTCTTCGTTTATGTCTCCAGAAAACCAAATTTTCAGAATGGTCGGGTTTGGGCAACAACTCCTGATGAAGTCCCAGACGACCAGAAGTATCGAGAAATAGTAAAAAATCCAGCATGTGTGGGTGTTTTCATTATGTTCTCTATTCGGAAGCTCATCTGGGTTATCAAACCAAGATGAACCAGTTGGGATGGGCCTTATTTTCGAAATGTAATTTTAGCCCAACATGTAATTCCGTTTTTGAAAGACCCCGAGTGTGTTTTGGATGTTGAGCAGGCAACCTTTCTTCACGACAAAGCCCCCTGTATGAAAGCACTTGCGACTCAACAACTGCTTAAGGACAATAACATTGATTTTTTCGGAAATAATGAATGGCCTGGCAATTCTCCCGATCTTAATGTCTGTGAACATGTCAGATCCATCATGAAGGATCGGGTGGAGTCCTTAATGCTGGAACAACCCATTCAGAATCGGTATTCAACAGAAATTATGACTGCAAAAATCAACGAAGTCCTTGAAGAAATGAGTCATGATACCGATCTCTTTGAGACACTTCTGGGATCATACCCCCGTCGATTAATGGCCGTCAGAGCTGCAAATGGGGGCAACACCCGATATTAAAACAAGTGTTTTTTATTCAAAATTAAACGCTCTTTCGCGTGGTTTTGTCTGTTTTTTTTCTATTCCTTTCAGTTTCTTCTGTACAGGGGGGGGGGCAATCATTTCCTGACACCCTTTATATGATCAAAAAATAATAAGAGCATAAGAAATACGAACGAGAAATATATAATAAAAAATATACAAAACGTGGTAGCATAACCATCAATATATTAGTACAGGAAAATATATATATATATATATATATATATATATATATATATAATTAAATAATTAAATAAATAAATATACATCAAAATACTTTATGTTCTACGGCGCAAAACGCTAAACTCACCCGTAATCGAGTCTACATTCACATCGTTATTACTTTGCACTACACTGTAAAACCGTCCAAGCAATACTTCACCGCTCAAGTTATACGGATGCCTCTACTCGACATAAATGGCTTTCATATCGTTCAATAGTACTATTTTTGTGCCCACTTTACATTCGGTTGGCAAGTTATCTTTAAACACGGAGAGAATACAATAAAAACCACGCACAAAGAGGTCATCGTTAACCACAACATCAAGTTTATAAACACTCCTTTCCAATCAAGAGTTTTTCTTAACGTCCCGAGCTTTTCAATCGTGAACTCTTCTTCACTCTGCATAGCGGCAACTGAAATAATCTTCAAAGTCGTAACGACAGCTATTCATTATATAGAGTTACAGCTCTTCATGGTGAACACTGTAGGCAAGCTCTGCCCTGTACCGCTCAAGTGCTTTGTATCAAAGTTCAGTATATTTCGAAGAATCTAAACCTTTTAAATATGCATCCAGCTCTAGAGCATTCTCACCTTGTTCATTCCTGCATTCGATAAATCCGTCGAGCAGAGCGGTGTATGCGTATTCAAGAACCGTGTCAAAATAAATCATATCCGTAACACGAGCGTCTAATATAGGCTTCAGCTTGCGGAATCCGACGATTTCAAACATTCTGTCGAGGATGAAACGGTTTCGCGTAGGGACAAGAACGTTATTATCAGATACATTCTTCCACATCAGTCGTATATGAATGCATGGCTGATCGTTATTTATGCACAACGTGCAAATAACGGCATATGAGGGGGTGTCACTAATCTGCTCTCTTGTACCTACACCTGCAGGTATTTTATAACGGTCCTCTCCCCACTTCTCAACTATCACGAAGACTCTATTCATCTCCTCAACACTTAAATAAATAACATTACGTTACCAGAGCTTGCTTGCCTGTAAATCGTTTCAAGTACATAGTTAATGGTGCCGGTTTCACGCCTGAACACGCGTAATGACTTCGCCACGGAGACATCGTACGAGGCGTTGAGAATGCTTCTCAAAGGAAGTTCCATCGTATTCGCACGTCTAGTCGGTTCAAGCTCTGAGATGACTATGAGCCACAGGTGGACGGATCGGCTCGACGGGCGGAGTGAGTCACGCTGATGAAACGTGTACGGGTTTGTTCGAACTCGTGTGTTTCGGAGTGGTGAGGTACACGAGTGGGCGGCTCGCTTGGGGGAGCGAGTCACGCCATAAAGTGCTGAAGCGTTACAGGCTTGTTCGAACACTTGTGCCCATTATACTGGGCAAACAGAAATTTCCGCTACATGAAGCAATACCAACTTTAATGTTTTATCACTCATCAGACGTTCATTTCCACAAACTAAACATCTTCACAACCTCACTACAAACCTCTTCATGATATACTGTATATTAATATAGTGGAAAATACTTAAGATTCTCCATGATGACAAGAATTACTTTCTCAACCGTAGGTTACGAGTAGTCGGTATGATGTAACATGACACTATCGTTTGTCACACCACTCATCAACAAGACTCACTATCCATAACTGTTGCTTATCTTCTGAACGTGTTGCTTCTTCTACTTCGCGGTATATGTGAGCTTTTCTAAAGGTTAGGTCTACAACATACTTCAATACATCATTTGTACTACGAAATCCTACAATGCCCTCGCCAGAATACCCGTAGAGTATTTGAACATCTTGGTCCTTCGCACTGCTCAATGTAGCCTTAAAAGTATTAAAGGAGAGGGGAATAGGGAGTTCTTCAGTATCCACCACATCTTGGCACTTTGCCGAATACCACTTCATAAACGTTGAACACGCAATATTAAAGGTAGCCAGGGCTTGCAGCAGACAACTGAACAAGCAGGGAAGAGATATGCTTAGGTAGTGGCAGGAGTCACGTGACCGAGCTTACGGAGGGCGGAGCTTAGCTTTTTACTGTGTACACACACACACACGCACGCACGCAAAGGAGAAAATGAAACCTTAATTGAAGCAAATATACGTGATAAATAAACATATCGTTAACAATACACATATATATATATAAATATAATCACGGATTAAGGTAACCAAAGGGTATGGTATCATAGGTACCAGGCACCTGGTAACTCTTCCTATAGGTGTTACGGCATACCTTCGTGCCCCTAAGTTCCTTCACACACCCCAGTTTCTACGCCCGAAAATTGTGCGTCCCCACAGTCAGTTGGGGTGGGTGATCACCCTCATCTTCCAAGCACACTAGATCCTTCAACGAGTCAAAGTTAACGACTCGACGGTTCGCATGGTTTAGCGTGACACCCTTAGCCTTCAAGACCTATTTCATATCCTCCCCTACCCTCACCCGTACCCCATAGGTTTTTGGCCCTGTTAACACAAACGAATCTGCGTATGCACCATCACCATACTGGTCCTTGATCTCATCAGTTAGCTCTCCGAGGAATTCCCCAATAGCAGGCATGTATTCACCTTCCCGCGCTGTGAATATCACGCTATCTGTGTCAGCGTACAGCACCCTCCGTCCAAGAGAGTGCAGTAGACCCCAAAGTTTGATGCGGGCGTAGGCCGTTGTGAAGCTGGCTATAGGTATGTTTGTGACCCGTGAAGTATCTGTGGCCAGTTCGGTGATGTTGTACTTTATTATGTACGTTATGTACGCTATGAACGTATGTTTGTAACCCGTGAGGTATCTGTGGCCAGTTCGGTGATGTTGTACTTTATTATGTATTACCAACATTCACTATCTCCATAACCTCTTTATAGGGAGCGTTCGCATAATCCCAGACTTCACTATAACTTTGTGCCAAATGAACGTTCCCTTTGGCGGTATTCTGTGTAAATTTCCCCCAACGACTGTTTAGACACAACTTTGCACTAAAGCGCTTACCAGGATTCTTAACAATTTGTTATCGGTCAAGCTGTATACCTTCATGGGCACGGTAACGCTGAATATAAGCCGTTTTTTCATCCTCGGTATCAACCCCTCGCGGATATCCTGGTGCTTCTACTTTATCCTTGGAAAATGCGTTTATATATGGTGTGAAAAGGTTGGGTAGCTTCTGAAACCTCCACACCTCATGTATCTTCAATATTCTATGCCCATGGCGAACGGCTAGGGCCAGCTCAGGGCTTGTATATACACCTCTGATCTTCTGATCTTATGCTGGTTGGTTGTATGGTTACAATAACCGCTGTTCTCCTCTGCACACTTTACGCACAGGGGAAACATGAGCTTGTGATCTATAACGACGGGTAAGATCGGCATCCATAAATCGCGAGGGGGGAGCACGTCTACGAGAGAGAGTCCAAAGTAGCGTTCATTCAAGTTAGCTGAAAACTCCTCGATGGATGGTATGGTGGGACCCACCAGTTTTTCAGGCACACCTACGGGGTACGGATTGTTCTTCATCACGTAGGGGTATAAAGAGCAGAAGTCGTAGGAGTGGAGTTTCACGCCCTCCGTAGGCGGAAAGTATAGCTTGAATGGGTTTGTGCGCCCTCCAAACAAGCTGTCATCCTATTTGAAGGGGTCCAACACCATTGAACGTTTGATAGCCCTTATTTATTCACGGTACTGGGCATCTGTTTCCATCCGTGCATCATACTCATGCTCCCACACGATATTGCGAGTGAACTGGGAGCCTATAAGTTGATCACGGTTACGGGTCCATGCGAGGCTGTCGGCGGGGGATTTTCCATAAAGGTCCCCTGTGACGGCACATTTAGTGCGCGGGCATCCATGTCACCAGCAGCCGTTATAGGAATACACAATCTTCTCACCAGTGTCTGGATCCTCACTTAGCCCGTCAACCCAAAAAACACGACCATTGACCTTAACGGGTGCTTCACCCGTGTTGCAGGCATGTTTTATGTATACCCCGGTCTGTTGCTGTTGGTATATCAGCCAGTAAATAGCCTTTTGCCCATAACTGCGGGAGTTGTTTCTGTGAATGATTGTTAGGGTGCCTTTAGGCATGAAGTTATTCTTGAACACTGTAAAACATAATGAGGTGATCGTGGTCGCGACTTGCAGCGGATCGCATTTGAAACGGGTTATGTATATCCTTCTAAAGGCTTGAATGCATAATCTAAGTACACGTACGTCATTCACGCAATAATGTTCACATTCATCGGCTATATTGTATGGACTAGCTTCATTAAAACTGTTGTAGTAGCGGTCAAAATCTTCACGCTCACTATCACTCATGTTAGTTTAGTTAAAGTAATGTTTGGGTGGAGGTAGTCCTACGTAATTCAAAGTTTCGTTAGTAAGGAATGTGTAAGGGAAATACCTTTTGAAACTTCAGCGGCTACGCCCATGACCTTGGGTAGCTTTGCTAATTTACAAAGTGTGAACAGCAGGGTGTCTTTAAACTGTACATTACCTCTTATCTGCATCTGTATTAGTTTGTTGTCTCTATTCAAGGGATCATCTGTAAATATCGCAGAAGACTCGTGTTCAAGTAGCTCCTTATAAAGGAACTGCGTGTCAAATTTCGCCACGTTATGGGCAAGAATATAGTCATTTTTTTTAACTTCTCAGCTAATTTGACAATATAGGATACAAAGAGTTTCACAGGGCTGCCGTGTGCATTCGTTTTAAAAACGTTTCTGTTTTCCACATTTGTGGCACTCGTCACACTCGAGCTCCATGCACTCATCACTGATAGTCTGACTTACGAGTAAATGTGGAATAACCTCTTTGGTTTCAGCGTTCGTGTAAGTTTCTATATCGTAGTAACCGGTTATACAAGGGCTATTTTTAGGCTTAGCATCTTTCATATAACATACATGCCTCACTCCATCCGCCTTATATTTTTCATGACATGTAGAACAGTGAATTTCATCGCATTTATGTTTTAAATTCCTCCAATTATCCATCATGTGAAACATACCGCACTTACAAATCCTCATTTCCCTGCAAGTGCCATTTGATTTATGAAGTTCAAAGCAATTATTATTGAAAAATGTATGTCTACACACATTACATTCCTTCTTCTCGGTTTCAACTACACGACTTTCACATTTGGGGCTTTTGCACTGCTCACATACCATGTAGCAATCCTTACAATGTTTCACCATATCATCAGCAAACTCGAGACAACCCTTACACAAATCATGATGCCTTCCATATTTTCGACTTTTATCATAACTGGCGTAGAAAGCCCTTATGTTACGAATGGGGAGATACGATGTTCCTGATAATCCTAAAATAAGTAGAGGTCTTGTACGATCTCTCACGCTGCTTTTAAAAACATACACAGTCCTAAGACGATCATCCATTCCAAACACGACTATACGTGCATTGATTTCCTGCTCGGCCCTTCTCAGTTCTTCAGGACCTATATTACACTCAAACTCAAGCTTACAATCTGAAGCCACTTTACGGGCACGCTGCACAACCGTGGGCAGCCATATTTTTTGCGTCCAAGTATTTAGCACAGTGAACATATGAGCTAAAATTATTGCTATAAAACCTCATCCACGATCGACGTTTAAATGCTTTCTGTAAATAACCGGAGAATTGAAATTAAGAGTATAAGGTGTGGCACTATGACCCGCAACCCGGAATACTCTGTCAATATCTACCATGAAGTTGTCCATATTGAAGGATGTACTACTTTGAGAGGCTTACATTATACGGCCCAAGATATCTTCTATGTCTACAGCCGCCAAACGTCTGAACGGTATTACTACCCAAAAATCGTCCCCCTCATCTGACCCGAACCTGAAGGATAACCTCGTCCAGACTTCATGTTCGTCGCGGTTCTGAAGGGCAAACTCCACAATACGTTCAACTACGCGCCGCAATCCGTTGGTATACTGGAATCCAGGGTCAACCTGACCACGTACCGATTTCTAGTCAGGGCAGGGGTGGGGGTAGTGGTGCGCACCAACTCAAATTTTATACCATCCTCCACAGTATGAGAAGCTGCTGCGGAGGAAGTACCCGGAACTGAATAATGGGGCATATTTGAGGAAGGTACTATTGTGGGGGTTGTGTCGTAAGACGTAGAGGGTTGGGGCCCTATTACTGGGGTCTAACAACCGGAGCAATCCTGGCACGCTTTATACCTGACGTGGAGGGCTCTTCACTATGCTTCCGCTTTGAACTGTCGCATGCTACAGGTGTCGCTGGTTAGGATTCGTCAGTGGTTCTGTGTAAGAAATAAAACAAAATATAAGGAACAGCACTCAAAATTTGTAATATTTTGTAAATGACCCACTTAGCGATGTGACGTGTTAGAGAGGGAATCTGTAGAAAAATTCAGGTTCACAAGCCCCTCCACGTGTATTATATATGGCCCTACAGGATGTAGAAAAACTGTATTTATGCTTAAAATCATTAAAGATAAGGGGGAGATGTTCTCAAAATTTGTGCGTAAAGTAATATGGTGCTATTCGACGAATCAGTCGGTGTTCAACGAGTACCAAGATGAAATTTTGTTCCACAAGGGTGTATATGACGTTAAATCGTTAAAAGGTAATGAACATACAGTTACTGTAATTGACGATCTCATGTTAGAAATGGATAAAACGTTTGCCGAGACATTTACAGTGTTCTCACACCATCTTAACATAAGCGTATTCTTCATCAACCAGAATCTATTTTTCAAAAATAGATACATGCGCGATGTGTCGCTAAATACACAATATCTAGTCTTATTCGCACAACGTAGAGATGTCACAAATTGGGGTATTAGCCAATCAAATGTTTCCGAATCAGCGTAAGGAGTTTTTGGAGGTTTATAAAGAAGCCGCAAGTCAGCGTTATGGATATTTGCTTTGTGACCTTCACCCGCGAAACACGTTTAGGGTGCTTCTAAGAACGAATATATTCCCAAACGAACCTGAAACGGTGTATATTCCAGAATGATAAATAGGCTGAAGAAATATCGTGAATTAATAAAAATCTATCAACGATTGCCCGGGGCACTGCAACAGATATTTGTTAAAAATATCGACTCCAACTTTTTAAAATGCATCTGTAAAATCTGTCTTAATGTTATAAAATGTAATGTGCCAATGAAGCCCTCTCAGAAGGCTCGCTTACGTCGTTACAAGAACATAATACGAGCGCTCGCTCATAAAAGTCAAACTGTGGGTAAGAAAAAGCGAATTATTGTACAAAGAGGAGGATCATTCCTACCCATCTTATTTTCAGTTTTGGGTCCTTTACTGACTAGATTAATATAATGAAGAAGGTGGTAGTGATTCCGCACGTGGTGTATGCTTCATTGCAAAGTTCAAAGATTCCAGACACGGCTCTAGAACCCCGCAAAAGTAGGCTTAAAAGAATGGAAAGCGAGTTGCTAGCCCAATTAAACAGTGAAAATTCACCTGATGAGAAAAGGATCTTGTACCAAGAGGCTTTGCAGAAATTTCTTCATGAGTATGAGTACGGAGATTATAAGAATTCGACAGAGCTCCCCGTGGTTATTAGGCACATTGCGAGTAGCGCTGAGCATGGCGACACAGGACCTGGGCCCGACGTTAGAGATGACCAACCAAAGAACAACGAAACACAACACATCGAACATGTGTTAAAAACAGTCTAAAAGGCCAAATTTGTCCTCTTTTAAAAAAACACTAATAAACGGCAAACTGTTCTTGGTATTGGCTGGCAAGCCGTTTGGGACGCTTCTGGCATCTTTTGTGAACGATTGATGTACGGTAATTCATATTTGGTATCAAACTAAAGCTCAATTGGAGGGAAAACGCTGCCTGCGTTTGATGTTGTGCAAATTTCCTACACCTAAAGATTTCGATACATCATGGATCCTCAACCAGGTAATGTAATGTTGACTTATCTACATATTTTATGAGAGATTTTATGTGAAAGAACATGTGACTTTGATAAAATTGATAATTATTACTGAAGTGTTATTATGCACCCACTTCATAAGGGGACTAAATTGTCACATTCAGCGTATGAATGATGTTTGATGATAATAATAATAGCTAAGAGAGTATGGGCTTTTTTAGTGAATGTTTGGACTACTTCTGCTGATGTAAGTAGACCTTTATACTTTTTTAGATATTTATATATATTTATTTTATAAGACTATACTATTTTAGGTATCTATATATATTTATTATTTTATTTTATATCTTGTCCTAAAGTGCACAATGTTTTTAGATAAAAATATTCTTTTTAGCTAGGCTGACGCCATCTTATTTTACAACATTCAAAATTTTATCATAGGTCACCATTGAATTAGTATTTTCTTTCATGGTAATTTCTAAAAAAAATGTAATTAATTTATGGGGAACTTAGCAAAGTTGTTTCTTTTGTAGTTCTTATACTGAGGTTGAATGTATTTTTTTCAGGTCCATCTGGCATTAGGACCTGTGCCTTTTATAACCATGAGAAGAGAAGAGCCTCCAAACTGCAATATGTGCAGCATTCTTTGGGCTCAAGTGATGTTGAAGATTTTGAAGAATATGTTGTAAATGAGTTGGATGAAGCAGTTGCAATCTCAGAAGACGATTCGTTGGAGGGTTGGTACTTTTTTTATATTTTGACCCAGTCTTATTTATAATGAGAATAAGAATTGTGCACGTCTAGAACTTACCAGTATATTTATCTTACCCTTCCACCATGTGAAGCATATTCAATCAAAACGGTACTATACATTTTGTAAGTATTATAATACCTTTCCAAGTTGTAGGAGCACCCCATATATATATGTATGGGACTGGGTTGCCATCATATCATTAGCCACAAAAGTTATCTCATATTATTTTTACACTTCAGATTGTAGTTCTGAAGATGATGAAGCTGAAGATACACTAGTCTTAGAAGCCAACAGCTCTACAGCCGCAGCCCCACGAATGACTAAGCGTCCACGGATAAGCAGGGAAAGACTGTTTTGGGAAGAAATGCGTGAAAGACAGATCACACCAACAGTTCCTATCTATGATGTGCGTAATGATGATACTGAAGATATACTCAGTCCCATAGACTACTTTCAAATTTTTTTACAGATGATCTATTGGGTAGCATTGTAGAACAATCTAATCTATACTCGGTTCAGAAAAATGGGAATAAACCACTTGCCATTGATTGTATGGAGTTAAAACAATGGTTAGGGTTATGTATGTACATGTCGGTTAGTAAAATACCAAATACTAGACTTCATTGGGGTGGCATTGGTGCAATAAATGAAAGGGTAAATTCAGTTATGAGCAGAGACAGATGGGAGGAAATAAAATCAAATTTACATATTGTAGACAATACACAGTTTGACAAAGATGACAGATTATCCAAAGTAAGACCTCTAGTTAATCACCTCAAATCAAAATTTCAAAAGATTGCTATGACAGAACATTTGTGTGTGGATGAACAAATAGTTCCCTTCAAAGGACGGTCTTGCATGAAACAGTATTTACCTAAAAAAACACACAAATGGGGCTATAAAATCTTTGTGTTGGCAGACCACATGGGTATGGTGTATGATTTTATACCCTATACAGGCAAAATAGAACCTGTAAATAATCCCAATGTTCCAGACCTCAAACCAAGTTCTAATGCTGTACTTCATCTTGCTGAGAGCATTCCTCCTTTTCAGAATCATAAATTGTATTTCGACAATTGGTTCACATCATTGCCTCTTCTTCATCATCTTGCTTCTGATGGAATATGGTGTTGCGGCACTGTACAGCAGAATAGACTACCAAATTTGACATTTATGTCTGACAAACAACTAAAAGCACTTGGTCGAGGTTCTTTTGATGAGTGGAAGACCAAATATGAGGATAGTACCAATATCACAGCGGTAAAGTGGCTGGACACAAAACCAGTATGCCTTGTATCAACATTTGCATCCGCACACCCAATAGATAAGTGTTCAAGGTTTGACAGAAAGATAAAGGAAAAAATTGAAATTCCTAGACCTGCTATTGTTACTGTCTATAACAAACACATGGGGGGTATTGACTTGAATGACCAATTGATTGCATATTATAGGATGTCCTTCAGGTCAAAAAAATACTACCAAAGACTCATCTTTCATTTGATTGATTTGACGGTGGTAAATTGTTGGTTGTTGTATAACGAGCAGCAAGTGCACTCGATGTCAATGTTAGGAAGCAAAATTCTCTTTGTGAATTCAAAATTCGACTTTCCAATTCTCTTTTGTATGGTGGTAAACACATGCAAAATAGAAGAGGAAGACCAAGTTGTAACACTGTGGGAAAAGCCTTTGAGTTGAAGAAGAAAACCGGGAGAGCAACAAAGCCAATTCCAGAGACAGATATAAGAAAAGATAAAATGGGACACTTCCCTATGGTTTCGTCCAATAGGGGAAAATGCAAACTACCTGGTTGTCACGGAAAGGTGACAATGTACTGCAAAAAGTGTGAGGTACATTTATGTTGCGATTCAAGAAGAAATTGTTTCCTAGACTTTCACACAAAATAAACCCATAACACTATAGGAACTCAAAATAATCATATTTTTTCCAAATTTTAATGTTATTATAATTTTGGGTGCATTATTTTGGGATGCATAGGCCTGTTCATCCCAAATATATTTTATTTACAAATAAGTATTAGTTAAAGTTACTACGTAAAATTTATAACGTCTAAACTAAGGAAACTAAGGAAAATATTAAAAATTTAGCAGCTGTATTTAGTTTTCTATTTTTAAGGAAAATTTTAATTGATCTCGTATGCCTAAAAGGACAAATTAGTCCCGTTTATGATTTTTGTTTATTTTCAATACAAATCTGAAAATTGAGGTTTTGATTGTTTATATGACCCTTCATAAAGGTACTTTTGTGTGAAAAATTTTTTTGGGTTCCATACAAAAAATTCAGGAAGTAAAGGGTTAAGTCTTTATAATCTTTTGAGTGAGGACCCTATCATACAGTGGACCGATACAGGCGAGGTCATTGTTGAAAGAACAAGGGTACGAGGATCCAACATCGTTGACATTGTTCATGATCTGGTGAGAAAGTGGGACAGGCCCTCACCAACAGGATGGGAGCATATTAAAGCAAGACTAAAAGCAAATAAATGTCCCCAAAATATTGATAGGTAATCTGCATAGGTTAAAAGACCTGGATCAAGTCTCGCATGTGCCACAACTGAGTACGCCATGGCCCCCAGCAGCAGCGTCCCTGAAGTTGAGAAAGAAGAGAACAAACGGCCAACCTTATCCACGTGTCTCTAAAATACGCAAATGGCTAACATATTAAGTAAACGCTATTATGACATTTCTAATCCCGCCTCCTATGGTGGCGTTAATAGACTGTACAGAGGTGTTTACGGAGTAGGAAAAACAGATGTTGAGTGTTTTTTGCTGGAGCAGGATGCTTATACACTTCATAAGCCGGTGAGAAAAAGGTTTAAAACGGCCAAGACAACCGCGGATTCGATTGACTCTATTTGGCAAGCGGATTTAACAGACATGCAAAGATATTCAGTGTATAATGACGGATACCGCTACATCCTATTCATAATAGATGTATTCTCTAGATATCTGTGGCTAATTCCCCTGAAAAATAAATCGCCTGAAACAGTTGCTAAAGCGACCAAAACGTTGATGTTAAAAGAAGAAAGGGTTCCTGGCTATTTTTGTACGGATATGGGGAAAGAATTTATAGGTCGCGCTTTTCAGAACATGCTGACAGAGTTTAATATCAGTTACTACACTAGCAGTTCTATACATAAGGCCTCTTTAGCTGAAAGAGTTCAACGTACCATAAAGGAACGCATGCATCGCTATTTTACACATAAAACACATACAGATATATAAACGTTCTCGGGTCATTGGCATCATTACAACCGTTCACACCACCGTACGATTGGCACAACACCTAACGAAGTTTTAGAAAGAGGTGCGCTGCCAGAGGTGAGAAGAGATGGAGCACCGCCACCCACAGTCTACACATTTCAAAATCAATGATTATGTAAGGCTATCACGTTCGGGAAATAAATTCGCGAAGGGATTTGAGCAAGGATGGACACGTGAGATTTTTAAAGTTCGTGCTATGAGACCTAAAGGTGAGATAATGATGTATTACGTTGAAGATTTGAATGGGGAAGAGATCGCTGGAGGCTTTTACCGCGAGGAGTTGCAGAAAGTGACATTTAATTTAGGAAAAAGTGTGTTTAAAATTGAAAAAATTTTAGGCAGCAAAGGTTCAGGAAAGAGAAAAATGTACCTGGTGAAATGGCTGGGTTACCCAGAAAGCTTCAACACCTATATAAAAGCTGCTGCAATAATGAAGCTTAATTAGTATGCAACATGGCGCCTAGCCACTTCTATGTCACACTCTCGTCCTCCTCTTCTCTGTCTGTACATCCTAACAACACCCTGGCCAACTTTGTGACAGAACTCCACGGACCCATTGAATTGGAGCGTGATTCGTATGAGGTGGGTTTATGTGAACTCCAGTTAGTCTCCAAATTTTTAACTCTTGAAAATGAGCAAATCATATTTCTGATCCTTAGAAGAATCGATGAGTGCGAAAAATTAGACATAACCTTAGACAATACTATGCGATCAGTCCTGTTCGGTGAGGTACAGTACTATAGCACAAATGTTTCGCTAGGAATCGGCATTATGATACAGCCATGGACATTGTGACGGGGTTAAACAAGAGTCTTGAAAAGTCGTACCTGACAAACGATTTACTTTTTGAAGTCGTAAACATAGACACGCCTGCATGCACATTGAAGTTAAAATCAACGCTTAGTAGAAATATTAAAGATAAAGAGCTGTTCACAATTGTGGCGAGGGCCGATATAGCGCAGCTCTCCAAAGAGATACCTTTCACGAGGCACAGCATGACTTGTCCAGCTTAATGTATCAATTGAAGATGGAGAAATTGGGTGAAAGCTCTCCACCCCAGACATGTGCTATATTTACAGCAATATCGTAGAGCACCAATTTTTGGGGACACCCAGGCGCGCCTGCTGCGCATTGCACACATCCCCAACCATAGAGGGAAAAGTTTGAGCATTACATATGACAAGCCCCATTATGTGAATGTTGCGACTAATCTATTAACCAACATCTCGATATATATAAGAACGATTGAGGGAAAAAATTTCCCATTCGGTGATGGGAGCTTAACAGTGAAACTACACTTTCGCCGTTTATAATGACCGAAGGCCATTCACAGTCTATCGAGGAGTGAGATACCAGCGTGGGAGTGGACTTGGATCCATTTTTTCATCCATACTACGCACCGCTGTCCCACTGTTGAAGAGGGGTGCCAGGTACCTAGGGAAGGCGTTACAAACAGGTTTTAACGCGGCAGAAGACATAATGGGTGGAACTAAGCCTAAAGAAGCTCTAAAAAAACATTTAAAACGTACACGGGACGAAATCATCAAGAGAAGAATGCTTGGTGGCGGAAAGAAGAGATCTGCCAGGAAGAAGAGATTACCATCACGTGGCGCAAAACGTAAAAGGAAATAAAAAAGAAGTCTAAGCGCATGAAACCTATGGCTGATCATTTTTTTAACTGATATAAGCTAAGGACACTACTCTCACGAATCACAGGCTGATTACTAGTTGTCGAGAGAGGTGGCACTATTTCTGACTCGTCATGGCGCGTTTCATCCATCCGTGTAGTTCACAATGCTGTAAATCGGAACTGTCCCTCTTTGATATGCCCCCACTCAGGTCTCTATTGAGCATAGGGACTTTATTACAATTAACCCATTAAACACAATTAGTTCGCCGAGTACCCCTATAGAATTCGTGATACCCAGCTCAGGCCCTTACTTTTTTGACCCGAGCTGCATGCACATGTACGCTAAACTGCGTATAGCCCATTCTGATGGAACGGACTGCGATGATAGTTACTCAGCGTACCCTGAAACCAACTTTTTACACTCCATATTCAGCCAGTGTGAGGTGTATTTAAATCAGGTTAACATCTCGGCAGGAACGGGGTACTACCACCTACGAGCCTATCTGGAAAATGTCCTCAACTTTTCAAAAGAAGCGAAGGACACCTTTTTAACCGCCGAGGGATATTACCAGACTAAAGATGAAAATGGTATAAAGGATAAATTTAAAAATTCTAAAAAAAGATATACGAGTGTTTTGGACGTCTTCATACAGATTTCACATTCCAGGAGAAACTGCTTATGAACGGGGTGGATATGAAGTTGAAGCTTACCGCACGATTCCTGAGATCTGCATAAATCTGGGGTCTGATCAAGAAGAGGGCGCGAAACCCGTTGTGATTCACAATGGAGGCGTATTTGCGTATACGCCGAGTGAAATTAAGTTCACCAAAACAAATAGAAATTGAGAAAGACTTAATACACGCCACAGTAAAATACCCAATTAACAGGGTACAGATCAAACTATACACGGTGCCCGCCGGGTTGGCCTCGAAGCAACTAGAAAACGTGGCCCTTGGAGTCCTACCTAAAAGGATATTAATTGGAATGCAGGACCACGCCTCGACGAATGGAAAATATAAAAAGAGTGCCTTTAAATTCGAGAATTTCGGCCTTAAAAATATTACTCTATACGTAAATGGCGTTGCTTTGGGAGGGACTAATTACGGACTACTCATCAGACGCTGTGTTCCCGCTCTGCGCGAGAGCTTATAGTAGTCTGGCTCATAATACAGGTGCTGTGACGAGCTTGGGTTTGGTGTAACGCAGAAAGAATTTGTCGAAGAATTTAACATTTATTCATTTGATATTACGCCTGACTTGTCTGCTGGCGTAAATACGCACTTAAGTCCACAACAGAGTGGGAATATCTCAGTCAGGTTGGAATTTTCCATGCCTATAGACGTTCTTATTAGTGTACTCGTGTACCTCGAATCAGAAGCACTAATAGAAGTTGATCGTTTCAGGAACGTGGTCACAGACTTTTAAAATGGACGCGAATACACTCCAGAGAGTGATAAAAAGTGATCGAATCATACGCTCCAAATTTATCGGTGTGTTTGCGAAGAATAAAATATTGAATTTGCCAACTACGAGAAACTGGTAACATCGACATTGTGGGGGCTGAGGGGATTCATTGGTTTGCAATCTATTTTAAAAATAGGGAAAGAATGTACTATTTTGACTCAGTCGGCGCTCAGCCCTGGAATGATTCTGTGGTTGTACAGTTTATCGAGCAGATACATGTAATTGAGATTGTGTGGAACCCGTATCGCCTTCAAGGATATTATAGTAACACGTGCGGCATGTACGCCCTCTCATTTCTCATTCACATGTCACGTGGGAAGGGATTCATAAATTTTTAAAAATTATTCGATTTGTGCGACACTGAAATGAATGATAAAATGGTATGCAGACAGATAAAAAAAAGGTTCCCATATGTTCGCACCTGCTGTATTGTGTAAAGGTGTATATCTTTATTGTGTAAAGGCCTCTTTGTAGCCATTAAGGCTTATTTAATGGACACTGGTTCCGCTTTGCACATGTTTTCTACCATTTAATAAATGATCCGAAAATACAATGTGTTTTGTTCTTAACCCCGCAAAAATACTCGACCTCTGTGTTCAGATAGCTGGTTTGGCTGTGCGGTAAAGTAGCCATATCATTTATTCCACTTTCATCAAAACGAAAAGTAGCTATAATACGATCAAGTTCCGCATCGGTCCTATAAAGTTAAGTAAAAATAAAGTTTAACTAAAGAGCTACAATAAGAGAAAATGCCACAAATTTTAAAAATTATAATAAAAAAGCAGATATCCTGACATTTTTCAAAAGTAAGAGTGCTAAGACATCGTCTGCCGACACCGGGTTTCGAACCCGCCGACAATTCTTAATAGTTTTTAATATTTCTAAAAACCTACTGCGGTGCTGTCTTTAAATTATCGAGAAATGTACAAATAAAAACACTTTATATACATATACACATCACATACATATATACTTAACCCCTTATTCTCTTCTCTTAACCCCTACTCTTTCCTTTCTCTCGGGCTAACCTTAGAGTGGATCTTAGGGTCTTTGTTAGCCTTATCTTCTGTAGATCTGTAGATATATATATGCCAAAATAATCACGAAGGAAACAGACAATAATTAAAAACATAATGGGATTCATTTTTTCGTTGTAGAAAAATTCAGAATAAAGCTAGATTAGGCTAACAGCAAATTGTAATGGCAAGCAGATATCCTGACAGTTTTCAAAAGTAAGAGTGCTAAGACATCGTCTGCTGACACCGGGTCTCGAACCCGCAGGCAATTCTTAAAAGCTTTTTATATTTCTAAAATCCTACCCGTACAAGAAATGTGCAAATAAAACACCATATATATATATATATATATATATATATATGATGAAATAACCACGAAGGAAACAGAGAATGAGATAATAATTAAAAATATAACGGGATTAATTTTTTCGTTGTAGAAAAATTCAGAATAAAGCTAGGTTAGGCTACAGCAAATTGTAAGCGCAAGCAGATATCCTGACAGTTTTCAAAAGTAAGAGTGCTAAGACATCGTCTGCCGACACTGGGTCTCGAACCCGCAGGCAATTCTTAAAAGTTTTTAATATTTCAAAAATCCTACCTGTACAAGAAATGTGCAAATAAAACACCATATATATATATATATATATATATATATATATATATATATGACGAAATAACCACGAAGGAAACAGAGAATGAGACAATAATTAAAATATAATGGGATTAATTTTTTCTTGTAGAAAAATTCAGAATAAAGCTAGGTTAGGCTAACAGCAAATTGTAAGCGCAAGCAGATATCCTGACAGTTTTCAAAAGTAAGGGTGTTAAGACATCCTCTGCTGATACCGGGTCTCGAACCCGCCGACAGTTCTTAATAGTTTTTAATATTTTTATTGTAAATTTTAATATTTCTAAAACCCTACCTGTACAAGAAATGTGCAAATAAAACACCATATATATATACACACACACGTGTGTGTATATATATATATGTACACGTATATATATATATATATATATACATATAACTGCAAACACGCAGTATAATTAACGTAAAGAACGACGCTTTGTATAGGAGAATTATCCGCGCAAGATGAGAGCGAAAGAACGAAACAAATGAAAAAATGAGGTACCCACCGGAATCGAACCCGGGATCTTCCGATTGCCGGTCAGATATGATAACCACTACACCACAGGCCTCACCCAAACAAATGTAATTCCTCTACGTACGCGCAGAAACCAATAAAAGAGGAAAAATTAATAAGTTACCCCTAATTTAATTTCTATTTTGTTTTAAAAATCATATTAATGCTTTTCATGTTATAGTTTAAGGATAAAATTGCGTATTATGATAAAAATTTGTTTTTGTATTAAACTTAGTTTATCTTATTCGATTTTTGGTTTAAAAGATCGCACACCAAACGTTAAATTGGCCTCGTTTCACCACGAGAAGCTCAATAGAAAATCTATTGGCGTTGCCTTTTTTGACTTGGCCCCCATAAACGTATTTGTTTATGTTTAATAGCTCTGTCTATTGGGTCATATTTAGAGACCTTGTCGGTCTACCAGGAGTTGGTAAGTAAAGTGGTGGTGGTGGCGCTGTGGAGGTGATTGGTGGGTTGTTGATGGTGGTTGTGTAATATTGTTTCACTACCAACCATCTAAGTTTGGACGCTTGGTTGTAGCCCTCATATCGGTTACGTGGTGTTGAAGGGATGAGCTCCTAAAAGTCGTAGCCCTCATCTCACCATGTGCTGTTGATGGGATGAGCTCTTAAAAGTCTATACCTAGACGATTGTTGCTGATGTGATGCTTTTTTGTGTGGTGGTTGTGCTCGTATATATTTTGCTATTGGGGCTTGGCATGCATCAGTTTGTGTGTGTGATAATAGGGGGTTTATGGGCATATAGTCGGGGTGTGCATTTGTGTATGCTTTGGGTCGTATTTAGATACTTTGTCGGTCTACCAGGAGCTGGTAAGTAAAGCGGAGGTTGTGGCGCTTCACCACCAATCGTCTAAGTTTCGACGCTTGGTTGTAGCCCTCATATCGGTTACGTGGTGTTGATGAGATGAGCTCCTAAAAGTCGTAGCCCTCATCTCACCATGTGCTGATGGGATGAGCTCCTAAAAGTCTATACTTAGATGATTGTTGGTGATGTGATGCTTTTTTTGTGTGGTGGTTGTGCTCGTATATATTTTGCTATTGGGGCTTTGCTTGCATCAATCAGTTTGTGCAGGGTGTCCATAAATGATTACCCTGATTAAAGCATGCTATAACTTTCAAATAAACACTCATATTCAAACACAGTTTTAATCATAAGTAGATAAACATACAAAGTTTTGATACATAGTTAATGAACTTAATAAGCTTCCACATGTGCACCCCCAGTGGCACATAAAATGTCGTAAAATGTCTCTGTTTCCGCAACTGTGTACCTGGATATGCTCACCAATTACGCCATCCCCCAGTTGCAGGACAGACAGCCAACGGTCATCTTCCAACAAGATGCGGCACTCCCTCATTGGGAGCATGTTGTTCATGAAACTCTCGACGCAACATTTCCAAATCGATGGATTGGCAGGGACGGGCCAATCCCATGGCCCCCAAGATCACCAGACATTATCCCGCTGGATTTCTTTCTCTGGGGTCATGTTAAAAATTTGGTTTATGCAACAGTTGTTCCAGATATCAGGACATTGCGAAAACACATTACGGATGCAATTGCAACAGTTAACCCACAAATGTTGGAAAATGTGTGGCGTGAGTGTGAATACCGTTTAGACATTTTACGTGCCACTAGGGGTGCACATGTGGAAGCTTATTAAGTTCATTAACTATGTATCAAAACTTTGTATGTTTATTTATGATTAAAACTGTGTTTGAATACGAGTGTTTATTTAAAAGTTATAGCATGCTTTAATCAGGGTAATCATTTATGGACACCCTATATATATATATATATATATATACAGTTCTATATATATATAATATATATATATATATATATATATATATATATATGGTGGTTGTGTGTGATAATAGGGGCTTCATGGACGTACAGCCGGTGAGTGTATGTGCGTTTGTGTGCGCTTTTAATTCGTTCGAAGGTTATTAATATATACAGGCCATTTATGCCTTCTAAGAAGCCTTCTAAGCCATCTGGCGGATTAAGCCAGAATATATGCTTTAATTAAATAAATAAACGCAATCTGGCAACTCAGTCAGATAAGCCAACTGGCTGATAAAGCCAGCTGGCTGATTACGAACATATTAAGACAACGGCCGTTCGGCTAAAGTCTTAATATGCGCTTGGCTCCTGCCAGGCAAACACCTCTCTCCCTCTCTCTCCTTCTCCTCTCTTTCTCTTGGGGGATAACTCCGCCTCCAAGTTGCATAACCCCTTGTTACTCTTGCAACATTCCCCCCTCCCCTTTGTCGCTTAACATCGTGCAACATTCCCCTCCCCTTGTTGCATAACCTTATGCAACATTTCCTTTGCAACATTGATCAACATTTTGCATTGCACTCTCTCCTTTTGCGCCCATGCTACTCACCCACACTTATTATATTACTTGTGGAGTTCTCAAATGATACCCCATTGGTAGAGACTGGAAGCTTGATGGAAATTGTCGGAAGTCCAAGCCTCCCAATAAATAATTAAGTATAAAGGATGGCTACTCTTTAGGTACATAGTGCGTATTTATCAAGATAGAAGGAGTGATATCCATTTAGATGTAAATGTAGTAGGAGGCGCTGGTCTGGTCTGGTTGCAGAGCATTGGGTGTTGTCATTGTGAGAACGCTCGGGAGTCAAAACTGCCAAATAAGTCTACAAAGGAGGGTGATAGGGGGGATTTGGTTGGGGTGGAGTTAGAGATGGTGCTGTTTCCTTTTAATCGTAAATGTAATAGGAGGCGCTGGCCTGGTCTGGTGTCAGAACACGGGGAGTTCTCGAATGAGACTTTTTTTTATTTATTTTGGTCTTCATTTATGTATTTCTAATAGATGGGAATTCTCGAGAGTCAAAACCTCTGAATAGCTATATGAATTATTTGTGAAGCTACTTCTTGTATAAAATCAATAAATTTTAAAAAATCTTTAAAAAATGCATGGTTAGGTAGTTTAGTGTTTCATGTTAACCTTTATTTTCCACTGTCCTCTAATGCATAACGCGTAACTGGGTACACGAGATAAATGTATGCATAATATGGATGAAGTCTGAACTATAATCTTCATTATATTTTTTTCTACTTTTCGTATATACTGTATACAGTACATTCTTTAACAACTATTTTCTATCAGCAATGGCTGGTAGAGGAGGGAGAGCCTTGTCTGTTCTATACTTTATATTAATACTATTCCTTTGTGAAAGCTTTACATGCCTATAAGTGTAAGCACGGTATAAGTTTACAGTATCCTTTTTTCTACAGTGTTATTTTTTATCTTAGGTCTATCAGACATCTTAGAGAGAGAGAGAGAGAGAGAGAGAGAGAGAGAGAGAGAGAGAGAGAGAGAATGGTAAATATTTTCGCAAAAGGACTATTCCTATCAATGTCAATTTCCTTTTATAACTGATGTGTTTTCCCGGCAATAATAAAGAAAGGATTGGCCAAATACGCTGGGCGTGAATGTTTATATTTATGTATATAAAAGACTAAAACAAGAAAAATCAAATAGTATACTGTAATCGGGAAAAACACTTCCGAGTCTTATGAAACATATACGAGTCTTTTTTCATTATTCTCTATTCATTTTTCATTTGTCAAAGGGGAATTTCATATTTGGGAAACTGTTCCCTCATTTCAAACCGTGTCTAGATAATAAAATACAAGCCACAAGAAGTAAATATACTCTATGTCCCATTTAATAAATGCATGTCTAACTAATAAATAAATAAATATATATATATATATATATATATATATATATATATATATATATATATATATATATATATATATATATATGATATTTTAAACTATGTACCCCAACATACTCTTTTCAACAATCACCAGCCCCAATGTTGATCTTTTCAACTATATCCCCCCCAAAATTTAAACTCTGCAAATTAAAAATAAGATAAGAAAATAATAACAACAAATTTATTCTTTATTACAAACATATAATAAATAGAGAACCATTATTTACATAGGATAAAATTTGAATGCCCGATTAGGTCAACTGTACGCCCTTGACGATTGGGTAGGTTTAGTCGTGATATTTTCGTTAGTTTTAACGAAAGTATCACGACTAAACCTAACCAATCGCCAAGGGCGTACAGTTGACCTAACCTGGCATTCAATTAACCTAACCGGGCAGTCAGTTGACATAACTGGGCATTCAATTAACCTAACCGGGCACATATATGCAGTGGTGGGCACCGTTAATCAAAAAGTTAACTACGATAACGATAATCCGTTAACCGCAATTTTTAACTCCGATAACGATAATCCGATAATTTTACTACAAAGTTAACGGAAGTTAACGATAATCCGTTAACGATAACTATTTCTTTACTAACATTTAAAAAAATCAAGGAAAAAAGCTTTAAAACCCATAGAAAATGTTTATTTATGCAAAATCCAACAATAAATAGGTATTTAACTGTATTTTTATCAAGTTTTGCAACTTTTTTGCTTAATAACTTTTTTTTATTTTTAATAAAAAATGTACTGATTGCATGTTTTGAAACCCTTGTAACCACTAAGTTAGTGGTTACAAGGGTTTCAAAACATGTAATCAGTACATTTTTTATTAAAAATAAAAAAAAAAGTTATTAAGCAAAAAAGTTGCAAAACTTGATAAAAATACAGTTAAATACCTATTTATTGTTGGATTTTGCATAAATAAACATTTTCTATGGGTTTTAAAGCTTTTTTCCTTGATTTTTTTAAATGTTAGTAAAGAAATAGTTATCGTTAACGGATTATCGTTAACTTCCGTTAACTTTGTAGTAAAATTATCGGATTATCGTTATCGGAGTTAAAAATTGCGGTTAACGGATTATCGTTATCGAAGTTAACTTTTTGGTTAACGGTGCCCACCACTGCCACTAACCATTAACTAAATTTTAATTTACCAGAGAATTATTATGGCGGGAACTGAAAGGTAAAATTAAATTTTAGGCACATTTATTAAAGACTATGACACATTGTGCTGGTGGTTGCCCTTCAGAAAGACCAACTTCTCAAAGTTAGGCCCAACTGCCAGTCTTGACCTCTTGGGCCTCAGGATGTCCTTGCCGAGAGAGAAGAGCCGTTCCACTGCGGCAGAGGACGGAATTGGCAGACTGAAGTTATGGCGGTTTGAATTCATTCGCGGAGCGGTGATCTTCCGTGAATGACTCCTCGCAGTTAGCGTGTTAACGGACTTTAACAGACTAAATATCGAGTTATCGGAAGTTAACTGGTCCGATAACGATAAATGGAAATTAACTTCCGTTAATAGTCCGTTAAAAAGTTAACTTCGTTAATTAACTGTTATCGGATTAACGCTTTAGTGCCCAACACTGCATATATGTATATACATATCGAAACCTACGGTAAAATTATTGAATGCCCGGTTAGGTCAACTGTACGCCCTTGACGATTGGTTAGGTTAAGTCGTGATATTTTCGTTAAAACGCAGGTGTTTTTGCTACCCGCACGAAGGGTAGCAAAAATAACTGAATACCAGGTTAGGTTTATTGAATGCCCGGTTAGGTCAACTGTACGCCCTTGACGATTGGTTAGATTTAGTCGTGATATTTTCGTTAAAGCTAACGAAAATATCACGACTGAACCTAATCAATCGTCAAGGGCGTATAGTTAACCTAACCGGGCATTCAAATTTTATCCTATGTAAATAATGGTTCTCTATAAACCAGAAATATGATAGAATATAATAGAATTTTCAAGATATATATCTTATATACATATCTTAAAAATTTTATAATGTAAATAAGATAAGTAAAACCTGCTAAATTATCTCCCCCCTAATAGTGACCTTTTAAACTATGTCCCTACTCTCTGAAGCTGGGGGAGGGGGAAATAGTTTAAAAGATCATATATGTATAAGCAAACATATAATAAGCAAACAACCACAGGGAAAAAGGAAAAAGAAACACGAAATCCGAGCGCTTTCGTGATAGATTCACATCTTCAGGGACAAGAAAGAAATTTTCTTTCCTATTTCTTTCTTGTCCCTGAAGATGTGAATATATCACGAAAGCGCTCGGATTTCGTGTTTCTTTTTTCCTTTTTCCCTGTGGTTGTTTGCTTATTAATAAGATCACGTGTTATTCTGTGATTTTACTGTATATATATATATATATACATACATACATATATATATATATATATATATATATATATATATATATATATACAGGGTGGGCCAAATGTCTGGATCCATAGAAAATATTTATTTTAATACATAAATTACAACAAATGGTAAATACTTAAAATGAATATCAACTTTAACTCGTAAATGCGTATCCGTGATACTGTACAGTAGTTCGTACTCCAGTATAAATACTCAAATACTTTTTTATTTCAGCCCAGAAATGGCTTCGAATCTAACAACAGAAGACCGGGTAGAACTTGTGCTCATGTACGCAAACAGGGCGCTTCACACAGAGAAGTTGCTACCGAATTCAATAGAAATCATCCTGATAAGCATCCAGTAACACATGCGACTGTTGGCAAGTTGTTTAAACGTTTCAAAGAAACAGGAAGTGTACATGATCGACGGCGTTCTGGTCGTCCAAAAACTGCAACTGATGAAAATACCTCTGCAATGGTATGTGAAACTTTAACGAATAGTCCAGTAAAGTCAACAAGACGATTATCAAATGAAACACGCATCTCGAGAACTTCAATTCGAAGAATTATTAAAAATCATAATTTCCATCCCTAAGTGTCTCGATGTCAGAGGCCGCCAATTTGAGCATTTGTTATAATTTGTTGTTTATACTGGAGTACGAACCACTGTACAGTATCACGGATACGCATTTACGAGTTAAAGTTGATATTCATTTTAAGTATTTACCATTTGTTGTAATTTATGTATTAAAATAAATATTTTCCTATGGATCCAGACTTTCGGCCCACCTGTATATATATATAAAATGCCTAAATCCTCAAGTAGTGTCAGCAGTTAGCCTCGTTTTTACCAGTTCGATCGAACTTTATGGGTGACTTTAAATGCGCTAACGTGAATTACGATACAATGCAGGGAGACGCGGAAGGTAACCGTTTAGTTAATTTTCTCGAGGATAGCTTTCTTATTCAAAAAGTTGGGGAACCAACGATGTTGGACAGTATTTTAGATTTAGAAATAACTACGGATGACAGGCTTATTTATCACTGATCTTCAAATAATAGAACCGTTAAGCAATAGCGATCACAATATGGTAGAGTTTGTCCTCTCAGTAAGTCACTGGAGACCAGCTAATTCGACTAAAATTCCTGACTTCCAGCGCAGACTTTTGTAAATTTAGAAATGAATTGTCACGCGTCAATTGGGAAAACGTAATGGGAACCTCCAGCGCGCAGACTTTTGTAAATTTAGAAATGAATTGTCACGCGTCAATTGGGAAAACGTAATGGGAACCTCCAACGCAAAACTTATGTGGGAATCGTTTGAAACTGTGCTTAGGACTATAAATGAGGAATGTGTACCGTACAAGATTAAGCGTGCGAAAGTAAATAACAAGCCTTTGTGGTTTACTTCTAGAGTAGGGGATATTAGAAAAAGTAGAGATAGGGCTTATCGGCTACATAAGTGCGATAAAGACAATCTGTGGTTACGAAACAACTATATATCTCTAAGGCGTGAAGCGAAAAGCGTAATAAAAATGTCCAAGCGCGATTTTTAAATTTCCATCGCTCGTGACAGTAAAGTAAGCCCCCAAGCTATTTTTCCAATACGTTAACAATAGGAACCCGGTAATGAACGTGATAGGACTGTTGAGAAATCCTGACAGTGAGCTAGTTTCTGAAAACAAGCAAATGACTACTTTGCTAAACGAATGTTTTACGTTAATGTTTACAATAGAAGATGTAACGAATATCCCTACGGTCATAGACTTAATACCTTTTGATAATGGTAATACTTTAGATAATATTGCACTATATTTTTAAAGTGAAAATGTTTAAATCACCGGGGCCAGATTCCATATATCCCACACAATTAAAAGAATTAAAAGAAAGCATTGTTGTGCTGCTAACAAAGTTTTTTAATGCGTCTATTTCTGAGGGGTGAGTACCAGATAACTCCAAGTTAACAAATGTAACACCTATTTCTATGAAAGGCGATAAAGGTGCGGCGGGAAATTATAGGCCAATCACTATAACGTCTGTTGTAGGTAAGCTGCGGAATCGATAATGAGGGATCGAATAGTCGAACACTTAGAATTGCATAACTTGATTAGAGATACTCAGCACGGTTTTAGGCGAAACAAATCTTGTTTAACTAATCTTTTAGAATTTTTTCAAAGTGTAGTTGAAGATTATGATAGTCATCGGGCGGTAGATGTAGTGTATTTAGATTTTCAAAAAGCGTTTGACACCGTACCGCACAAAAGACTCGTTGAAAAAACTAAGGCTCATGGAATCAGGGGTGCTGTAATAAAATTGGATAGAAGAGTAGTTGCGAGGTAGGAAACAGAGGGTGGTCGTTGATGGAGCGGAGTCGTGTTGGGCTAATGTAGTGAGCGGCGTTCCTCAGGGTTCTGTATTGGGCCCCTTGCTTTATCTTATATATATTAACGAGCTAGATGTTGGCCTAGTCAGTATAGTTTCAAAGTTTGCGGGTGACACGAAGTTCGGTGGTAGGGCGATTACTGACGAATATAGAGGTAAAATCCAGGAAGATCTGAATAAAATCGTAGATTGGTCAGTCACATGACAAATGTGATTTAACGTCATTAAGTGCAAAATTTTACATATAGGTTCGCGTAACGGTAATTTTGCGTATAGTATGTCAGGGAACGAGTTGGCAAGCGTAAAACAGGAAAGAAGGTTCCGTAGATCAGGAGAAAGATTTAGGAGTTATAGTCATTGGTGATTTCAAAGTAGCGGCACAAAGTACAACAGCGGTCAATAAGCAGAACAAAGTGCTAGGTTTTATAGCTAGGAATTTTGAGTAGAAATCGCGCGATATTATTGTTCCTCTTTATAAGTCATTAGTAAGACCCCAGTTGGAGTACGCGATCCAATTTTGGAATCCACATATGCGCAAGAATATAGACAAAATCGAAAGAGTTCAAAGACGAGCAACTGAGATGATTCCGTCGCTTTGGTCAAAGTCGTTCGAGGATAGGCTTAAGGTGTTAAAATTGACTATACTCAAGACTAGGAGCCTAAGGGGTGATCTAATTCAGGTTTTTAAAATTATGAATGGGTTCGATAACGTAAACAGAGATAGCTTTTTCGAAATAATTCAATCTAGTAGAACTAGAAATAAAGGGAGTAAGCTTTCAAGTAGAAGGTTCGAGACGGCAGTCGCCAAAAACTTTTTTGCGCATAGAATAGTAAATAGCTGGGATACTTTGCCGGTAGAAGTAATTATAGGACGTTTATAAATGTGTTTAAAAATCGATTAGATACATATGTTCTACAGATCTACAGAAGCTAAGGCTAACAAAGGGATCACTTTAACATATTGCTTTCCAAAGCATTCGGGGAGCACGATGTTAAAGTGATCACTCCTGGGAAGCAATATGTTAAAGTGATTAACACTGGGATGCAATATGTTAAAAAGAGAAAGGTTGATTGGTTAGAAAGAGGTTGGTAATCTAGGCTAACTAACGAAAATATCACGACCTAACCTAACTAATCGTCAAGGGCGTACAGTTGACCTAACGATTGGTTAGGTTAGGTCGTGATATTTTCGTTAGTTAGCCTTATAAGGCTAACTAGAGAAGGCTGGGGGCCCTGATCTTCAGGTGATCCAAATATTTTACATTCACAAAAATGGCAAAGCATAATAAGTTAAGTTGTCCATAAATTTACATTTTCTCAAGCTAATCTCTAAATATTATAAACTATTGTAATGTAACTATAATTGGTTGTGTAATGTCTCTTTTTGGGAAGCAATATGTTAAAGTGATTAACACTGAGAAGCAATATGTTAGTGATATATACTGGGAAGCAATATGTTAAAGAGAGGTTCCTGGGAAGCAAATGTTAAAGTGATCGAAGGTGTTAAAAGAAGAGTATAGTTTAAGGTAGTAAAATTAAGGTTTTTGTGGTTCGGAACACACATAAAATTGTAGGTCCCCTCCGCCACCACGGAGGACATACGCAGTCCACAATTACAAACACGGTTAGGTAGACTAGCCATCAGTGGATCTTAGGGTCTTTGCTGGTGTGAAACATTATACTCGTAACATTATAACTTTGTAAATAAGTGGGATTTTCTTGTACGACCTATTTTTCGAGGTTATGTTACGTTAGTTAGGCGAACTCAGGTTAATTTAATCTAATCAAGGGTAAGCTAACACAAAACAAATCAGTGTGTGTGAAGTCTGAGGAAGCATAAAGGACGACTTTTTGGACTTCGAGTTTTTTAATTAAAATCCTAACGCGGGTGAAATTTCAACATATAATCATTGTATACAATAAAAACGTGTTTTCTCTAAACTTTCTTATAGACCCTCTCCTACTATAACCCAAGTGAAAGTGATTAAATAGTTGAAAATATAAAATACACAACTCTTTCGACCTACTGTATATAAAATGGTCATTAGGGTGTACCATTTTTGGGTCATTTTCAAAAAGTCAAGGTCCAGGAGTCTAATGTTGTGCCAAATGATGTCCTAAACACGAATTTAACAAGCATTTTCTAATCCAACAAATTTTGAATCCCCCCCACCACCCTTGAAATTTTGCCCATCCCCTTTTCCTAAAAACCCCATATATCTAAAAAACTATCAACTTTATCGAAAATGTTATAGAATAAAAATGATTTAGAATCAAACGTTCTATTAGAAAAGTTCATTAAGATAGAAATTTACGTAATTTTGAAAATTTTCATTTTCTTTTGTCCAAGAGCACCTTATTGTATTAATATAAAATAAGGTGCTTAAGTTACATTATTTATGAGTATATTGTGAGTATAATCCAAATTTAAAAATCCTTTTTTACATTGAATTTTAATAAACAAGCATTGTTTTTACTCTTATTGTTTCTTTTCAGACTGCTTTATTGAAAAAATAAATAAAAAATGAGTCAAACAGCTACAAAACAGCATGACTTTATTCTTGGTCGCTTTCAGGCTGATATTATGAGTTCATCTAAAATTGTTTTACCATCCAATAAAGATGTTCTAAGCCATTTTATTTATTTACGGAGAATGCAGTATAAGGGTCCAAAAGTTACAAAAGATTCTACTGTTAATGAAGTTCTACAGAAGCTACTAATAATATGGCAAAAAGCATGCATTCCTACTATAGATATTAGTAAAAACCCTAAAGGCAGGAAGATGCTGTTAAATCTAGAAGAAATGCATAATAATTTAATCAAGCACAAAAAAAGAGCAAGCTTTGAAAATGAACTCTCTAATTTCATGAAAATTATGGATTCCTTTTTTGACATCTCTTCTCAAAATGCCGTTGAATTAATCCAAAAAGACCGCATGAGAACTGAGCCTCAGAAAGCATATGATATTTCATTCTTAGAAGATCAAAGAACAAAACGAGAAACATGTTTAGGTTTGCTAGATGCAGATTATGCATCAAAAGTACAGCGCAAGTACATTAGATTAGAGAAAGAGAAGAAACGCAAAGAGAAACATAAATCAGTGAAGCAAGTGAGTGCTACAGCCAGAACATCAGAGACCCTTCTTCTAGCACGACCAGTTCTGAGACAGACAGCTATGAAGAGTTTCCGACAGAACCTACAGCAGGACCTTCAAATGCTTCCAGCACCAAAAATATTCTTGCCTCGCCATTGGTTTCCTCCACTGCAGACAGACTTAATCTCTCTATTGGACAACGGACTGTTTTTGCTGCTGCAGTAGCCATTAGGTGTGGCAAGGATATTGAAAAACTGTCTCTCTCCAGGACCACATCTGCAAGAGCCGCTCGAAAGACAAGAAAACGAAAATATGAAACTTGCATCAAGGATTTTACTCCTCCTGATCACTGCCTAGTACAGTGGGATAGCAAGCTGCTTACTAAATCATGTTCAGAACAAGAAGACCGCCTTGCAATACTTGTTACTGGATACCCAAATGTAGAAAAACTTTTATCAGTTTCTATAATAGATGATTCCACTGGATTGTCTCAAGCCACTTCTGTATTTCAAAGTATTGAAAAATGGAACTTGAAGCAAAATGTCTTTGGAGTATCATTTGATACCACTGCATCCAATTCAGGATGGATGAAAGGTTCCTGTAAGTTACTTGAAGAACTTTTGCAAAAGAAATTGATTTGGTTAGCATGCCGCCATCATGTGGCTGAAAGAGTTTTGTGTGCTGTGTATGAAACCATTTTTGGCCCAAGTAAATCTCCTGAGTTTGAGTTATTCAAAGAATTTCGCGAGTCTAAATGGAAGAAAATTAATACAAAATCTACATACAATGTTCTTGATGTTAAATCAAGGTATCAAAGAGGCCTAAAGGAAGAATGTGTAGAATTTATGACCCAATGTTTAAGAAAATCTGACTGCTTTCCACGTGATGACTATAAGGAAGTTGCTGAAACAACTTTAATGCTTTTAGGAGAGGTTTCCAGAGAAAACAGTCATTGGCGGAAACCTGGTGCAATGCACCGTGCCAGGTGGATGGCAATGATTTTGTATACAAATAAAATGTATGCTTTTGCCCACCAAGCATCATATGATGAATCATTGATTAAGAAATTAAAGAGAATGTGTCTATTTAATTCATTAATTTATGGAAAATACTGGCTTTTATGTTCTAATTCACTAGATAGTCCAGCTAATGATCTGAAGTTTTATCATGATTTGGTGAATTACAAGAAGGAAGATAGGGAAGTTGCAAATGCTGCTTTGAAATCTTTTGCCAATCATTACTGGTATTTGACGGAGGAAGTGGTCCCTTTGAGTTTCTTTGGATCTCTAAGTAATGATGAAAAAGATAAGATCGCAAAATCCTTAAACAAATATCCAGTTCCAGAAAATTATGTATGTGGGCAACCTGTTTTCCCCATTTTAAAGGAAGACACAAAGCTTCATCAGCTAGTAGGTCCAATTTCATGGCATTTATTTCAATGCTGTGGGTCAAAACCAGACTCATGGATAAAGAAACCAGCATCAACATGGGAAGAGGTCGATGACTACAACAAACTAAAAAACATTCTTTCATCTATTGGAGTAGTCAATGATACCGCTGAAAGAGGAATCAAGCTGGTTCAAGATTTTCATGACAAATGTCAAAATGAAGAAGAATTTCAAGGTCTTTTGCAAATTGTGGAAGAGAATAGAAGACTAATTCCTGATCCTAGTAAAGAGACTCTTAAAAGAATGAAACTCAGTAAAGAATAGTTCATTAACAGATAGATTAGGTATTTTTATTTGCAGAGATTGTTTTAATTTAGAAGAGGCTGATTTTTTTTTGTTATTAAATATACCATAAATTGTCTTTTCTTATTTTTATGTTTAAAAAGCTCTTATATCAATGATTTCTAATTAGAAAACTTGTTTCTTTTTATTTTTTTGAGGAAAGTGTTGAATAAAGGAAAAAAAAAACGATGGGACCTCACAACTATAGATAAAGTGTTAATTTTTAGCTTTATTTTATATATATATATAGTTTTGAGGTTGTCCTCACTTTGTATAGGCTAGTTATAATAAAAACTAATTATGATTTGCATTATAACTAGCAAATACAAAGCCCATCGCCGCGAAGCTACATTGGGGTGATGCTTCAAAGGTGGCGGTAACACCTTATTTAAGAAGAAGGCACTGCAAGCAAAAAAAAATTTTAATTTAAATGTTTAAAAAATAAATGACAAATTTCAAAATTAAGTAAATTTCTATTTTGATGAACTTTTCTAATAGAACTTTTGATTCTAAATCATTTTTATTCTATAACATTTTTCGATAAAGTTGATAGTGTTTGAGATATATTGGGTTTTTAGGAAAAGGGGATGCACAAAATTTCAAGGGGGGGTGGGGGGATTCAAAATTTGTCGGATTAGAAAATGCCTGTAAAATTCGTGTTTAGGACATCATTTGGCACAACATTAGACTCCTGGACCTTGACTTTTTGAAAATGACCCAAAAATGGTACACCCTAATGGTCATGGAAGAAAATTTACACAAATGTCCGACCAACTTCAGCATTTATAACCCCCACCCCCACTCTCTCTCTTCTCTCTCTCTCTCTCTCTTCTTTCTATATATATATATATATATATATATATATGTGTGTGTATATTCTCTCTCTCTCTCTCTCTCTCGATATATATATATATATATATATATATATATATATACATATACACTGTGTGTGTGTGTGTGTGTGTGTGTGTGTGTGTGTGTATTAGGGGATTGAGCAAATGTTCACAATCGATCTGTCTAACAGGTGTGCAGCACACTGCCTCATTTATTTTTTTATGATACCTATTTATCTATCAACTAAAGGAAGGATGAACAGCTGGGAGAGCTGCGCGCGTCGCCTGCCTGCCGCGGGAATCGAACCTAGGTCGATGGATTCATAGTCAGCGATGTTGATCATTACACCACTGCCAAGAATTTATAGTAATTTCGGATCACTTTAACATATTGCTTCCCAGGAACCTCTCTTTAACCTATTGCTTCCCAGTGTATATCACTTTAACATATTGCTTCCCAATATTTAGGATAAGAAGTACGATAAAAAATGTTCGCTTTAATAAAGTAAAGGCATAAAGAGTAAATCATAACGTGTTAAAATATTAGATTGAAAGTAAATTATGGATTTCGGAAGAATCGGTCACGCCACATCATTTGCCACAAGTACGAGTTGAGTAGCTCCTTTTTGCATCCTTTCATTTTCTTTATATATTTAATGTAGGTTAACTGAATGCCCGGTTAGGTCAACTGAATGTCCGGTTAGGTCAACTGTACGCCCTTGACGATTGGTTAGGTTAAGTTAACTAACTTAACCTAACCAATCATCAAGGGCGTACAGTTGACCTAACCGGGCATTCAGTTAACCTAACCGGGCATTCAGTTAACCTACATTAAATATATAAAGAATGCCCGGTTAAGGGCATTTGTAGCTTTGTTTACGGTCGGTAGGTTATCTCCTAGACTACCAACCTCTTTTTAACCAACCAACTTTTCTCTTTTTAACATATTGCTTCCCAGTGTTAATCACTTTAACATATTGCTTCCCAGGAGGGATCACTTTAACATATTGCTTCCCGAATGCTTTGGGAAGCAATATGTTAAAGTGTTTGTAATTTCTAACTGGGTGTTCATATAGACCCTTTTAATATTTACAAACGTTGAATCAGTCATTCTATAAAGTTTTCACTAATTAAATATGAAGAATTTTGATTTATACATTTTTGCATGTAAAGAATTTAAATTTTGCAGTTGAAACATGGATTTCATCACTGTGAAAGTTGTGTATAATATAAAATAAATGCGAACTAAAACTAAACTTAAAATCAAATATTCTCGCGAATGAAATGAGAATTGCAATATTTTAAAGTACGTTTCAATCGAAATTTCTTCTATCTAAACTGAAAAAGTGAGAGAGGATCTTTTAAATGAGAATTAATGAACACAATACTTTATTACAGCAACATTTCCTCTCTTTCTAAACTGATTACGGCGACCGAAAAAATATAAAATCTATCTAAAGTATCTTACTAAAGTTATACGTTTGAAATTATACTTGATAAATGTTTTTCAAGTACAATACCCGCACTTATATAAGTGGAAAGAGAAAATGCTTTGAGGTAGGAAACTGGAGGATCTAGTGGAATTTGAACCCACGTTGCGTGGTTGCGGCGGACCTATACTTGCTTGGTGGACGAGATATTCGATTGACACTAACTAACGTACTTAGCCTATTCTAACCTAACTTTAATCAATGTAACCCCAAATAACTTGTCAATTAAATGTCACGTACGGAGTCCCGGTTTTGGACAACACTCCTACGGAGCACACCAACCAGAACCCCAAAAGAGGGTGTTGAAGGGAACATGGTCAAACAGCGTAAATATTTGCCTTATTTAAACGATTAAACGAACCTTTTTGGGGGACAGAAGAGGAGGTGGGGTTCTGTTGCTTCAACGAACCTTTACTTGGGAGGGTTCCAGTCCCGTAGTCAGGACTTCCCAAGAGGGGGGTAGAGTCGAAATTGTAGAAACCCCTGCGGAGGGGGTTTAGAGTAGTTAAGTTTGGAGTAGTTTAGAGTAGTTTGTGATGTTTCAAAAGAAAAAAATGCAGAAAAAAATGCGTGTTTATTTACTAAATGATGTTATATATTATATCATCACATCATAAGTTATAACTATGGTTACAAAAGTGGACCTTTCCTGTCAAGGGGGGGATCGTTCGCCCCCCCCCCCGATACCCCCATGGCTACTGGCCTGGGTTCTGATATGAATCTGTATAAAACCACATGACGATGCGGGCTCGAATCCCGCTACCTCCTTTATAGTTTACCACAATGTTTTTTCTCCTGCCTTCAAATTACAGTTCACTCTATCGTCCTTATTTGGGCCTGTTAATAACGCATCGTAGAACCATTATAAGTAGTGGTCACAACCTATTACAGCCTCCACGTTCACAAACAGTAAAAGCGAATATGGGTTACGTTTATTAAAGCTGAAAAAATATATAGAGTTCATATATAGAAAAAACATATGGAGTTCAAACAAATTTTTTAGTAGAGAACCTTTTATGAGGATGCTCGGTGACACTTCAAATTGAATATAGTGTAAGAGGTACGTCATATTATATTTCTCTATATTATTACATTTACATCCATGCATGCATCTATGCTCTTCATTTAATTTATAAAAGTGGCTTATATATATATATATATATATATATATATATATATATATAGCGTGTGTGTGTGTGTGTGTGTAGGCAACTGGGCATGGGTGAAGTCAAATGGGTGATAATTCTATAAGATAGAAATACATAAAGAGAGAATGGAGAAACCAGCAAATCATTAGTTATCACAATTGATGTAAATATACTTGTATAATGACTACGAGGTGTATGTACACTGTAATTAGGGAAGTTTTTAAAATGCTTCAAGTCTAAGTATTGGAAATGGGTTTTTCGTAACTTTAACTTTTCAAGTAATAAAGGGTTCCTAACATTGACCCTCTAGTTTCTCTTTTTTGTATAACTTATATAGGGCCAAAAAGAACTAGTAAGTTCCCGGTTAGTGTCTATGCGGTCCCAAATTTGGAACCTAATTCTGACAGAAAACTTTCCTGAACTTAGTTTGACATGAGTAGTTTAGCCGCAAAAGGGTAGAGTGCAGGAATGTTGCAAATTATTACGTAATGTTGCAATGTTGCAAAGGGGGTGGGGTGTTGCAAAGGGGGGTGGTGTTGAAAAAATCCCCCCAAAGGGGCAGAGAGAGAGAGAGTACCGGCCTTTGTTGCCAACCCCAAAATGGGATTGCAAGGGGCATGCAACTTGGAGGCGGAGTTCTCCCCCAAGCTATTCCCCCCAAAGGGGTATACCTAACCTAAGAGGCCTCTATGGGAGGGAAGTGGTTTTCTCACCACCCAAAGGCCCAGAAAGAGAAAGGACCAGAGATCCATGCTCGGCTGGGAGCCGAGCTTGTATGACTCCGCCGTCCGCCTCTCGCTCTTTTATAGACCTCTAATCCGCCATGTGGCTGAGTTGCCAGATAGCGCCATGTATTTAATTCCAATAGAAGGCTGAATTGCCAGTTTGTGCTATATATTTAATTAATTCATATATTAATCGAAGACTGAGTTGCAAGATAGCAATATTTATTAAATTAAACCATATATTAATCATCCATTTAAATACCACAATATATTTATATGATGGTAGTTAATCAATACAGATGAATCTTCTTAATTCCAACAATTAAAAGAAATTCTGTTTATTAAATAAATAATTTAAACACACGCTCTTTACACAATAATCACTTTATTACTTAATTATTATTAATATCACAATTAAGTCACGAATAACAGTGGGAAAGGAAAAGAAACCTTACGAAGAAAGTTGAAATAAACGACAATTCAAAACACACGGTCGTCCCCCCTCCTCCCTCATTCCCCCCAAACTTCTCACCCCATCTGTGCTTGTATATATATAATAATAAACGAATGAACAAATCGTGCACACACACACACACACACGAGGAAAATATTCCCGACTCGAGTCACACGTGTTTGCCCGATGCCTTTTTGAAAGTTACGGTAGGACGGGAACGTACAATCGTCAAAATATTAGTTCAGACGAAATACACACAAATGAACAACTTTCTCCTTACCTTATATATATATATATATAATATATATATACATATATATATATATATATACACAAAGAATCATATCAACTTTGTCTATTTAATTTTGTCACTCCCTATAGAAAAATCATAATAACCGTGTCCATTTAATTTTGTCTTTCCTTATATATATATAATATATATCTATATATATATATATATATATATATATATATAAACGGATTTTCACCTTAAAGTGAATTAAAACCTTAAAAAAAATCACTAAACGATTAAAAGAAATCGTTCCATTAACATATTCTCAAATCTACACACAAACACACACACACACACACACACCGCACACGCACACACACGCCTCTCTACATATTATGTGAATGAAAATCAGAAAAAATGCCAAAAATATATTAATTTAAAAGAAATTCTGTTTATTAAATAAATAATTTAAACACACGCTCTTTACACAATAATCACTTTATTACTTAATTATTATTAATATCACAATTAAGTCACGAATAACAGTGGGAAAGGAAAGGAAACCTTACGAAGAAAGTTGAAATAAACGACAATTCAAAACACACGGTCGTCCCCCCTCCCCTCAAACTTCTCACCCCATCTGTGCTTGTATATATATATATATATATATATAATAAACGAATGAACAACTCGTGCACACAAACACACACACAAACACACACACACGAGGAAAGGATTACCGAGAATCTGGGTCAATTCGAATCATACCTGTTTGCCCAGAGGCCTTTTTTGAAGGAACAAAATGACCGCGAGTTGACCTTTCTTCCAATCTACTCAAGTAAATCTCGCTTGACTCCAAATATTAATATTGTTGTTGTTATTACTTCTACAATGAAATACATGCTTCATTCTCGAAGCGAAGAAAATGTTTTATATTTTTATTTACACGTAATTTGTATGGTGTCATATTCTTAGATAGCATCTCTGTTATTGAAAGATATACACACAATTATATTAAATAATAATCAGCAAAAGAAATAAGGTGCATGAGGTGGGCAAACCTGAAAGTACTAACAATTATATATTTATTATATATATATATATATATATATATATATATAGAAAGAAAGAGAGAGAGAGAGAGTTTTGTTCATTCTTTTAAAATAAATAAAGGAATGGATATATATATATATATATATATATATATATATATATATATATATATAGGGTGGTACAGATTTAAAATAACAGGATCATTTGATTATTGATCCGGGGGTCGTATGACTGCAAAACATGGTAATGCACGATTTTTTCTATGTAGTAATAATAATAATAATTAACTCTTTCCCGCCGATTTGTTCCCCTCATTAGACCTACAGTTTAACGTGGATTCAGAAATACATCTCGTCAGGGAATGATTGCTCACTATTTCACATTTCATCGAGATAATTAAAGCTCATATACAGGGCCTGCATTGTCTATAAGATCTGTGGCGCGTGGTGCCTTCAGAAGATGTGAACATCTGCTCTGTGGATCAGTTCAAGAAATACATCTCGTCAGGGAATCGTTGTTCACTCTTCCACATTTCAACATAACAGGAACATTTGATTATTGAACCGGATTTAAAATAACAGGATCATTTGATCCGGGGGTAGTATGGCTGCAAAACATGGTAATGCACGATTTTTCTCTTTAGTAATAATAATAACTAGCTCTTCCCAGAATTGTAACAACGGTTAAGGTTTTCATTCCGCCTTAGACCCACAGTTTAACGTGGAAACCGAATGCTCTTTTCTTTTTTAAAAGTATAATTAAAGGAATGGATATATTTATAATTTCTTTATTATAAAATCCTCTCGATTACATTAGTGACTAATGATCCGGGAATAGTGGGGGAAAAATATTGACATGGTAAAGACAGCAAGGGGTAATACGAGCATTAAATCTATTGGAGAAAATATAAAGATGCCATTAGTCGTCCGGAACCGTTATAGCGGTGTTACGATTGGTACACAAACTTATCATAGCTCCACCCAGCTACACTGGCAACCAATTACTACGAACATCTGGCCTTAATCTTTTGGGGTGAAGCTTTGCGATTGTGCATATAAAAGGAAATATTTTTCAGTTGGTAGTAACAGTAGCTATTTTCGCGTCAGTGAATAATCATTCCCTCTGCCAGTGCATTCCCTCCACCATGGACCACGAACTTTACGCTTTTCCGGATTTGTATGAAGAAGGTGACACTGCAGCATTGACTGCAATTAATCTTTTTAACGCGATTGACCGTGATGAATTATTTCCAACGCAAACCGTTGAAGATATTTGCAGTGACGCTCCTTACAATCCGACGCAAGGGACTACCATAGAAATGTAAGTGTCTATAATTTTATTTTTATTCACAAGAAACATGATTTTATATATATGGAGGGTGTAGTATCTCGTCAAATACTTCATTTAGATACTCACCATTATGCTAAAACCGAAATTTTTATGGCAATCTTTTGCGTGTTTTAAATGTTATTCGGATTTACCTCTTAAATGAGTTTCTCTGAGCGAACCAAAGATATCTTCACATAATGGGGTCTGTCTGTATACTCTGTATATGTTTTTATTAAAAAAGAATCAATATGAACATTATTCTTTCTCCTTTAAGGTCCGATGAGGATTTGACACGTGTTATACAATCTTTTGAAGAATCTCGTGTCATGAATACGGAGGATATACTGATCAGTCAGCATAATGAATGTCACACCGAAATAATGTAAGTGTTTTTCGATCTTTTTGGGGAAGAAGACAATATATTTTCATAAATTTATTAAATGAAAGAAATCAGTACAATAACCATCTTAAACTACAGAATATACCGTTACAAATATACACACACGAACAAAAACATTATACTATACAACGAGTACGTACAATTGGAAAACGGATTTTTATCTGTCTGCATACCATTTCATCGTTTCGGCGAGTGTGACACGGGTCAAATAAATTTAAAAAATTTATAAATTCTTTATCACATGACATATGCATGAGAAATGAGACGCAGTACATTCCGCAAGTATTACTAAAATATCCTTGTATACGAAACGGGTTCCATACAACTTCGGGAATATGTAACTGAGCGAGAAATTTTACAATAATAGGGTCACTCCAGGGTTGAGTACCGAGTGAATCAAAATAGTACAGGCGCTGTCTATTTTTAAAATAGACAGCGATCCAATGAATCCCTTCATTACCGATGACATCTGTGTTCACAATAAGACTACCGCATTCTCGCGTACTTGGCAAACTCAATGTTTCATTCTTCGCAAACACGCCGATAAATTTGGAACGTGTGACTCGTTCACTATTCATTACTTTCTGAAGTGTATTAGCATCCATTTTAAAAGTCAGTGATAACGCTCCTAAATCTATCTACTTCTATTAGGGCTTGCGATTCGAGATATACTAGTACACTAATAGGCGCGTCTATAGGCTTGGTGAATTCCAGCCTCACTGAGATGTTTCCGCTCTGCTGTGGGCTTAAATGCGTATTTACGCTAGCAGATAAGTCAGGTGTAATGTCAAACGGATAAAGGTTAAATTGATCAATGAATTCTTCCTGCGTTACCCCATTACCAAGCTCATCACAATCACCTGCAATATGGGTCAGATTACTATAGGCTCTGGCGCAAAGAGGTAACACAGCGTCTGATGAATAGTCCGTACCCATTGTTCCACCCAAAGCAATGCCATTAACGTATAGAGTTATATTTTTAAGTCCGAAATTCTCGAATTTAAAGGCACTCTTTTTATATTTTCCATTCACCGAAGCATGGTCCTGCATTCCGATTAATATCCTTTTAGGAAGATTTCCCAGGGCAATGTTTTCTATCTGCTTCGATGCCAACCCTGCAGGCACCGTATATAGTTTGATTTGTACTCTGTTAATAGGATATTTCACTGTAGCGTTTAGTAAATTTTTCTCAATTTCTAGTTGTTTTGGTGAACTTAATTTCACTCGCCGTACGCGGAGGTATGTGTCCATAATGTGAACCACAACGGGCTTTGCACCCTCTTCTTGATCAGCATCCAGATTTAAGCAGATCTCAGGACTCGTGCGGGTGAGCTTTATTTTCATATCCACCCCGTTGACAAGCAACTTCTCCTGGAAAGTGAAATCTGTGTGCAGACGTCCAAAACACTCGTATATTTTCTTTTTAGAATTTTTAAATTTGTCCTTTATACTACTTTCATCTTTAGTTTGATAATATCCCTCGGCACTTAAAAAGGTAGCCTTCGCTTCTTTGGAAAAGTTGAGGACATTTTCCAGATAGGCTCGTAGATGATAGTACCCCGTGCCTGCCGATATGTTGGTCTGATTTAAATATACGTCACACTGGTTGAATATGGAGTGCAGAAAGTTTGTTTCAGGGTATACAGCATATTTGTCATCGCAGACCGTTCCATCAGAATGGGCTATACGTAGCTTAGCGTACATGTGCACACAGCTTGGATCAAAAAAGTAAGGGCCTGAGCTGGGTATCACGAATTCTATAGGTGCACTCGGGGAACTAATTGTGTTTAAAGGGTTAATTGTAATAAAATCACTGTGCTCAATAGAAACTTGAGTTGGAGGCAGCTCAAAAAAGGACAGCTCCGATTTACAGCATTGTGAACTACATGGGTGGATGAAGCGTGCCATGAGTTAGAAATAGTGCCTCCTCTCTCGACAAGTAGTAAACAAACTATGATTCATGAGATCAATGTCCTTAGCTTATATCAGTCAAAAAAGTGGTCAACCATAGGTTTCATTCGCTTACAGCACTTCTTTTTTGATATCCTTTTACGTTTAATACCACGTGACCCCTTCTTCCGGGCAGCCCTCTTCTTCTTCCCGCCACCACGCATTTTTCTCTTTGCATCTTTGATGATTTCGTCCCGTGTACGCTTTAAATGTTTTTTTAGAGCTTCTTTAGGTTTAGCCCCGGCCAATATGTCTTCTGCAGTGTTAAGACCTGATTGTAGCGCTTTCCTTCCGAGGTATCTGGCACCCCTCTTCAGCAAAGGAACAGCCGTACGTAGTATGGATGAAAAAATGGATCCAAGTCCACTACCGCGCTGGTATCTCACCCCTCGATAGACGGTGAAAGGCTTTCTATCCATTATAACTCAGTGCGTCGAAAGTGTAGCTTCACTGTTAAGCTCCCGTTACCGAATGGGAAGTTTTCACCCTCAATCGTTCTTATATATATTGAGATATTGGTTATTAAATTAGTTGCGACATTCACATAATGGGGTCTGTCATATGTAATACTCAAACTCCTTCCTCTATGGTTGGGGATGTGAGCAATGCGCAGCAGGCGTGCCTGGGTATCCCCAACAAACTGGTGCTCCACTATATTACTGTAAATATAGCACATGTCTGGGGACTGAGAGCTTTCAGCCAATTTCTCCATCTTCAATTGATACATTAATCTGGACAAGTCATGCTGTGTCTCGTGAAATGTGTCTCTTTGGAAGGCTGCGCTATATCGGCCATTGGTTAGAATTTTGAACATTCTACGGTCTTTAATACGTCTGTTAGTCTTTGATTTTAGGATTAGTGTATGTGCAGGGTTTCCTTTGTTTACGATTTCGTATACTAAATCATTCGTAAGGTTTGAGTTTCTTAAACTTACGTTTAAGTCTCTCACAACATCCTCGACCGAACCATATTGACCCGGTCCTAGTCTTACTTCTGTACTGTAATACCGTGCAACCTTAGTCCGAGCGATACGTATAGTTTCATCCATAGCTACCCCAGCTTTTTCACACTCGTCAATGTCTCTAAGAATCGTAAAAACGGTTTCTTTATGTTCAATATTTAAAAAGATGGTGTCCAGCTGAATTTCGCATATCCCCACCTCATACGAATCACGACCCAATTCAATGTGCCCGTGGAGTTCTGTTACAAAGTTGGCTAGTGTGTTGTTAGGGTGTACAGACAGGGACGAGGAGGACGGGAGTGTGACGTAGAAATGGTTAGGAGCCATGTTGCATACTATTTAAGCTTCATTATTGCATCAGCTTTTATATAGGTGTTGAAGCTTTCTGGGTACCCTAGCCATTTCACCAGGTACATTTTTCTCTTTCCTGAACCTTTGCTTCCTAAAATTTTCTCAATTTTAAACACATTTTTTCCTAAATTAAACGCAACTTTCTGCAATTCCTCGCGGTAAAAACCTCCTGAGATTTCTTCCCCATTCAAATCTTCAATGTAATACATCATTATCTCACCTTTAGGTCTCATAGCCCTAACTTTAAAAATCTCGCGTGTCCATCCTTGCTCAAAACCCTTTGCGAATTTATTCCCCGAACGCGACAGCCTTACATAACACAGGTCAACAAAAAAACATTTTTTTTTCGTTGCCAAGGAAATTCGTACGAATTTAGTGTATTTTGGGGTTGCTGAATTCCAAAATGAAAGTAGTTTTTCCGATTTGGCTCTAGTTCTTGAGATAATGAATACCATCAATTAATAGGAAACGTAACCATAACGCGTGCGTGCATATGGGAAACTACCGGAACATTCTAGATGGTGAGACCGAATAAAATGCCATTATGTATTTCATGTGTTTACTTTTGTATGATTTGAGACAATTTCAATGCGATTTGTAAGTATGCTCCGCCTGAACATTAAATTTTTTGCATTTTTACGTGTTTCAATGGGGTACCAATTATCTCATAAATTAGAGCCAATCTAGCAAAACCGATGTCATATTCGGAATCAGCAACACAAAGTTACCTCAAAATCACTAATATGATTGGCAATAAAATGAGTGCTGACCAGTGTAATCATTGATTTTGAAGCGCGCCGAGTGTGGTGTTGGTGTTCCATCTCTTCTCGGGAGCGTACCTCTTTCTAAAACTTCGTTAGGTGTTGTCCCAATCGTGCGATGGTGTGAGCGGTTGTAGGATGATGCCAATGATTCCAGAATGTCTAGAAATCTGTATGTGTTTTTATGTGTAAAATAACGGTGCCTGCGCTCCTTTATGGTGCTCTGAACTCTTTCAGCTAAAGAAGCCTTATGTATAGAATTGGTTGTGTAATAGCTGTTATTAAACTCTGTCAACATGTTCTGAAAAGCACGTCCTATAAATTCCTTCCCCATATCCGTACAAAAATAGCCAGGAACCCTGTTTTCTTTTAACATTAGCGTTTTGGTGGCTTTAGCAACTGTTTCAGGTGATTTATTTTTCAGAGGAACTAGCCACAGATATCTAGAGAATACGTCTATTATGAATAGAATGTAGCGGTAACCATCGTTATACACAGAATATCTTTGCATATCTGTTAAATCTGCTTGCCAAATAGAATCAATCGAGGAAGCCGTTGTCATGGCTGTTTTAAACCTTTTTCTCACAGGCTTATGAAGCGTATAAGCGTCCTGCTCCCTCAAAAATCTTTCAACATCGTTTTTTCCCTACTCCGTAAACACTTCTGTACAGTCTATCTACCGCCGTAGGAGGCTGGGTTAGAAATGTCATAATAGCGTTTAGTTAATACGTTAGCCATTTGCGTATTTTAGAGGCACTTGGGTAGGGTTGACCGTTGTTTAACCTCTTCTTTCTCCTCTTCAAAGGTGTTACCGCCGGGGGTGACGGCGTCTTCAATTGTGCCACATGCGTTGCATGTTCCAAGTCTTTTAACCTGTTCAGATTTCCTATCAACGTTTTAGGGACATTTATTTGTTGTAGTCTTGCTTTAATATGCTTCCATCCTGATGGTGATGGCCTATCCCACTTTCTCACCAGATCATGGACAATGTCTACGATATTCGATCCCTGTACCTTTGATCCTTGCACAATGATCTCGCCTGTATCGGTCCATTGTATGTCTGGATCCTCATTCAATAGATTATAAAGACTTAAGCCTTTACTCCTCAATGTATGTGGGAGGGTGCTTTTTAATACATGCTCGATATGTTGTGTGGCTAATCCCTTAATTTTTGGCTGGTCAGTTGTATCGTCGGGCACAGATCCTATGTCGCCATGTCCATCGTCCCCCGTAATGTGCCTAATAACCAGAGGAATCTCTGTAGGGTTCTTATAATTTTCGTACTCGTGAAGAAATTTCTGCAGAGCTTCTTGGTATAAGATTCTTTTCTCATCAGGTGTTTTTTCACTGTTTAATAGGGCTAGCAATTCGCTTTCCATTCTTTTAAGTCTGCTTTTACTGGGCTCTAGAACCGTGTCTGGGTTCCTTTGCAGTGAAGCGTACACCTCGTGGGGAATCCCTACCACTTTCTTCATTATATTAATCTAGTCAGTAAAGGACCCAAAACTGAAAATAAGATGGGGAGAAATGACCCTCGTGTTTGTACAATAATTCGTTTTTTCTTCGCTACAGTTTGACTTTTACGAGCGAGTGCACGTATTATGTTCTTGTAACGGCGTAGGCGAACCTTCTGAGGGGGTTTCATTGATACATTGCAATTTATAACGTTAAGACAGATTTCACAGATGCATTTTAAAAAGTCGGCGTCGATATTTTTAATAAACATCTGCTGCATTGCCCGGGGCAGTCGATGATAGATTTTTATTAATTCACGATATTTCTTTAGTCTCTTTGTCATTTTTGAATATACACCGTTTCAGGCTCGTTTGGAAATATATTCGTTCGTAGAAGCACCCTAAACGTGTTTTCGCGGATGAAGGTCGCAAAGCAATATCCGTAACGCGTGCTTGTAGCTTCTTTATAAACTTCCAAAAACTCCTTACGCTGATTCGGGAACATTTGATTGGCTAATACCCCAATTTGTGATACATCTCTCCGTTGTGCGAATAAGACTAGATATTGTGTATTTAACGACACATCGCGCATGTATCTATTTTTGAAAAGTAGATTCTGATTGATGAAGAACACGCTTATGTTAAGATGGTGGGAGAATACTGTAAATGTCTCGGCAAACGTTTTATCCATCTCAACATGAGATCGTTAATTACAATGACTTTATGTTCATTTCCCTTTAACGAATTAACGTCATATAAGCCTTTGTGGAACAAAATATCATCTTGGTACTCGTTGAACACTGATTGATACGTTGAATAGCACCATATAACTTTATGCACAAATTTCGAGAACATCTCTCCCTTTTCTTTAATGATTTTAAGCATAAACACAGTTTTACCACATCCTGTAGGTCCAGATATAATACATGTGGATGGGCTCGTGAATCTGAATTTTCTACAGAGTCCATTTCTAACACGTCTCACTCCTTAGTGGGTCATTTACAAAATATTACAAATTTTGAGTGCTGTTCCGTATATTTTTTTTTCTTCTCCCACAGAACCGTGAATGACGATGAGGTACAGCACCCCATCATTGACATTACGGATGACCTCGACGACAGTGTAGTTGTGATCTCCTCCCCTGCCAACGAACCCTCACCAGCGATACCGGTAGCACGTCCAAAGCGGAGGTATGATGAAAGAACCCCACGTCAGGTATAAAGCGACCGAAATACGCGCCTGTTGACCACCCCCAGTAATAGATCCCCAACCCTCAACCTCTTACGCAACAATCCCCCCAGCAGCACCTCCCGCTAATATATCCCCTTATTCATCCGCCACAGTTGCCCCCCGTTCTGTTAAGTCTACAATAATAGATCCCCAACCCCAAACTCCTACGCAACAAGCCCCCCAGCAGCACCTTCCGCTAATATATCCCCTAATTCATCCGCCACAGTCGCCCCCCGTTCTGTTGAGGATGATATAACGTTTGAGTTGGTGCGCTCCGCAGCCCCCACCCCAGCCTTGACTAGAAATTGGTATAGAGTCAGGGTCGACCCTAGAGCCATGTATAGCAATGGAATTGAGCGCGGGCTACGCCGGGTTGTACAGCGTATTGTAGAGTTTGCTCTTCAGAACCGCGACGAGCGTGAAGTCAGGACGAGTCTGTCCTTCGGATTCGGGTCAGATGACGGTGATGTAGATGATTATTGGGTAGTAGTGCCATTTAGACGTTTGGCGGCTGAAGATGTAGAATATATATTAGGACGTATAATGCAAGCTGCCCAAAGTAGTATAGCCTTCAATATGGACAACTTCACGGTAAATATTGATCGTGTATTCCGTGTTGCGGGTCATAGTGCCATACCGTATACTCTCAACCTCAATTCTGAAGCTATTTATAGACGGCATATAAACGTCGATCGTGGTTGCGGCTTTATAGCAGTAGTCTTGGCTAACATGTTTACTGTACAAAATACACGGGCTCAAAAAATTTGGTTGCCTACAGTCATGGAGCGTGCCCGTAAACTAGCTGTAGACTGTGAACTTGAATTTGACTGTAATATGGGTCCTGAAGAGCTGAGAAGGGTAGAACAGGAAATGAATGTCCGCATAGTTGTGTTTGGGTTGGATGATCGTCGTAGGACTGTGTATGTTTTTAAAAGATGTGTGAGAGATCGTACAAGACCCCTACTTATTTTAGGATTGTCGGGGACAACGTATCTCCCCATCCGTAATATAAGGTGGCTTTACGCGAGTTATGACAAAAGTCGAAAATATAGGAGACATCATGATTTGTGTAAGGGGTGCCTCGAGTTTGCGGATGATATAGTGAGACATTGTAAAGAATGTCACATGGTATGTGAGCAGTTTAAAGCACCAAATGTGAAAGCCGTGTAGTTGAAGCTGAGAAGAGAGACTGCGATGTGTGTAGACGCACATTCTTCAATAATAACTGCTTTGAGCTCCATAAATCAACTGTCACGTGCAGGAAAATGAGAATCTGTGAATGTGGTATGTTTCACACAATGGATAATTGGGGGAAATTTAAGCACAAGTGTGACGAAATTCACTGTGCTACATGCCAGGTGGAGTATAAGGCGGATGGAGTAAAGCATGTATGTTGTATGAAAGATGCTAAGCCTAAAAATAACCCTTGTATAACTGTATACTACGATATAGAAACATACGAACGCTGAAACCAAAGAGGTAATTCCTCATTTACTTGTGAGCCAGACCATCTGTGATGAGTGTATAGGGATCGAATGTGACGAGTGCCCCAAATGAGGTAAATAAACAAACGTTTTTAAAACGAATGTCCACGATAGTCCTGTGAAACTATTTGTATCCTATATTGTCAAGTTAGCCGACAAGTTCAAAAAAATGACTGTGTATATTCTCGCCCATAACGGGGCAAAGTTTGACACGCAGTTCCTTTATAAGGAGTTGCTTGAACACGAATCCTCTGAAATATTTACAGGTGATCCATTGAAAAGAGGCAACAAATTAATACAGATGCAAATAAGAGGCAATGTACAATTTAAAGACACTTTACTATTCACACCTTGTAAATTAGCAAAGCTACCTAAGGTGATGGGGTTAGCAGCTGAAGTTTCCAAAGGATACTTCCATTACACTTTCCTCACCAGCGAGACTTTAAACTACGTAGGCCCACCACCACCCAAACATTATTTTAACTATGACTGTACGAGTGTAGATGAACGTGAAGACTTTGATCGATACTACAACAGTTTTAACGAAAGTAACCCTTATAATATAGCTGAAGAATGTGAGGTTATTGCGTGAATGATGTGCGCGTGCTTAGAGTATGTTTCCAGGCCTTTAGAAGGATGTGCATAGGCCGCTTTCAAATGCGATCCGCTGCAGTCGCAACCACCATCGCGTCATTATGTTTTACGGTGTTCAAGAATAACTTCATGCCTAAAGACACCTTAGCCATTATTCACAGAAACAAACCCAGCAGTTACGGTCACAAGGCTATTTACTGGCTCATACACCTACAGCAACAGACAGGTGTATACATAAAGCACGCCCGCAACACGGGTGAAGTACCCATTAAGATTAATGGGCGTGTTTTTTGGGTTGATGGGTTAAGTGAAAACCGTGTCACTGGTGTGAAGACTGTGTACTCCTTTAACGGATGCTGGTGGCATGGATGCCCCCGTCCTGAGTGCGGAATCGCCGGAGATATCCACGGTAGATCTCCTGCGGACTGTCTTGCATGGACCCGCACCCGCGATCAAATTATAGGATCACAGTTCACTCACAAAGTCTTGTGGGAGCATGAATATGATGCACGGATGGAGACAGACGAGGTGTACCGTGAGGAAATAAACACGATCAAGCGTTCAATGGTGCTGGATCCTCTCAAATGTGGTGATAGCTTGTTTGGAGGACGTACAAATCCATTCAGACAATACTTTCCACCTACGGAGGGCGTGAAGCTCCATTACTACGATTTCTGTTCTTTATACCCATACGTGATGAAGAACAATCCGTACCCCGTGGGCGCTCCTGAGAAACTGGTGGGACCTAACCTGCCCTCCATCAATGAATTTTAAAGAAATTTGAATGATCGTTACTTTGGGCTCTCTTTCGTAGACGTACTCCCCCCACGCAATTTATGGATGCCAATCTTACCTGTCGTTATCGACCACAAGCTCATGTTCCCACTGTGCGTGAAGTGCGCGGAAGAGAATAACGGCGATTGTAACCATATACCCCACCAGCGTAAGAGCAGAGGCGTATATACAAGTCCTGAGCTGGCCCTAGCCGTACGCCATGGGTATAGAATACTGAAGATACATGAGGTGTGGAGGTTTCAGAAGCTACCCAACCTTTTCACAACATATATAAACGCATTTTTGAAGGATAAGGTTGAGGCATCAGGGTATCCGCGAGGAGTTGAACCGAAGATGAAAAGTCTGCCTATATTTAACGTTACCGTGACCGCGAAGGTATACAACTTGATCCTGCACAAATTGCAAAGAATCCTGGCAAGCGCTTTAGTGCAAAGTTGTCTAAACAGTCTATGGGGAAATTTTGCACAGAATACCGGCAAAGGGAACATTCATTTGGCACAAAGTTATAGTGATGTCTGGGATTATGCCAATGTTCCAGATAAAGAGGTCATGGAGATCGTGAATGTAGGTAATCCTTACATAATAAAGTACAACAACATTGAATTGGCCACAGATACCTCAAGTGTTACAAACATACCCGTGGCCAGCTTCACAACAGCCTACGCCCGTATAAAACTTTGGGGTCTATTGCATTCTCTTGGGCGGAGAGTATTGTATGCCGATACAGATAGCGTGATATTCACAGAGAGGGAGGGTGAATACATACCCGCTATTGGGGAGTTCCTCGGCGAGCTCACTGATGAGATCAAGGATGAGTATGGGGACAACGCATACGCCGACTCTTTTGTCTCAACAGGACCTAAAACTTATGGGGTACGGGTGAGGGTGGGTGGGGGAGGATATGAAATATATCGTGAAGGCAAAGGGTATTACGCTCAACCATGCGAATCGGCGGGTTGTTAACTTTGAATCGTTGAAGGATCTAGTGTGCTCGGACGATGAGGGCGAACGACCTCCCGAACTAACTGTAGGCACCCACAATTTTCGGGCGCAGTAGCTGGGAGGCGTGAAGGAACTTAGGGGTACGAAGGTGTGCCGTAACACCTATAGGAAACGTTACCAGTTACCTGGTACCAATGATACCGTACCCTTTGGATACCATAACTTTTGATGCGTCTATTGTTAACTTATGACACGTATTTGTAAATGTCTTGTATATAATCTTTGATGTATCTATTGTTAACTTATTTATTACACGTATTTGTAAATATATATATAACTTGAATATCTCGTTTATTAAATCATATTTGTAAATATGTATAACTTGAATATCTCGTTTATTTAATAAATCATGTTTCAATTAGCGTTTCAGTTTCTCCTTTGTGTGTGTGCACAGGTGAAAGTTCTAAGCTCCGCCCACTGTTGTGTGTGTGCACAGGTGAAAGTTCTAAGCTCCGCCCACTGTAAGACCAACAACGTGAGTCATGCTACTATTTGGGATTCCCTGTGTGGTCAGTCGACTGCAGTAAGCCCTTGAGATCAGACGTGTATTCGCCAGCGTAGAAGAAAAAAAGGAGATCAGACGTGTATTCAGAAGAAAATGGCTACCTTTAATATTGCTTGTACAACGTTTATGAAATGGTATTCAGCAAAGTGTCAGGATGTGGTGGATACCGAAAAACTTCCTATTCCCCCCTCCTATGCCTCTTTTAAAACCACATTGGATTGTGCGAAGTTGCAAGATGTACAAATACTCTACTGATGTTCTGGTGAGACCGTTGAAGGCTTTCGTTGCACAGACGATGTGCTGAAGTATGCTGTAGAGCTAAACTTTATAAAGTCTCACATATACCGTGAAGTAAAAGAAACAACGCGTGCAGAAGAGAAGCAGTAGGTATGGGTAATGAGTCTTGTGGATGGGTGGTGTGACAAGCGGTATTATGTCATGTTACATCATGTCGATTACTCATACCCTACGACTGAAAATGTGAATCTCGTCATCATGGACAATCTTAAGTATTTTTATCACTATATTAATGTATATCATGATGAGGTTCGTAGTGAGGTTGTAGCCAGTGCCCTGCGTGAGTTTTTAACAGACTTTAGAGACGAGTATCGTTTGCTGGGCAGAAAGGAAAAATATGAGCATGTGTTCCTCTCAAATAGTGCGCCGGAGTGTGAAGATGTTTAGTAAAACATTATAAAATGTGCCTAGTTCGTGAAAATTATCCTGAGGGAAACTGTCTGGTGCGTAGTCTGGTAGTGATAAAACCGAAATTAATTCTTGTATCGGAAAAACACCTACCCAATATGTACAACAATTCGCCGCACACATTGATTATGGTGCGACTCGCTGATCATGCGAGTTCGAACAAGCCCATTCACGTATCATCGAGTCAGCCGCCCATCGAACCGTTCCTGCCTACCTGCGTGCCTCACACGGCTCATAGTTATCTCAGAGCTTGAACCGAGTGGACGCGCGCTCTTCGAATACGATGGAACTTCCTTTGAGCAGCATTCTCAACGCCTCGTACGATGTGTCCATGACGAAATCGTTGCGCGTGTTCAGGCAGGCGTAAATCTGGTACCGTTAGCTATGTATTGGAAACCGAATGTAGACAAACAAGCAAACGGGTTTATTTAAGTGTCGAGGAGATGAATAGAATCTTTGTGATAGTTGAGAAGTGGAGTGAAGATCGTTATAAAATACCTGCTAACGTAGGTACAAGAAGAGAGCAGATTAGTGACGCACCCTCATACGCCGTTGTATGTACGTTGTGTATAAATAACGATCGGCCATGCATTGATATACGGCTGATGTGGAAGAATGCTCCTGATAATAACGCTCTTGTTCCTACGCGAAACCCTTTCATCCTTGACAGAATGTTTGAAATCGTCGGATTCCGCAAGCTGAAACCTATATTAGACGCGCGTGTTACGGATATGCTTTATTTTGATACAGTACTTGAATACGCATACACCGCTCTGCTCGATGGGTTTACCGAGTGTAGGGCTGAACAAGGTGAGAATAGTCTAGAGCTAGACGTTTATTTAAAAAGTTTAGACTCTTTGAAATACATGAACTTTGGTACAAAGCAATTGATCGGTACAAGGCTGAGCTCACCTACACCGTTCACCCTGAAGAACTATTTCTTTATATAACGAGCAGTTGTCGTAACGATTTAGAAGGTTATTTGAATTGCCGCTATGTTGAGTGAAGATGAGTTAACGATTGAAAAGCTCGGGTCGGTAGAAATAAACCCTCGATTGGAAAAGCGTGTTTATAAACTTGTGTTTAATAATGTAGCTAACGATGAACTCTTTGTGCGTGCTTTTGATTGTATTCTAGACGTATTTAAAGATGACTTACCAACCGGTTGTAAAGTGGGAACAAAAATAGTACTGAACGATATGAAAGCCCTTCATATCAAGTACAGGTTTCCCTATACTTTAAGCGGTGAAATATTATTAAACCGCATATACTGTGTAATGCAGAGCAATAATGATGTAATTGTAGACTCGATTAAGTGCGAGTTTAGTATTTTGAAAAAAAAGTGAAATGTATTTATATATTTAACATATTTGTGTGATATTTCTCCTGTACTGTTATATTGAAGGATATATGATTATATGCATATTCCTCGTTCATATTTCTATTATTATTGATCATTCAAATGTATATTTATTTCTATATATCTCCATAATTGTGTGTGTGTGTGTGTGTATATATATTTTTTGATTATATGCATATTCCTCGTTCATATTTCTTTTTGATTATATGCATATTCCTCGTTCATATTTCTATTATTATTGATTATTCAAATGTATATTTATTTTCTATATATCTCCATAATTGTGTGTGTGTATATATTTCTCCTGTACTGTTATATTGACGGATATATGATTATATGCATATTCCTCAGCCAGACTCTGTACTGAACGGACGCATTTCCTGAGCTCTTTGATTTTGCATCTACTTTTATATATTGCTGAGAATTTTACTTTTGGATAGTTTTGAATTTTATATACTTGCGTTTAAATTTACGTTGTTATAGTTAAGTAATTGAATATTAGTGGTTTTTAGCGATTTAGAAGTTTTCATAGCGTGCCGGCTTAATCTTAATTTAACTTATACCTGTGACGGTTTAAACTAATTTTTAACTGCGCGATGCCGTCGCAGAAAGCGTCGTGTGTTAGGTGTAGGGTAAACCGGTGGTATTCGGAATTTAAGGATTATAACAGCGGTCGAATGGCGATTACCGATAGATCAGTTTGTACGTGAAGTAGCGGAATGACTTGCAACGCTTGAAGAGGGCAGGGGTAGGGCTACGGTTGACGTAGGCCGAACCAATACTAACGTTGAAGACGTTAGTAATTTGAAGGGTGAGGTGCGTAACCTAGTTTCTAGTTTAGGTAGCTTGTCGGGAAGGTTAGATATAGTTGAGGAAGGGGTTAAGGTTAGTCCGAGAGTAGTAGATAGCGAGGGATTTAGAGAGGTTAAGGGTGGAGCTAGGCTGCGTACGTTAGGTGATAGGAATTCCCCCCCCTATCGAGGTTTCGAACCCTTTCGCCCATTTGGAAAGGGACGTGAATGAGGGGGAAACTATTTTAATCGGAGACTCTTTAGTGCGCCACATGGACAAAGAGTTCGTTAAACGGAATCCAACCAAGAGGAGGAGGGTCTGTCTCCCAGGGGCCAGGGTTGACAGAGTTAGAGACGAAGTGGATAGGATTGACGTTGCCTCCCGTCACTCAATGTTGGTGACGATGGTAGGAGGCAACGACTCGTATAGGCCCGATACGAGAGTGCCTGACCTTTTGGAGAGATATAGGGGGTTAATTAGGTCCCTGAAGGCGAGGTCAGATAGGTCTTTAGTTCTAGGTATTACCCTTAGGCACGGGTTGGGTCTTAGAATTACGTCAAAAACAATATTTTTGAATAACAAATTAGAAGAGATTTGTGCTGAGGAAAATGTACCCTTCGTAAAGCTGTGGTCCGAATTCAGTGATCCTAGCCTTTTTATAAAAGATGGGGGTGCATTTTAATGAAATAGGTAATGCTAGGCTAGGTAGGTTAATAGACGAAAACGTGCGAAAGCTGTATAGGTCGAAGCCTTCTTTAAACGTTGTGGGTCCGGGGAACGCGGGCCCGACGTGATAAATAGTTTAAAACGCGGGCCCCTGGTAAAACATAACTTAAACGTCTTTTATTGTAACGCGCGTAATATTAGAAATAAATTAAATGAATTTAAGGCGATAATTTATTCCGGCAACTATGATATACTGTAGTTGCTATCACTGAAACTTGGTTAAATACCGTGACTCGGGACTTGTTGGGGGAACTTGATATACTGGGTTTTAAACTCTTTACTAATGATAGGTTACATAGGTTTGGCGGAGGCGTTCTGCTGTACATTCCTAATTCCCTTTGGGTTAACGAGGTCAAGTTAGATTTTCCGGCAGCAATTAATGCGATATGTGTTGAAGTTAGGGCGCGTAGTATTAGTTTTAATTTTGTTGTTGTTTATAGACCTCCCGTTCAACCCCTCGATACAGATACTAGATTTTACTCACTTCTTGGTAATTTTATTGACAATCAGAATAGTATAATTGTCGGAGACTTTAACTGCCCTAATGTTAATTACGAGAATTTTACTGGTAATGAGGAGAGTTTGAGATTGGTTGAGTTTATGGACGATAACTTTTTACGACAGATAGTTACCGAACCAACGCGCGGTGACAATATTTTAGATTTGGTGATGACGAACGTCGAGAATATAGTCGAAGGTTTAGTAGTAGGCGAGAGTTTAGGATGTAGTGATCATCAAATTCTTAGGTTTAAGTTATTGATAGAAAACACTAAGGATAGTAACGTAATAGAAGTCCCTGATTTTCGTAGGGCTAATTTTGATAGTTTTGCTGATAGGATGAGAGTAGTGGATTGGGACAACTTATTTATGGGCAATGACACAAATTTGCGTTGGGTGGCGTTTAAAGAAAGTTTTAGGAATATTGAAAGGGAGTTTATTCCTCGTAGGCCCAAGCGCGCTAGAAATCGTGGTAGGCCGAAGTGGTGGACTAGGGAAATAGGAGAGTTTATAAACGAGCGTAATAGAGCGTATAGACTTAGTAAGCGCAATGGCACGGTAGCTAACTTTAATAGATATATCGAGCTTAGACGTCAGGTTAAAAGATCAGTTAGGAATGCCAAGCGTAATTTAGACATACTTATAGCTGCGGATAGTAAACATAATCCAAAAAAGTTTTTTGAATACGTTAATAATCGTAAGCCGGTAAAAGATAACATAGGCCCTCTAGTGGATGTTAATGGCGCTTTGGCTTCTGACGCTCAGGCGATGGCGGGTATTTTCAATAACTTTTTTGCGACAGTTTTTACCGTAGAAGACGTAAATAATGTCCTCGACGTGGACGATATCGTTTCATTTAGTAGCGAGACTATTTTGGATGAAATAACTGTTTACGAGGCTGAGATTGCGCATTATATCGATAGGCTAAAAGTTAGCAAGGCTCCAGGCCCTGACGCTTTTTATCCCAGACATTTGAAAGATTTAAAAGAAGTTATCGTAGGCCCCTTAACGAAGATTTTTAATCAGTCACTCGAATCGGGGATTATTCCTGAAGACTTCAAATTAGCTAACGTCACGCCTATTTTTAAAAAAGGCGACCGCGCAGTAGCTAGCAATTATAGGCGCATTAGCTTAACGTCAATTGTCGGTAAACTTTTGGAATCGTAGTTATTGATCGTATCATCGAACACTTAGAAAGTAGAGATTTGATTAATAGTAGTCAGCATGGGTTTCGACGCCATAGGTCTTGTTTAACTAATTTGTTAGAATTTTATAACGAAATAGTGCGCGAATACGATAGGCATAGAGCAGCTGACGTTATTTATTTAGATTTTAAAAAGGCGTTCGATACAGTTCCGCATAGGAGACAAATTGCGAAGGTCAAAGCGCACGGTATACGCGGTCAGGTAGCTAACTGGTTAGAAGAATGGCTTCGTGCTAGGAGGCAGAGGGTCGTAGTTAATGGTAGTGAATCGGGGTGGTTAGATGTAGGTAGCTGTGTCCCACAGGGTTCAGTGTTAGGCCCATTGCTATTCGTAATTTACATTAACGACATAGATGTAGGTTTCACTAGTAACGTGTCAAAATTCGCGGACGATACTAAAATAGGCGGTAAGGTTGTTAACGAGGACGATAGTAATAGGCTCCAAGACGATGTAAATAGGATTATGGAGTGGACAGATAAGTGGCAGATGCAATTTAACGTAGACAAATGTAAAGTTTTGCATATAGGTTCTCGCAACAATAATTACACGTACACGGTGGAGGATAGGGAGTTAGCGAGCGTTGACGAGGAAGTAGATTTAGGCGAACGCGTATCTAAGGATTTAAAGGTTAGGAACCAGTGCCTGGAGTCTTGCGCAAAAGCTAATAGGATGTTAGGCTTCATAGCGCGTAATTTCGAATTTAAATCGAAGGATATTATATTGCCCCTTTACAAGTCCCTAGTCAGGCCTCATTTAGAATATGCCGTTCAGTTTTGGTGCCCGTACTTGCGTGAGGATATTGATAGGTTACAAAGGGTTCAGCGTCGTGCCACGAAACTTATTCCGTCATTGCGCAATAAGCCTTTTGAAGATAGGATTAAAGAGTTAGACCTGTATTCACTCGAAACTAGGAGATTAAGGGGGAGGTTATTGAAGTTTTCAAAATCGTTAATAACATCGATAACGTAAATTTTGACAAATTGTTCACTTTCGATAATAGTAATACTCGCAATAACGGATTTAAGTTGCTTGGCAGACGTTTCATTACTAATATCGCTAAAAACTTCTTTACGTTTAAAGTAATTGATAAATGGAATAATCTTCCCGCGTCAATCGTTCATTCTACCAGCGTTAATATGTTTAAGAACCGTCTTGACAGTTATTTTAAAAGTATTAACGTTGTTTAATATAAAAAAACAAAGTTAGCAATAGGAGCTCTGGTGGTGGTGCTCGAGGATGAGTCTGTTGACGATGAATGCCAGCTTGTGACATGCCAGCGTGTGATGCCAGCAAAAAAATCATTAAAAAAAAAAAATTTGACTAACACGAACGTAGATGTAGCTCGTAGTATAAACTAACCCACTTTTTGTTTAACTTTACCTACTTTTTTACCTTGCATGTCTGTAACTCTCTTTTCTTGCATGTTTGTAGTTTGCATGGTATGACTGTGAGTTAAGACTGTGTTTGCATGGTTTGTAAGCGTTCTTATTTCACTTCTTTTCATCTTTTACCCCTCTCCTATTCTCTCCGACTATGTTTCTGACTTGTCGGCAGTGGCCGGCGGATGATGATGGTGAGACTTTTTTCTCTTTTTCTGAATGAATGTTAACCCACGAATGATAGGTGTTGCTCCTTACTTAACCCCTTATTCTCTTCTTTTCTCTTAACCCCCTACTCTTTCCTTTCTCTCGGGCTAACCTTAGAGTGGATCTTAGGGTCTTTGTTAGCTTTAGCTTCTGTAGATCTGTAGATTATTGATCATTCAAATGTATATTTATTTTCTATATATTTATAATAAACAGAATGATGCAATGTTGTTTTACTTAATTCTTTTGGTTAATTATATCATGTTACGCTTTTCTAAACCTACTAGCGGAATTCTAAACCAACTTTAAAGAAAATAAATGGTACAATCTGGCAACTGTATACCTGAACAATGGTATCTGGCAACTCTCCATAATAATGTATACAATTAAAACGGTATCTGGCAACTCTCCATAATAATGTATACAATAAAAAGTGGTATCTGGCAACTCAACCTGAACAAGCCATTTACGCCTTCTAAGCCAACTGGCTGATTAGGAGTCTATAATAATGTATACAATTAAAATGGTATCTGGCAACTCTCCATAATAATGTATACAATAAAAAGTGGTATCTGGCAACTCAACCTGAACAAGCCATTTACGCCTTCTAAGCCAACTGGCTGATTAGGAGTCTATAAGACAACGCCTACTCGGCTGAAGTCTTAATATGCAGTTGGCTCCTGCCAGGTGAACACCTCTCCTCCTTTCTCTCCTTCTCCTTTCTCTTGGGGGATAACGCCGCCTCCAAGTTTCATGACCCCTTGTTGCACCTGCAGCATCCCCCCACCCCCTTTTTGCAACACCCTACCCCTTTGCAACATTGCAACATTACGTAATAATTTGCAACATTCCTGCACTCTACCCTTTTGCGGCTATACTACTGACATGTAACAAGGAATCAGACGGCTTAAAATTATCGTGTCGTGCGGAATTTTACTGTTTACAGTGTAAAATACGCCTTGTTTCCGAGGATTCAACATAAACAAACAAACAAGCAATTATACAGCAGGTCCATATAGATAATTTCAGATTGAAAACATAATGGTATACAGTAATCACAACAGTTTTCACAGTATCTCACAATTAACAAGCTGAACATCTAGCTACTTGTGCCAATGTTCCAAGATTCTAGAATCACAAAATTTTATCATAAGCCACTCCTCCAGCCATATCTAGTCTCTATAAAGTGTTAAGAGATTCAGCGATCATTATCATAAATCTGTATATAATGTTGTGTATGTATCATATATAAATTCTGGTCCTTCTGAAAAATTCAATTGTGTTAAAATTCTGGGATTCCAGGAAAAAAAGCCTCAAGCCGCAAATACAGGATTTTTTCGAGCGACTTTGAAATATAAGACATCAGTACACTTTTGACGTCTCTAAATGATATTTCCCTCAGTAACTCAATAATTCAAAACATTATTTCAGCAGTTTCCTTTATGTGAAAGATTCTTTATTGCAGGTCAAATATTTTTCTGGAATCGATATACTGTATATCGGGTGGCCCAAAAAAAACACATTGAGCCTTGAACATCCATAACTTCAAAAATATGCAATTTACACTACCAAAATTTACAAAACTTTTACCTCAATCTATTGATAAGCCATCATAAAAATTTCAAAGCTCTACATAAAATACTTTTTTCACAGCTGAGGGAACAATGAGGTATGGTGAAAAAAACGAATATCATAAACTGAAAATTTTTTATTATTCACATCTTATCAACAAATATGATCAATATGTCCGCCGTCCTGCTTACAAAGTAATCTTAACCGTTTCTTTCACGACATGATACATCTTCTGATTTCTGCTAATGTTATTTTGTCCCAACACTCGAGTATTTTTTTCTTTAATTGCATTTCTGTAAACTTTTCTGTTTGACCCTCATAAATCTTCTCTGCTTGAGTGTTCCATATGCAATAATCCATGGGATTGCAATCAGATGATTGCGGGGGCAAGTCGTTCTTTCCAATGAAGTTGACTACATCCTGTTGTAGATAATCCTGTGTGAACTTGCTAGTATGAGCTGTAGCACCATCTTGTTGGAGTATGAAATCGTTTCCATAACAGACGCCGACAATCAGGCAAAAGATTCTCCTCTAAGAGAGTTACATAGGTTTCTGAATTAATTTTTTTATTTTCTGAAATGAAATGAATTTTCGTCTTTCCACTCCACGATACATCTGCTAATACCATGATTTTTTTGGGAAAACCGACTTGTCTGGTGGCAAAGACTAAAGTCTCGATGGAGGAATGTCTTTCTTACGCCGACCATAAACAACATCGTTCCGGGAGTTTCGACCAATCTCGATGGTGAAATCTTTTTCATCTGTAAAAACTATTTTTTTAACATCATTGGACGAAAATCTACCAAGCAATTTTCTACAACGAATTTTTCTTTAGCTCTTCCACTGCTGTCACGTCTTGAAACACGGTTCCTTTTAAATGCTTTAAGTCCTACCGTTCTCTGCATTCTTTGGATGGAACTTCGACTGATACCTAAATTTCTTGCAATGTTTCTCTGAGAGCAGTGTGACCCAGGTCGATCCTCTTGAGATAGGCTCATCACTTCGATCATTGCTATATTGTCTTGAGTGTAAACTGTTTTAGGCCGACCACTTCCACGCTTCCGTGCCGTCGAACCGGTTGCTTTAAGTTTTTTAATTATTCTATTCACAGACGTAACATTACAAGTTATTCCTGGAAATTCCTTCAAAATTCTTGCCCCAGTCCATCTTTTATCCAAGAAACACTTCAATCACCGCTTTTTCACCGTTAGTTAGAACCATAATTTGAAGCCTATATCATCTGACTTTTTTCAGAGACTGACAGATTATCCATAGGCTAAGGAAGCTACTACAAGTCTTAGAATAGTTGCCAGGTACAGCTATACACATTTAGGATTTAGGATATTCGTTTTTTTCACCATACGTCATTGCTCCCTCAGCTGTGGAAAAAGTATTTTATGTACAGTAGAGGTCTGAAATTTTTATGATGGCTTAACAGTAGATTGAGATAAAAGTTATGTAAATTTTGGAAGTGTTTGCTACATATTTTTGAAGTTATTGATGTTCAAATCTCAAAGCGTTTTTTTTGGGCCACCCGATACATTCAAATCTTCAAACATCAAAAACTTTATTCGAAATGGAAGAGACAAGTGACGGAGTTTTACAGTATTTAGATATTTGTTGTGACATTAATATGTTCACAGTACTCTCATCTGAATATGTCCTTGGAAGCATGGAGGGATTTTTAGACAAAATTAATGGCATTCAGTTTATTTATTACATAAAAATAGTGAAAGTGGCAAGTAACAGTAATAGTGACGAAAATAAAATAATAATAGCAATACTAATAGTAAATACAATATAAAGTTTACAATATGTTACATAATTTTAAATTAAATGATTTATTGTATATTTAGTAGAAATGAGTAGTATACCCAAAAAAAACCGAGTGCAAATCAATTGCCTGCAACATGATCAATAATTGCAACATTGCATGCAACAAAGGGTTTAGACCCTCCAAGGGGGAGAGGAATTATGCAACAAGGGGCGAGAGTGGTTTAGACCCTCCAAGGGGGAGAGGGAGGTATGCATGACGGGGGAGAGGGTAACCTAACTTGGCAGCTCAGGCCCACAAAAGTATATATATATATATATATACACATGAATTGTATGTGTATATATGTGGGTGTGTATGCATGTAGGTTTGTATAGAAAAAAGTAAAACCTTTATTAAGACGTGTATGCTGGGCGGGACTAGACCCTTCAAAGGTGGAGTGGGTAACCTAACCTAACAAGAGTAATAAAACACAAGAAGGAGAGAGAGAGATAGAGAGCGAGAGAGATAGATGTTCCAGAGGCATAACACGGCGCATAATGACGTTTTTACAAGCCTTCCTGGGCGGCTGTAGCATCACAGCCATTTGGCATAAGAATTAAGCAATCGTATAGTATAATCGGCTGTCAGACAGTTTCTTTAGAGGGTACACACACACACACACACACACAGACAGAGTTTTGTTTATATATATATATATATATATATATATATATATATACACACACACAGTGTATATATATATATATATATATATATATATAATATATACATACATACACAGTTACACACCCTTCATTTCCATTAATATTTGTTTACATGGTGTAAAGGAGAAATGAAACACAACTATGTTGTTCTGACTATTTAATATATATCATTCATGAAATACATTCGGTAAATATGTATATACATTAGGTGCAAAACAGGGATAATACATACATGATTTATTTCGCACATATATTTACATCAAGCATTAAAATAACACAACCAGTAGAGAAGAATTGTACATACATTAGACGCCAAAACAGGAATAATACACAATAGAGTTATTTAACATATATATATATATATATATATATATACATATATATATATATATATATATATATATACAGGGTGTCCCGTAAGTCTGGACCCATAGGGATTTATAATATATTTTTTTATTGTTATTATTATTATTTTATTATTATTATTTTTTTATTATTTTTTATTATGATTTTTATTTGTGGGGCCACTTGAAAGCCAAAGTGTACGAGGTCAAACTTCAGAACATTTTCCACCTTAAAGCACGCATTGTGGAGGCGTGTCAAGAAATTTCTGCGACTGTGATTCAGAAAGTGCTGTCGCAGTGGAGATTGCGTCTTCAACTATGTGTGCGACACAACGGCGGACACTTTGAACAGATTATGTAATAAATTTTTGGACTATTTTGTAATTTTATTATTTTTCCCTATGGGTCCAGACTTACGGGACACCCTATATTAGGGTGTCCCGTTAAACCCAAAGTTGGTCGGATACAGCATTAACCGATACAATATCGTGAAGTGGGTTACTAAGAATGCCCATACAAGTTTTTAAAGTCCTACCTAAAAACTTCATGCATCCCCAGCGGTTTACATTTTACATCCCCGATTCAGGCCAAAAAATTGGCATTTTTCGGCATTTTCTAGTAAACTATACTATTTTAATTAAAAGTAAAACACATTTACCACTCTATATGCATTTCTGGTAATGCATACTAGCTTTATAAATGTCAATGCTAAATGTGGGCCCCACAGGGCCCAATTTAGCCCCCTTATTTCATATTTTTAGCGATTTTTACTAACTAATCTAACTTTTTTTCAGGAATTTCTAAATCTAGGTACCATAATACCTATTTAAATTGATAAAATGGCTCTAAGCAAACCATTAACTAGAAGCAAAACAGAAATTCCCTTTCTAGGTCAACCTATAGCCTCCATAACGACTACAGCTGTTCCAACCAACAAGCAAGTACTCAAATATTTCCATCATATTAAAGCTTGCAATCCTCATTATAATCAGTCCCTTGTTAAAGAAAAACTTGTAAGTCATCAAGCTGGCACGGTAATAGACCATGTGTTCTCCTTTTGGAATAAATGCAATTTACCTACTAGTAGCAGACAATATGCCGTTAAAAAACTTCTTAAGTTGCACCAGGAATGGTATGTTCTAACAAAACTTAAATATAGAAAAACTGAAGAGCACCTAAGTTCAGTAAACAAATTTTATGAAAAACCTGAAACAATATTTGATGTCGCTCACCCATTTCCTGAAAAAGTTCTTTCAGAAAAACTAGGGAAAGCTGAAGTTGAGGAAGATCTGGAGTTTTTAAAGATGCTGAGAGAGGGATATAAAGTTACACTGGGTTCAAGAGATAAGATTTCAGAGCAAATAATAAAAAATAAAATAAAAAGACTAGCAACCAATGAACGTTTACGTCAGAAAGAACAAGAGAGAATAAGCAAACCATCTAAAGTGAAAATAGAGGAATTAGAATGTGAGGGAGATAGTTCTAACGATTATGATTACCTCAATAAAAGACTAAAAACAACTAAAGAACAAAAGCCTATCTACCTACCTAGAAATGTACTTAAAGAGTCTATTGTAGCCAGTGCTATAGACGGAGGAAATGTATCTGTTAGAACAGCTACATTAATAATTTCTGCTTTAATAAGAGCCGGCGGTGGAGACCTAAACGATTATGCAGTTTCAAAAACATCTACTCATACAGCAACACAAGAAAATAGGGTAAAAACTGAAAATGAAGTCAAAGAATTATTTCAAAATACCAATATAAAACATCTTGTTGTCCATTGGGATTCAAAACAGATTTTAGGCTTAGAAAGGCTTGCTGTTGCTGCTACTGGATCTCCTGATATTGATAATTTATAATTATTCAAAATGCTACTGGTGAACAAATGTCTGAAGCTACATTCAAGCTCCTTACAGATTGGCAGGTCACAGGAAAGGTGAGAGGTATGTCATTTGACACGACGGCCTCAAATACAGGTATTAACAAAGGAGCTTGCATTTATATAGAAAGAAATCTGAATAGACCATTATTATATTTAGCATGCTGTCACCACATTGGCGAACTTATTGTAAAATCTGTTTGGCAATGCATCTTTGGAAAAAGCACTGGTCCCGATTATCCCATATTTGAAGAATTTTCGAAAAACTGGTCCAAAATAACATTATCCCAAACTAAAGAAATAAATATAACTAAACCTTTGTTGATGGATATTAAAGAAAGTGCAAATATAATTTATAATTATTTATTAGAGAACAAAAATTATTTCAGAGATGATTACTTAGAATATTTAGAATTAAACTGTTTATTGTTGGGGCACAGGCCTTCAAAGATACATCTTCGTAAACCAGGAGCATGCCATCGAGCTAGATTCATGGCACCTCAGCTGTATTCAGATAAACTTGTCTTATTTAGAGATCAGCTTAACTATGAACCAGACGTAAAAGAATCATCTGGAAGATTTGTCACGTTTACATCTTTAGTTTATGGCCCTTATTGGCTAAAGACCCCATTAGCTGCAGAAGCACCACTCAATGACCTGCGATTTTATAAGCAATTAGTTAATGTCTGGCAGGAAGTAGATCCAGAAGTTTCTATTGCTGCAGTAGATGCATTCTTAAGACACAAGTGGTATTTAAGTCAAGAACTTGTAGTTTTATCTCTTTTTAGTAAAACTTTAGATGAGAATACAAAAGCAAGTATCGCTGCTCGTTTATTAGGAACTGAAGTTCCAGATGAAATTATTATAGGAAAGCCAGAAGTTCCAGAACAACACCCAGATATACATCTGGGGGATTTGATAGGACCTAATTCATGGAAAATCTTTAAAATCATGAATTTAGAAAGTTGTTGGTTTTCAAAGCCAGTGGGAGAATGGTGCTCAGATCCAAATTATAATGAAATGGAAGAGTGTGTGAGTAATTTGAAGGTTGTCAATGATTGTGCTGAAAGGGCTATTAAGCTTATAACTGATCTGGCTCCTACAGTTAAAGGTGAAGCTCAGCTTCAAGCTAAAATTCAAACCACAGAACTTCATAGAAAAAATTTAAAAGAAATCAAGAAAAAGAATCTTCGTAATTACTTGGTAAATTATTAGTTTAAAAGGGGGGTTAATGCAATTTTTTATTAAAAAAGGGGATTTATGCAATTTTCCAGAAAAAAATATATATATAAAAAAAAAAAAAATTAAAAATAAAAAGTAAAAAATATTTAAAAACCTAAAAAAAAAAAAAAAAAACTAGAAAAAACTAAAATAAACTTTTAAAAAACTCCAGAGATTCCAATCGACCTTGACGTGGTTCTGGGGCTTCCTACTAACAGATTGAAAAAAATGTGTATGTAATTTCTAGCTTTAATGGGTCTTTTAAAGGTCAAAATGCCAATTTTTTGGTCTGAATTGGGGGTGTAAAATGTAAACCCCTGGGGATGCATGATTTTTTAAGAGAGGACTTTAAAAATTTGTTTGGGCATTCTTAGTAGCCCACTTCACGATATTATATCGGTTAATGCAGTACCCGACCAACTTTCGGTTTAACGGGACACCCTAATATATATATATATATATATATATATATATATATATACGCATCAAAACAAAAAATAATACAGCTAGTACAGAAGAAATCTGCATACAACAAAATCAGAATACACAACACTTGATTTATATATATATATATATATATATATATATATATATATATATACACGCGTAAAAAATAGGAAAATGGAAATACATGCTTTAAGGTCCGTTTCTACGACGCTTAAATAAAATAGTAAACTCACACGTAATCGAGTCCACATTTACATCCTCATTGCTTTGTACTACAGAATAAATGCGATACAACATTAACTCACCACTCCAAGTATGCGGGTGTATGTATTCAATATAAAGGGCTTTCAACTCGTTTAACACTATTTTGTACTCACTTTACAATTGGAAGTCAAACTATCACGCTCTTTAAACACGGATCGTTTGCTACAACATCACCATTAAATTCAAGTTTTTAAACATTCCTTTCCAAACGGGTATTTATTCTTTCCGCGCTGACCTTTTCAACTGTAAATTCCTTTTCACATCTCATGTCGGCAATTGAAGCATGTTTCTAAATCGTGCCGACAGCTGCGTCTTATATAAAGAAATAATTCTTCAGGGTGAACAGTGAAGAGGAGTTCAGCCCTGTACCGCTCATGTTCTTCTTTGTACCAAAGTTCATAATATTTCGAAGAGTCTGTACCTTCTAAATACGTATCCAGTTCCAAACCATTCTCGGTTTGTTCGTCCCTACACTTGGTAAAATCATCGAGCAGGGCGGTGTCCGCGTATTCAAATACCGTGTCAAAATAACGCATATCAGCAACATGTGCGTGTAATATAGGTTTTACTTTACGGAAACCGACGACTTCAAACATTCTGTCGAGAATGAAACGGCTTCGTGTGGGGATAAGGGCGTTATTTTCAGCAGCATTCTTCCACATCAGCCGTATATCAACGCATGGACGGTTTGTATCACGATTTACGCATAGCGTACAAATAATGGCGTATGAGGGTGCATCATTAATCTGTTCTCTTTTTGTGCCTACACCCAGAGGTATTTTATAACTGTCCTCACCCAACTTCTGAACCACCACGAAGATTCTGTTCAACTCTTCAACACTTACTAAATAAATAACATTGCGTCTACCAGAGTTTAATTGTCTATATTTCGTTTCAAGTACATAATTAATAGCACCGGTATTACGCCTGAATACACGCACAGACTTCAACACGGACACGTTGTATACTACATTGAGGATGCTGCTCAACGGAAGATCCATCTTTTAATAGTTTTCTATTGATCCTGTGAGGAGAGAAAGTCCAGTCGACCAAGCTCTGAGGCGACTATGAGCCGGCGGTGCGCTGTTTGACTCGGCGGAACCGTGCACGCGGTTGAGGAGGTGGGAGGTGTGGGAGTGGGTATGAGTCACACGGGTTGCTTCATGATCGCCACCAAGCGTTTGTAATGCAGATTCGTGTACGAAATTGTTCCAACATGAAAGACTCGATGTGCACTGGTAAATCATCCGAATATCTAAAACTGTAACCCATTATACTGGATAGGTGTTTCGAGAATTTTTCCATCTGCGATACATGAAGTAACACCGGTTTTAATGATTTATCACGTATACACACTTCCTGGAATGTGCACCATACATCTACAATGTTCAAGGGTAAATGTATTCGCCACTGTACTTTCTAGTAGAACTACGCACATATAAAATTTATTACCACTCTGGCGATCTATTTGAGAGAAACATGTGCCCATACTTGGCATTTTTGCTGGGAAAACGATACTCGACCCTAAACTATACTAAAAATTCGCATAAACCTTTAGTTGCAATTTCGCTGCGCGCCTCATCATGATATACATGGATGTAGGGGTAGAAATATTTTAAACTGTCCATAATCACAAGATTTACATTCACAGTCCCATTGTACGCGTACTCGGTGTGATGTAATATGGTATATCTCTTGCCATACCAATCATCAACAAGGTTCAAACCCAGATCCTTTGTTTCTCTTCTGCATGTGTTGATTCTTTCACTTCACGATATATGTGCTCTTTTGCACAGCTTAATCTTACAACATATTCCATTACATCGGTTGAACCGCGAATCCCTGCAATGCTCTCGCCAGAATATCCAAAGAGTATTTGGACGTCTTGTTCCTCATGCTTCGCACGATTTAATGTGGCCTTAAAGGTTTCAAAGGAGGGGTGACTAAAACTTCTTTGAGTGTTCACCACATCTGTAGACTTTAGCGGGTACCACTTCAGGAATGTAGAGTATGTAGTATTATCGGTCGCCATCGTTATTTTACGTCTACGCGAGAATTACTCAACAGGTAAAAGATACGTTTGAGAACCAGGGCTTGCGTGGGTCAACTGAGCACGCAGGGAGGAGATATGGCCTGCCAACTAAATTAGTAGCAGGAGTCACATGACTCTTTTTATTGACCAGTAACATACAGTGGGTGGTGTATAGATTTTTCTTCTACACACACACACACACAAAGGAGAAAATGAAACGCCAGCTGAAACATAATTTAATTTAAATGCACGTAATAAATAGGAAAAATAAATAAACTGTAAAATTTTGTCAACAATTAAATAGACTGATATAAACTATATTTATATAAATATTCACGCCTCACGGTCTCCAAAGCGAACAGTGTCGTAGGTGCTAGGCACCTGGTATCTTTTCCTGTATGTGTTGTGACACACTTTCGTCCCCCTAAGTTCCTTCTCGCCCCCCAACTTCTGTGCCTGAAAGTTATGAGTTCCTACAACCAGGTGGGGTGGTTGATCACCCTCATTCCCATCATCTTCTAAACTCACTAGCTCTTTGAGCGAATCAAAGTTGACGATCTGCCTGTTCGCCTGGTTAAGAGTGATACCTTTATCCTTCAAGATGTATTTCATCTCCACCCCTACCTTCACCAGTACCCCGTAAGTTTTTGGTCCTGTTGAGAAAAAAGAATCAGCGTTGGTGCTATCTCCATACTCATCCTTGATCTCGTCAGTTAAATCTCCAAGGAATTCCCCAATAGGAGTCATATATTCACCTTCCCTCTCCGTGAATATCACACTATCTGTATCTGCGTACAGAACCAAGGGAATGCAGTAGACTCCAAGGTTTGATGCGGGCGCATGCTGTTGTGAAGCTGGCTGCAGGTGTGTTTGTGACACGTGATGCATCTGTAGCCAATCGGTTCTTTTGTTATTATGTACATATCACCCACAGTCACGATCTCTATGACCTCTTTATCGATGGCGTTGGCGTAATCCCACACTTCGTTATAACTTTGGGCTAGATCTGTATTCTGGGCAAATTTCCCCCAAAGACTAATTAGGCACAACTTTTCACTAAAGTGCTTGCCAGGGTTCCTCACAATTTGACCACGTTCAAGTTGTATCACCTCACGAACAAGGTAGCGTTATTACACCGATTTTTCATTTTCGGTCTCAACTGCTCGTGGGTATCCTGATGCTTCTATTTTATCCTTCAAAAAAGTATTTATATACAATGTGAAAAGGTTGGGGAGCTTCTGAAACATTCACACTTCATATACCTTCAGTATTCTGTACACGTGACGAATGGCTAGGGAGAGCTCAGGACTTGTATATACGCCTCTAATTTTCCTCTGGTTGATTATGTGATTACAGTCTCTATTATTCTCCTCTGCGCACTTCACACACAGAGGGAACATGCGTTTGTGGTCTATAACAACGGGCAAGATTGGCATCCATAAGTCGCGAGGGGGCAGCACATCTACGAAAGAAAGACCAAAGTTCTCGTTCAAATTAGCTGAGAACTCTTCGATGGCAGGCAGGGCGGGACCCACGAGTTTTTCAGGTACGTCTACGTGGTACGTATTGTTCTTCATCACGTAAGGGTATAATGAGCAGAGATCGTAGTAATGAATCTTCACCCTGTCCATAGGTGGAAAGCATAGTTTGAAGGGGTTTGTGTGTCTTCCAAATAAACTATCGCCGTATTTGAGGGGGTCCAGCACCATTGTACATTTGATAGCCTTTATTTCTTCGCGATACTCCTCATCGGCTTCCATCCAGGTATCATATTCGTGTTCCCACAAAACCTTGTGAGTGAACTGGGAACTTACATTTGGTCGCGGGTACGGGTCCATGCGAGACTGTCGGCAGGAGATCTGCCATGGATATCTCCTATGATACGACACTCAGGACGTGGGCATCCATGTCACCAGCATCCGTTAGTTAAACGAGTACGCCGTCTTCTCATCAGTGGCGATGTCCTCGCTTAGACCATCTACCCAAAAAACACGACCATTAATCTTGATTTCCACTTCCCTCGTATTGCGTGCATGTTTCATGTATACACCTCTCTGCTGTTGTATGTGTGTGTGTATGAGCCAGTAAATAGCCTTATACGTTTCGGGGAATTACGGCTAGCGTGTCTTTACGCATGAAATTATTCTTGAACACAGTAAAACACAATGAGGCGATTGTAGTTGCGGCTTGTAACGGGTCGCAGTTGAATCGGACTATGTACATGCTTCTAAAGGCTTGGAAACATACTCTAAATACGCGTACGTCATTCACACAATAACGCTCACATTCATCCGCTATATTGTAAGGATTATCTTCATTAAAACTGCTGTAGTACCTCTCAAAATCTTCACGCTCGCCTGCACTCACGCTGTCATAGTTAAAGTAATGTTTGGGGGGTGGAAGCCCTACGTAATTCAGTGCCGTGAGTGAGGAAGGTGTGAGGGAAATACCCTTTTGAAACTTCAGCGTCTACGCTCATCACCTTGGATAGTTTAGCTAATTTACAAGGTTTGAATAACAGGGTGTCTTTAAACTGAACATTTCCTCTTATTTGCATCTGAATAAGTGTGTTTCCTCTTTTCAAGGGATCACCTGCAAATATCTCTGAGGACTTATGTTCAAGCAGTTCCTTATAAAGGAATTGTGTATCAAATTTTGTAGCGTTATGGCCAAGAATATACAGTCATTTTTTGAACTGGTCTGCTAACTTGACAATATAGGTCACAAAGAGCTTCACAGGGGAATCTCCTGCAGTCTTCTTAAAAATGTTTGTTCGTTTACCACATTTACAGCATTCATCACACTCGACGTTCATGCACTCGTCACAGATAGTCTGACTTACAAGTAAATGTGGGATAACCTCTTTTGTTTTTGCGTCCGTGTATGTCTCTATATCGTAGTATACAGTTATACAAGGTTTATTTTTAAGTTTGGCATCTTTCATATAACAAACATGTTTTATACCATCTACCTTATATTTCTCATAACATGTAGTACAACAAATTTCATCACATTTATGCTTGAATTTTTCCCAACTATCCATCATATGAAACACCGCATTCGCAAATTCTCATTTTCCTACACGTCCCATTTGATTTATGGAACTCAGAACAGTTATTATTGGAAAATATGCCTCTACACACATTACAGTCCCTCTTCTCAGCCTCAACTACTCGACTTTCACATTTGGGGCTTTTACACAGCTCGAATATCATGTGGCAATCCTTACAATGTTTCGCTATATCATCCGCAAACTCGAGACAACCCTTACACAAATCGTGATGTCTGCCATATTTTCGGTTTTTATAATAACTCGCGTAAAGGTCCCTTATATTACGAATGGGGAGATACTTGTCCTCGACAAACCTAAAATAAGTAGAGGTTTTGTACGTTTTCTCACAATGCTTTTAGAAACATACACAGTCCCACGACGATCATCCAATCCAAATACAACTATATGAACATGCATTTCCTGTTTTGCCCTTCTCAACTCTTCAGGCCCCATATCACAGTCAAATTCGAGCCTGCAGTCTGCGGCCAGTTTACGTGCACGCTGCACAACCGTCGGCAACCAAATTTTTTTACAGCTCTATTTAGTACAGTAAACATATGAGCCAAGACTATTGTTATAAAGTCGCAACCGCGATCGAGGTTTGTGAGGTTTCTGAATATTTGATAAATGCCAAAGTTAAGTGTATAAGGTGTAGCCGTTTGTCCCTCAGCGCGGAAAACGTGGTCTATATCTGCAGTATCATGAAGTTGTCCATATTACATTCGGTACTATTTTGAGAGGCCTGCATTATACGGCCCAAAATGTACTCCTCATCTTCGGCAACCAGACTCTGTAGGGTATTACTACCCAAAAATTGTCTCTATCCACATCTGACCCGAACCCGAGGGACAGTCGCGTCCTGGCTTCACGTCCCTCACTGCTCTGAAGGGCAAACTCCACAATACGTTCAACCACGCGCCTCAGTCCATGTTCAACACCGCTGCTATACATGGCTCGCGGGTCAACCCTGACTATGTACCGGTTTCTAGTCAGGGCTGGGGTGGGGATGGCGCTGCGCACCAGCTCGAATGATATGCTACTGTCTACAGATTGAGGTGTTGCTGACGAGGTCGAGGGCGCAGCGGGGGGTGGTATTGAATAGGAATAGGTGGGTACAGTTTTGTTTGTAGAAGGAGATACTGTAGGGGTTGTACTGTAAGACATAGCAGGCTGGGGTTCTATTACATTTTCAGAACTTACTGTGGATCTAACGACCGACGTACTCGTGGAGAGTTTTACACGTTTTACACCTGACGTGGAAGGTTTTTCAGCAGCGGGTTGTTATGCGCCCACTTTCTTCTCGAATTGTCGAGTGGTGGTGCTACAGTTGTCGTTGCTGAGGGTTCCAGAACGCTAGCGAGGGTGATGGTGCAGTCTGTAGCCTCAACAACTACACTATCGTCGCTATCATCATCCTCATCTGCAATATCTACGATGGGGACATGTTGCTGGTACAGTACCTCATTCTCGTCATAATTCAAGGTTCTAGGGAAGAAGAAAAAGATTTTAGAATATAAGGAGCATCACTTAAATATTTATTATGTTTTGTAAATGTTCCACTAAAGAGTGCTAGAGATGGATTCTGTAGAAAAATTCAGGTTCACGAGCCCTTCTACATGCATTATATCCGGCCCTACAGGCTGTGGCAAAACCGTGTTTATGCTTAAAATCATTAAAGATAAGGGAACACTTCTCAAATTTTGCGCATAAAGTTATATGGTGCTCTTCGACATACCAAGCCGTATTTAACGAGTACCAAGATAATATTTTGTTCCACAAAGGTGTTTATGATGTTAGTTCGATTATGGGCAATGAGCACAGCGTTATTGTAATTGACGAGCTCATGTTAGAAATGGATAAAACGTTTAGCAAGACATTTACAGAGTTCTCCCACCATCTTAACGTAAGCGTATTCTTCATCAATCAGAATCTATTTTTCAAAAATAGATACATGCATGATGTATCGTTAAATACACAATATCTAGTCTTATTCGCGCAACGTCGAGATGTGGCGCAAATTGGGATATTAGCCAATCAAATGTTCCCGAATCAACGTTAGGAGTTTTTGGAAGTTTATGAAGAAGCTACAAGTCATCGTTAACAATATTTGATTAGTGAGCTTCACCCGCGAAACACGTTTAGGGTGCTTCTAAGAACGAAAATATTTCCAAACGAGGCTGAAATGGTGTATATCCCAGAATGACAAAGTGGTTAAAGAAATACTGGGAATTAATAAAAATCTAACATCGGCTGCCACGAACTCTCCAGCACCTGTTTGTTAAAAATATTGACGCCGACTTTTTAAAATCCATCTGCGAAATCTGTCTTAACGTTATAAAATGCACTGTACCAATGAAGCCCTCTCAGAAGTCGTTACAAGAACATATTTCACGCACTAGCTCGTAAAAGTCAAACTGTGGGGAAGAAAAAGCAAATTATTGTACAAAGAGGGAGTTCATTCCTACCCATCTTATTTTCAGCTTTGAGTCCTTTATTGTCTAGTTTAATATAATGAAGAAAGTAGTCTTGATTCCACACGAGGTGTACGCTTCACTACAAAACACAGAGTCCAGATACGATTCTAGAACCCCGTAAAAGCAGACTTAAAAGAATGGAAAGCAATTGGTAGACCTTTTAAACAGTGAAAAGTCTTTTGACGAGAATAGAATCTTATACCAAGAAGCTCTGCAGAAATTTCTTCATGAGTACGAAAATTATAAGAAACCCGTGGCGAACCTATAGATGAACATGTAAAGAACAACGTTGCGAGTCCGCAACTTCTCGAACATGTATTAAAATATAGTCTCCCCCATACACTGAGGAATAAAGGACTAAGTCTATAATCTATTGAGTGAGGACCCCATTATACAATGGTCCGATACAGGCGAGGTTGTTGTTGAAGGGTCAAAGGTACAAGGTTCGAACATCATTGATATCGTACATGATTTGGTGAGAAAGTGGGATAGGCCCTCACAAGCAGGATGGGAACATATTTACGCCAGACTGCAGCAAATAAACATCCCATAAACACTGATAGGTAACCAGACAGGTTTAAAGACTTGGGGCAAGCAACGCATGTACTAGAGTTGAAAACGCCTTCGCACCTAGCCGTAACATCTCTGAAGACGAAGAAGAAGAGACCAAGCAGCAACGCGCAACCCTCCCCGCGAGCTTCTAAAATATGCAAATGGCTAATATATTACGAAAAAGTTATTATGACATTTTTAATCCAGCCTCCTACACGGATGTTAATAGAATGTACAGAGGCGTTTATAATGGGGGAATAGAGAAAAAACATGTTGAGAGGTTTTTGCGTGAGCAGGCCGCTTATATAGTTCATAAACCGGTGAGAAGGTTTAAAACCTCCAAGACATTAGCTGCATCGGTTGATTCTATTTGGCAGGCTGATTTAACAGACATGAAAGGTATTCGGTGTATAATGGCCGCTACCGATACATCCTGTTCAAAATAGATGTATTCTCTAGATATTTTTGGCTAATTCCGCTCACAAATGGGTCGCCTGAAACAGTTGCTAAAACCGCAAAAACACTGATGTTGAAGGAAAACAGGATTATTGGCTAGTTTTGTACAGACATGGGGAAAGAATTTATAGGCCGAGCTTTTTAGAACATGTTGGCAGGGTTTAATATCAGTTATTACACTAGCAATTCTATACATAAGGCATCTTTAGCGGAAACAGTTCATCGTACCATAAAGGAATGCATGAATCGCTATTTCACACATAAAAACACATACAGATATATAGACATTCTAGAGTCGCTGGCTTCATCCTACAACCGTTCACACCACCGTAACATTGGTACATCACCGAACGAAATTTGAAAAAGAGGTACGCATACAGAGCATGAGGAGAGAAAAGATAATCGTAGAGCACCACCACGCTCTGTGCGTTTCAAAATCAGTGATTATGTAAGACTCGTGAGATTTTTAAAGTTATATCTATGAAGCTTAAAGACGAAGTGATGATGTATTACTTTGTTGTTGTTGTTGGTTAGGCGATCAGAGATAATGTTTGAGATAATGGGTGCCCAGTATGGGCTAGCATAGTCCATAACTAAGCGAATATATTGTTTGTAAATGAGTGCTGTTGTTTTCTGCTGGTGTCCAAAGTTTGTACCTGTTAGTACCCTAAGCGTGTTAAGTCTTGACGTATATTTGTTTTTAATGTCCTGAATGTGGTTTGCAAAAGATAATAATGTGTTGTATGTGACCCTAAGTATTTTGGAACTGTGAGTGTGTGGAATGCTGTGGAGTTATCTGGTGTTCTTTTGTGTTGTTTGTTAGCAAGGTGATGGTTGATTTTGTAGGCGCTACTTTCAGTCTATGTATTGTGTGTGAGCCAGTCTTGTATGCTGTTTTGTATGTTTGTAGGTTATTTGTTGCGGTGTCAATGTTGTTATGGGTGGATGTTAGAGTGATATCATCTGCATAGCTTGTTTTCTATGGGTGTTGGAATGTTATGGATGTATAAGTTGAACAGTGTTGGTGAGAGAACAGAGCCTTGAGGGACCCCGTTCGGAAAAAGCTTGTTTTTGAATGACTTGCTATTAAATTTGACATGTGAATATATTCATGAAAGATAGTTGCTCAGGCACCTTTTGGTGTTATTGTGCATGTTTGTGTTGAGTATTTTGTTTATGAGAGGGAAGCGTGGGATAGCATCAAATGCTTTACTAATGTCTATTGTTGCTAATAGTGTACGTTGAGCTGGTCGTCTGGAGTTGATGCCATCCATGATGTGCTGCGTGAGGTTAGTGAGTAATGTCGTGGTTGAGTGGTGAGGTCTGAATCCATGTTGAGTAGGTGATAGTGGTATGTGTGGATTGATAACACTGGTCTACAGCCAAAATGCTTCGGAAATAAAAGTAGTCAATCTTTACTAATTTTGGGTCACTGAATACGAAAATGATGCCTAAAATTGCCAATTGGCTCTATTTATAAAGATATCAGGCAACCCTACACCCTACTAACTGGACTGCATCTGTCGCGTAATATGTAGACGCCTGTGACACATCGACGCATTGACTCTACTGCGCATGCGCGTAGTTATATTTTTTTATTTTAATAAATTAATGTAAATATATGCATATATATATATATATATATATATATATATATATATATATATATATATACAATAAAATGTAATTTTAAATTTATCTATTACATTATGTATTTGTAAATTATTTATTAAAAAATAGATTGGATCATTTTAACATATTGCTTCCCATAATGTTTTTTATATTAATATAAATGGAATACTAACCTAACTTAACCTTACCTAATTTAAAATTCTTAAAATGCAATGTAATTACATTAATTTATTAAAATAAAAAAATATAACTACGCGCATGCACAGTAGAGTCAAGTCGTCGATGTGTCACAGGCGTCTACATATTACGCCATAGCATCAGTTCATTCGCGGAAGTCATACAGTGCACCCTTGTCAAACTCTTTTTAGTGTTTGCTTTTGAAAGTGAATTTTTTTCAACCTAATTTGAACAAAGATGCCTCGTAATTGCGTGAACAGTGTAAATAACTTCTGTTATGTTTGTGGAGAATTGACTTTTGCACCACAAAAGCGTGCTATAACCGCCGTGATTAGGAAAGCCTATCACCTTTATTTTGGCTGTAAGATTGGGGATCAGAACAAGAGCTGGGCCCCACACATATGCTGCAATACTTGTGCAACAAACCTTCGCCAGTGGTTGAATCAGAAGAGGAAATCTATGCCTTTTGCAGTGCCAATGGTGTGGAGGGAACCAACAGATCATGTCAGCAATTGTTACTTCTGCATGGTGCCTCCAGTCAAGAAAGGTATTTGCAAGAAGAAAAAGTGGATTTTACAATATCCGAATATACCCTCTGCTATACGCCCGGTACCTCACGGCGAAGGACTACCCGTTCCTGAGCCCCCACACTCATTCTCCCTGGAGTCAGAGGACGAGGAGAATGAAGGAACCTGCGAAACTTGTGAGCCTTCAACTTCACAAGTATTGCCATCAATTCCAGTTGGTCATGCAGTCCACATGAAGGAAACATATGACAACATGAAGCAACTTTTGAACTGCATAAACTATGAGAAACATCAGTGGCGGGTTTGTGGTGACTTAAAGTTGTTGCTATCGTGCTTGGACTGCAGCCGGGTCAATCTATAATAACCTCGTAACTTGATAATTTTCAGCGGACATTTTATCTAACTCTGGCGAGGCTCTAACTCTGCGAGGCAGTAATGAGATTAATGTGCCCGGCATTATTAATATTATCTCCATGTAAGTTTGATTAGACTAGACTGTCGTACGTATCTGATTTTATGTAAGTATAGTCCTTTGCGGTTATACTACTGATGACGTAGGTGATTTAAAAAATTATTAAAAAAAATAATGTTATTAACAATGACGTTTGAGGTGTAATCTTAAACTCCGTGACGTCAGAGCTATTTTTAAATCTTAGCGGAAATGAGTGGTAAGGCTAGCAAGGCTTAAGAGTAAACCGCGTGGGGTATGCATGAGTCATCCACACATTATGACGTCATGCTTTGTTATAAAAGTTGTTACTCGAGTTTTATCCTTGTTTTGTTATTTTTCAGTTCGCGGGTAATATTCTACCGCGAACTGTAACAAAAGTTAAAAATAGAATTATGAGTCATTTTTATCTTTATTGTTTTATACCATACAACTTTACATGAAATACAATTCTATTTATATAATTAAAAGCATATTCATTTTGTTGAGATCCTTCAGGTGTATATTTACCAACATATATTCTACCTAATGGCATAGTTAAATCATTAGTAGATATCTTAATCAAACTTTGAGGGAATTGAGCAGTAACTTGTTGTCCTAATTGACACAATTGGTTAAGTCTACGATACATTCGAAACTCTCTAAAAGGAGAAAACCATCTAGTTCTTGGATGCATCATTATCTGCTCTGCACTATGTGACGTGTCAAGATTAGGCTCAAACAAAACAGCATGAGGGACAATTAAATAAGGTACTGGAGATATCCCAACATTAGGATCTCTTTGCACAACATCCCTAACATCTTTCTTACGACCTAACGAATCCTCAAAATTAATAACATAACCAGACATATTCATTTGAGGTATACTTTGGAAAGATACACCAGTAACCTGATAATAATTGAAATTTAAAATAGTAGCTTTGGCTTCAGTACTTAAAAGAGCCAAAGTCAAAGTATAGATTCCATCTGTATTTACATCCAAAGTATTTTTATCCAAGTAAACAAATTTCATTAAAGCTGTAAACATATTCCTCTTAGTACGCCTTCTGACATTCCTACGTAGAAGATGACGACCATATTTCCTTCGACGAAAATGATGACGCAAACGACCACCTCGATACATGATCTAATTCGTGAACAATAAAAACCAACAGAGAGACACGTCTAGTCTAGTCACTTCAAAAGAAACGACGAGAATGAGATATATGAAATTAAAGGTTCCTTTTATACAATCCTGATTTCGCTTAGCTGTTCATTTATTCATCGAAGTTGAGTCTAAAAGCTGTTTTGTTGCATGTTGGCAACGTATTGCCATCAATCCCAGTTGGTCATGCAGTCCACATGAAGGAAACATATGAACATGAAGCAACTTTTGAACTGCATAAACTATGACAAACATCGGTGGCAGGTTTGTGGTGACTTGAAAGTTGTTGCTATCGTGATTGGACTGCAGCCGGGCTACACTAAGTATTGCTGTTTTCTGTGTGAATGGGATAGTCGGGCTAGGACTTCTCATTACATCAAGAAGGATTGGCCACTCCGACACTCATTGGAACCTGGAACAAAAAATGTTCAGTATCCTCCACTTGTAGAATCGAGCAAGATTCTGTTACACATCAAACTGGGCGTCATGAAAAATTTTGTTAAGGCTATGGATAAAGCAGGGGCAGCTTTTAAGTACCTCGGTGGTAAATTCCCAAAGCTCAGTGAAGCAAAAATCAAGGAGGGTGTATTTGTTGGTCCACAGATCCGCGAGCTTCTTAGAGATGAGGAGTTCGACCATAACCTAGGTGGTGAGGAGAAGACAGCGTGGAATGCTTTCCGGTTAGTAGCAACCAATTTTCTCGGAAATACCAAAGCTGACATTTACAGGGAGCTGGTGGAAAACCTGCTGTTGTCCTATCAAAAAATGGGCTGCAATATGTCTTTAAAGATACATTTCCTCCATTCGCACCTGGAATTTTTTCCGGCCAACTCCGGAGCAGTCAACGATGAACATGGAGAACGCTTCCACCAGGATATCTCAGCGATGGAGAAACGCTACCAGGGGAAATCATTGTTAGCAGACTACTGTTGGACAATAACAAGAGATGCTCCAGAAGTTGAATACAAGATACAAGCAAAGAAGCGACGGGTTGAATCAATATAAGTGACTGCATTAAACATGCATGTTACTAATATATGGTATACATATACGCAAAATGTGTAACTTAAATTTTCTTGGAAACTGTAGCCAATCGACTGTTTTTATGGTCATATTCGTTTTTAGCACCCCAAAATCCATAATAGGAAACACATTTTATCTCCGAAGCACAAACTTTTTCAAAATTTGTAGACCAGTATAATTTGTAAGATTAGTCTTTCCGTTACTTTGCATAGTAAAGTAATGGGTCTGTAGGAAGCTGGTTCTGTTGGATTTTTGTTTGGTTTTAGTGTAATAATTTTACCCTGTTTCCACATGCTAGGAATAATACAGTGCTGGTATGAATATGAGCTGATGTTTGTGAGAGCTAGTATTCCCTGTGGGAACAAGTGTTTAAGGTGTATGTTAGATATGTTGTCTGGTCCAGTAGTCTTCGAATTCTTAATGTTTTTGATGATCTTGGTGGTCTGGTCTGTATTGAAGGGTGTAATGGTCGTGTCGAGTCTGTAGGTTTTCTTGTGTCTGGCTGTTTGTCTGTCTGCGTGTTTCTGGTTGTTGTCTCTGTTTACGTGACTTATCTTTGCGTAGTGATTAATTAGAATGTTAGCGTGTTGTGTATATGTTGGGATATTATTTTGGCTGCAAAATAGCAGCGTGTGTGGTGTGAATGCCGCTGTTTGAGTGGGTAATGCTGTTTATAGTCTTGCATAGCCTGTGAAGTGGTCTAGTGTTGTTATGAATTCCCGTAATGTTTCTGTTTGTTTTTCTTTAAGTTTGTTGTTTATTTCTGTGTTGAGCTGTTGTATCTGCTGTTTTATGGGTTCTGTGTGTGGTGTTTGTGTGTTATGTTTGAGGTTGTCACGTTGTCTTATGAGGTGAGCTATTTCTCTAGTGTAATTTGGGTTGTATTTCCTAATGTTGCCCTTGGGTATGTATTTGTTTGCATGTTGATGATCTGATTAAATGTCTTGAGTGTTGTATTGATGTTTACGATGGGTGTGCTGTTTAATGTGGTGAATTGTTCCTCAGTCTCTATTTTGAACTGTTCCCAATCAGCTTTCTTGTAATTTCTGTAAGTGTGCCTAAGGCTGTTTGGGCAGAGTGTAGAAAGTGTTGTAATGATGATGGGCAGGTGGTCTGATGACAGTTGCTTTTCTGTTTTCCAGTGTGTGTGTGTTGCTAGTGAGGGAGACCAGAACCTTATGTCTGGGGAGGAGTTCGAGTATCCTGCTTGATGTGGTATGTGTGTATTTTCTTCTGTGTTGTTAAGAATGAAGAAGCTGTTAGTTGTGTAACTTTGTTGGCACCTCTGGTGTTGCTTTGGTTGTGCAGGTACCAACTAGTGTCTTTAGCGTTGAAGTCTCCTCCTAAGATGACATTAGTGAGAGAGGCCAGATTGTGTAACTATGGAGTGTAATTAACTGGCACCTGGGGTGAACTATCTGGTGGGATCTACAGATCTACAGAAGCTAAGGCTAACAAAGACCCTAAGATCCACTCTAAGGTTAGCCCGAGAGAAAGGAAAGAGTAGGGGGTTAAAAAGAGGAGAATAAGGGGTTAAGAAAGTAACAAAACCTATCATTCGTGGGTTAACATTCATTCAGAAAAAGAGAAAGAAAGACTCACCATCATCATCCGCCGGCCACTGCCGACAAGTCGGAAAAATAGTCAGAGAATAGGAAAGGGGTGAAAGATGAAAAGAAGTAAAATAAGAACGCTTACAAACCATGCAAACACAGTCTTAACTCAAACAGTGTCATACCATGCAAACTACAGATATGCAAGTAAAGAGAGGATAAAAAGAAAAAAAAGAAAGAGTATAACAAAAAGTGGGTTAGTTTACGCTAGAAGCCACATCTACGTTCGTGTTAGTCTAATTTTTTTTTTAATAATAATTTTATTGCTGGCATATCACACGCTGGCATGTCACAAGCTGGCATTAATCGTCAACAGACTCATCCTCGACCATCACCCCCAGAGCTCCTGTTGCTAATTGTGTTTTTATTTCAAACAACGTTAATATTTTTAAAATGCCTATCTAAACGGTTCTTAAACATATTAACGCTGGTAGAGTTCATGACTGACGCGGGAAGATTATTCCATTTATCAATTAACTTTCAGAGTAAAGAAGTTTTTAGCGATGTTCGTAATGAAACTTCTGCCACGCAACTTAAATCCGTTATTACGAGTATTGCTATTATCGAAAGTGAACAGTTTGTCAAAATTTACGTTATCGATTTTATTAACGTTTTGAAAACTTCAATAAGCTCTCCCCCTTAATCTCCTAGTTTCGAGTGAATGCAAGTCTAACTCTTTAATCCTATCTTCATAAAGCTTGTTGCGCAATGACGGAATTAATTTCGTGGCACGACGCTGAACCCTTTCTAACCTATCAATATCCTTACGCAAATACGGGCACCAAAACTGAACGGCATATTCTAAATGAGGCCTGAATAGGGACTTGTAAAGGGGCAATATAATATTCTTTGATTTAAATTCAAAATTACGCGCTATAAAGCCGAACATCCTATTAGCTTTTGCGCAAGACTCCAGGCACTGGTTCCTAACTTTTAAATCCTTATATACGCGTACGCCTAAATCTACTTCCTCGCCAACGCTCGCTAACTCTCTATCATCCATCGTGTACGTGTAATTATTGTTACGAGAACCTATATACAAAACTTTACATTTGTCTACGTTAAATGGCATCTGCTACTTATCCGTCCATTCCACAATCCTATTTACATCGTCTTGGAGCCTATTTCTATCGTCCTCGTTAACAACCTTACCGCCTATTTTAGTATCGTCCGCGAATTTTGACACGTTACTAATCAATCCTACATCTATGTCGTTAATGTAAATTACGAATAGCAATGGGCCTAACACTGAACCCTGAGGGACACCGCTACCTACCTGATCACGTATACCGTGCGCTTTAATCTTCGCAATTAATCTTCTATGCGGAACTGTATCGAACGCTTTTTTTAAATCTAAATAAATAACGTCAGCCGCTCTATGCCTATCGTATTCACGCACTATTTCGTCATAAAATTCTAACAAATTAGTTAAACAAGATCTATGACGTCGAAACCCATGCTAGCTACTATTAATCAAATCGCGACTTTCTCAGTAATCGATGATACGATCCCTAACTACGGATTCCAAAAGTTTACCGACAAGTGACGTTAAGCTAATGGGCCTATAACTGCTAGCTACTGTGCGGTCGCCTTTTTAAAAATGGGCGTGACGTTAGCTAATTTGAAGTCGTCAGGAATAATCCCCGTTTCCAGTGACTGATTAAAATGTTCGTTAAGGGGCCTATGATAACGTCTTTCAAATCTTTCAGATGTCTAGGATAAAGCGCGTCAGGGCCTGGAGCCTTGATAACTTTTAGCCTATCGATATAATGCGCAATCTCACCCTCGTAAACAGTTATTTCATCGAAAAGAGTCTCGCTGCTAAATGGAACGATATCGTCCACATCGGGGACATTATTGACGTCTTCTACAGTAAAAACTCTCGCAAAAGAGTTATTAAAAATACCCGCCATCGCCTGGGCGTCAGAAGCCAAAGCGTCATTAGCGTCCACGAGAGGAGAGGGCCTATATTATATTTTATCGGCTTACGATTATTCACGTAATCGAAAAACGTTTTTGGGTTATGTTTACTATCCGCAGCTATAAGTATCTCTAAATTACGCTAAGCATTCCTAACTGATCTTTTAACGTGACATCGAAGCTCGATATATCTATTGACGTTAGCTACCGTGCCATTGCGCTTTCTAAGTCTATACGCTCTGTTACGTTCGTTTATGAACTCGCCTATTTCCCTAGTCCAACACTTGGGCCGACCATGATTTCTAGCGCGCTTGGGCCTACGAGGAATAGACTCTCTTTCGATATTCAAGAAACTATCTTTAAACGCCTCCCAAAACAAATTTGCGTCATTACCCATAAATAAGTTATCCCAGTACACTACTCTCATCCTATCCGCAAAACTATCAAAATTAGCCCTACGAAAATCAGGGACTTCTATTACGTTACTATCCTTAGTGTTTTCTATCAATGGCTTAAACTTAATAATTTGATGATCACTACATCCTAAACTGTCGCCTACTTCTAAACCTTCGACTATATTTTCCCCGTTCGTTATCACCACGTCTAAAATATTGTCACCACGCTTTGGCTCGGTAACCATATGTCGTAAAAAATTGTCTTCCATGAATTCAATCAATCTCAAACCCTCATCGTTACCAGTAAAAGTCTCGTAATTAATGTTAGGGCAGTTAAAGTCTCTGACAACTATACTATTCCGATTATTAATAAAGTTACCAAGAAGTATGTAAAATCTAGTATTGGTATCGAGGGGTTGAACGGGAGGTCAATAAACAACAACAAAATTGAAACTAAGACTACGCGCCCTAACTTCAACGCGTATCGCATAAATTGCTGCCCGAAAATCTATCTTAACTTCGATAGCACTAAGGGAATTACGAATGTACAGCAAAACGCCGCCACTAATCCTCTCTAACCTATCATTAGTAAAGAGTTTAAAACCCGGTATATCAAGTTCCCCCAAGTCCCGAGTCACGGTATTTAACCACGTTTCAGTGATAGCAACTCCATCGTAGTTGCCGGAATAAATTATCGCCTTAAATTCGTTTAATTTATTTATAATACTGTGCGCGTTACAATAAAACACGTTTAAGTTGATTTTACCACGGATCGGTGTTTTAAACTATTTTTCACGTTGGGCCCACGTTTCCTGGACCCACAACGTTTAAAGAAGGCCTCGACCTATACAGCTTTCGAACGTTTTCGTCAATTAACCTACCTAGCCTAGCATTGCCTATTTCATTAAAATGCACCCCCATCTTTTACGTATAAAAGGCTGGGATCACTAAATTCTGACCACAGCTTTACGAAAGGTACATTTTCCTCAGCACAAATCTCTTCTAATTTAGTATTCAAAAATATTGTTTTTGATGTAATCCTAAGACACAAACCGTGCCTAGGGGTAGTACCTAGAACTAAAGACCTATCTGACCTCGCCTTCAGGGACCTAATTAACCCTCTATATCTCTCCAAAAGGTCAGGCACTCTCGTATCGGGCCTATACGAGTCGTTGCCCCCTATCATCGTCACCAACATCGAGTGACGGAGACAACATCAATCCTATCCACTTTGTCTCTAATTCTGTCAACCCTGGCCCATGGGAGACAGACCCTCCTCCTCTTGGTTGGATGCCGTTCAATGAACTCTTTATCCATTTGGCGCACTAAAGAGTCCCCAATTAAAATAATTTACCCCTCGTTCACGTCCCTATCCAAATGGGCGAAAGGGTTCGAAACCTCGATAGGGGGGGGGATTCCTATCACATAACGTACGTGGCCTAGCTCCACCCTTAACTTCTATAAATCCCTCCCCATCTACGAATCTCTGACCAACCTGAACCCCTTTCTCAACTCTATCCAACCTTCCCGATAAGCCACCTAAACTAGAAACTAGGTTACGCACCTCACCCTTCAAATTACTAACGTCTTCAACGTTAGTATTGGTTCGGCTCTCGTCAACTGTAGCCCTACCCATGCCCTCATCAAGCGTTGCAAGTCTTTCCGTTACCTCACGTACACTACGTTTTATGTCAACTATTTCCTCCCTTAAATCGCAAAAGAAACAAACCGACCTCTCGGTAATCGCCGTGTAAATGTTGCTGTTGTTGTTGGTTAGCCGATCAGCCCACCCTGATCGAGCAAGCCGGCGGCACGCAGGTAACCGATCGCCCTCTCCGGAGTGGACCACAGGTTCAGTGCACTAGTGATGTTGTGTTGTATTCTATGTTGTGCTAGAACGGTACAGTCTGTCATAATGTGTTCAATTGTTTGTGGTGTGTCCGGGCACAGGTGGCAGGTGTCGTCTGTGGAGGTGTCTAGTCTGTGTTTATATTTCTGTAAGTTGAGGTGATGTCCACATCGGAATCGTACTAAGTTAACTCGATCGGATCTGCTCAGGCTTATCTCTGACCTGTTAATGGGTGGCGGTTAATGTGATGTTGTGTTTTGCGCTTGTTTTAACGTTAACTGCCTGTATTTCTATCGTGTTATCTGCTTGGATTGTGTTTGTAATGTTTTGGGTGGTATCACTGTAGCTAATGCTTTTACATATGTAAGTGATGAGTCCACCCCCGTGACCCCCAGTACGATCTTGACGGATCGCCGTGAAGTCAGTGGTGGTGTGTGTTTTGTGTGTGCGTTTTAGTTTCGTTTCTTGTATAAGTGCTATATGAATGTTTTGATTGTGTACGAATTCCCAAAGCTGCATGATTTTGTTTGTGAGGCCATCTACGTTGTAGTGTAATATGTTAATATTATGCTTCTGTATTTGTCTCATGGTCCTATTGTTTCTATGTCTTTGTGTATGGAGACATGTGTAAGTTGTTGTGGGGCCTGGATTACGGTATTCTTAAAGTCGCTGGAGAGTAAGAGTAGGCCGGGGAGGACATCCGGCACGCAATTTCTCCCTGTAAATGAAAAAATAGCACGCTGGTATAGGTCCGGCCTCGGGAGCCGATCGGCACTCTGACCGTGCAACGCAATTTCTCCCTGTAAATAAAAAAGTAGCACGCTGGTATAGGTCCGGCCTCGGGAGCCGATCGGCACTCTGACCGTGCCACGCAACAGGCCGTCGACTGCCAGTCTGGACAACCGTAGACTGCCCGCTGCATGGAGATTCGAGGAGGTTTGGCCACCAACGCGTTGACGTCTTCGGTTTGACGTCGCCTCTTCTTCGCGTTCACGTTCCACGTTTTTTCGTTGACGTTGATGCGCTGACGTGTCCCGCGCTGGAGGATACAGCCACTGCTAGTAGCTTCCTCGTCGGCTGCTAAATTTCGGTTTTAATACTGTGTGTAGATTCAGTTATTACTGTGAATCTATTAAAAGAACATTCTCTATCATTTTGTGTTTTTCCTTCGTCTACAATTTTGTGGTGGTCTCCTTGTTGGCGTTCTGTAAATGTGTCTAATATGGACTCTGCTTCTCTTCACACGCTTTTTCCTTTAATTTTCACTTGAAATATGACTAAAATGCAACAAAGAAATCTTCTTGGGAAGAATATACACATGCTAGAGTGCTCCTGATGTTCGTACACGCAACAGAGAATAGCAGTCTGTAAATTATCTGTTTTCATTGAATAGTCATTTCAGAATAGGCTATTCTGTTTGATAACAAGCAAATCATAAATCGGTAAATGGATATAGCTCCAGTTTGGTTATGCTGGGTTGGGCTAAGTTAAGAGCAGATGATCTGACCTATCCACAATTTGGGGGTCTCACCATGTTGAAAATTTGAATTGGGAAGAAAGTGGAGGTGGCTTTTATGGCGAGGAGTTGCAGAAAGTGACATTTAATTTGGGAAAAAGTGTTTAAAATTGAAAAAATTTTAGGAAGCAACGATTCAGGAAAGAGGAAAATGTACCTGGTAAAAAGGCTAGGGTACCCAGAAAGCTTCAACACCTATATAAAAACTAATGCAATAATGAAGCTTAAATAGTATACAACATGGCGCCTAACCACTCCTAAGTCATACTCCCGTCATCTGCCTCTTTGTCTGTACATCCTAACAATAACCTGTTCAACTTTATAACAGAACTGCATAGGCCCATTGAATTGGGTCGTGAATCATATGAGGTTGGAATATGCGAATTTCAATTGGCCACCAAGTTTTTAAGTATTGACAAGAAAGAACCCTGGCAACCCTATGTAGGAATGGGCTATGCGCGTATATTTTTTTACTCACAATTGAAGAAAAATAATTAGTTTTGTGATTTAGTTGCATAATAAAACGCCGATGGCTTCGATATTTTATATATATATATATATATATATATATATATATATATATATATATATATGAAGGCTATTGTCAGGGCTAAAAGGAATGCTGTGGTACGGATTGTCGCACCGCCTTAGACCTACAACCGGCTGCATAATAATTGTCGATGACTTCGATAATATATATCTAAAGGATGGATCAATGTACCAAGCCCTTTATTTCTTAGCATAAAACGGAAATTGAGACAAGAAAATATATAAGGCCGAATTAAACGATGAGTTGAAATATTCCGACTATATATATATATATATATATATATATATATATATATATATATGCAACCAGTTTAAATTACATTTCACAGGAAAATAAACTACGGCGGCGCGACTTGTGAATATTTTAAAATGTGATAAAACAATGCAGTATAATCGTTCATTCTTATCCTATTCGGCTAATACATGGGCTAAAATGAATGCTGTAGTACGGATTGTCGCACCGCCTTAGAGCAACTGCCAGATGCATAATAATTATTGATGACTTCGATAATAACATTTTTTTTGTCAAAATTCCTTTTACCACCCATTAAATAATCTTTCGAATTATTTAAAACAATTTTTTTTGCCTTAACACACAAATGTATCTTTTAAGCATATTATAAAAAATATTCATTTAATTTTGATCCAGTTTTAGGGTTAACTTGTTTATTTTTCATAAAAATCCTATTTTCTGAAAGTAGGACAGATTCTGTATTTTACAGTAAAAAAAAGTTGGAAAACAATTAATTTCATAAAACAGAAATAAATACACGGTTATATATGTATATAAGGCGGATTTAAACGATGAGCTGAAATAAGAACATATAATTTTCCATTTACAATTCGGGTGTAGAACAATAGTGAGCGTTCCTAACATCCGTTAAAGCCGTTGGTGTGATTTTGCAAATACTATCAATCTCTTGCGAAGTAAGAAACGTCCCGCTGGCTGCTCTACGGCTTGAAATAGCAGTATCCCCGATTCTGCTCTGGAGAGCAGAAAAAAAACTTTTCCGTATATATATATATATATATATATATATATATATATATATATATATATATTGAAAATACTGTACGAATTATTACCGCATATCCCCTTCTTCAAAAACAGCCAGCGTAGAATAGCTAATTCTTCGTTGACGAGGCTTCCCTTCCTGCCGAAGTAAAAGAGCATTTCAATATACAGAGCCGTTACTTGCGAAATAAAAAATTAACACTGTATATAAAGGTTTGAATGACGGGTTATATCACAAAAAATCCCTGTATTCTATGCGCGATGCCCACTTACCAAAACACATGGCTGGAGATGCTAGAACTCATTGTGGCTAACCAAGCGTGAATGCACACTGCGAAAAAATTACTCGTAAATGGGGCTCAGATATGTTGGTGCTTCTTTTATATGGGGCGAGGGAGAATAGCTCCCTTTCAAGCATCAGGCGTGTAAGAAGGACCCTCCCATATTCAGAACATAGTGTTCTCGTTGGTTGCGCTGAGGCTGTGGGCGTAGTTTGAGCCTGTATACGACCAATCGTGTCAGTTTTACACAATATATTTAAGGTGATTGGTGATTTGTTTGTAGGTTCATTAATTATTACGCGTGTGTATATATAATAATAATTTAGGGTGATGCAAAAGTGGGGGAGTAAAATTTTTTTGTTTCAAATTTTTGAGATACCCTCTCATTTGGTTTGATTTGGTGGAAAAATGATCCTGGGGAAATTTCGGGTCAAAATTCGAATATTTGGAGGTCGCGCCCGCCATTTCAAAATTTGCTGATTTCCAGGACACCCAGGAGGTACAGCAAGCGTCACGTTACTTTTTTTTTGAGTGGAAGTTCCCCAGGAGGCCTATCATACCACCTTCCTCTTTTCCATTTGTTCATAAAACAGATACAATACAATAGATATGTAGCGGATCGACAAGAAATAGACCAACAAATAGACAGAAATACTTTACTTCCACGCTATCATCAAAGAACTTGGAAAACACACGTGGGCAAACAAACAATGGAAAATCTGTTTTTTCCCAAAAGGCGCGAATGTAAGCATTTATCAACTAAAGGACGTGTGGACCAAGCGTCTTAAGATTTGGTACAGTCCTACGTCACAGGAACTACGTATAAAAGCAAGCCTCCACTTGCTTTCTTCCTCACTCACTCACGCGTTCACGGTGTCATTAATAGGCCTCTTTCACAAATCATTTACGCATAATCTGTAGCTTCCCTAATCAGTATATTACATAACCTATTTGCTATATTATTACGTACATGCATTATTTTGTATTCACCATCTCATATTTCAGGTTGTGTCCCATTTTTGTATACCATTAAGCCTCACATAAACGAGCGCATTTCAAAGGTCATTATCGAATTGTTAAGCTTTCTAGTCAGTCTTACCATTGTATTTTCACTGTGAAAATTAATATAAATATTTTCTTAATTAAACTACACAAAACATAAGGTGTCTTTTATAACCTTAACATTAATTTGCTTGGGTGTAAACCAAAGCTGGTGACCTCGCTGCCATTTCGGTCACTTCCAATAGTATGGTGGACCTAATCAAATAACCATTCATTCCAATCGGTGATACTGTATAACAATATAAATTATTAACCCAGCCTTTCATTAATAAGCAATCAGTCATTGCACCAATTAATCATTGCATACAATTAAATCATTATCACCTTAAACGGTTAAAACTAGGTCCACTATAAATTGGTGACCCCGGAGTGACTCGAATTTATTTTACGTTATTTATTCACAGTGATCCTTGTGCTTAGCTATTACTGACCATTTCATTTTCTGCAGACATATCAAATAATTTATATGTACGTACGGTATTCATAAATTCAGTGAAATTAAATTGGCCTACTTGCAAACAGTGATATTCGTTCGCGCGGTACCTTATTAACTAATGTCTTACTGCCTCGCGGTCATGGGCCGCGGCACAATCATCGCATCTTTCAAATTCCCGAGTGCGTCCCCCTGAGTCGAGTCTCACTGCCTCCTGACGGCAGGGGCGCGGCGACCCCTTGGAGAAGCCACCACTGGCATTGGGTCCTGCTCCGCCGTCATACGGATCGTGGAGGGACTCACGAAACTCACCGAGCATCTCAGGACAACACTCACCCCCCACCCCCCCAGCGCTGCAGTCAGTCCCAAATTCGTTTCAAGCGGCGCATTCTTTCGTCACCACCTCGTCCAAAATATTCAACGGTCCCGTCTCGGCCGTTGTACGGTAAATCATTTGGCGATAAATCTGGTGACGCGCCTCATTGCACCAGCGAATTTTTTTTTTCCGCAAGCACGAGGGTTACCCTTCCCCATCCCTACGGGAAGGCCTAAAAAGAAAGCATTCTCCCAGTCAACGAGCAGAGCGCACACATGCATCCACGCAAAACAGACACTTCAGGCACAGGGGTGGCGATCCCCTGCCTTCATCAACTGTCTCTTTGCATCATTCCGTGGATTACTTCCTGCTGCTCGTGGACTCGAACGACGTTTCTTTTTCCCCTTCGGCAGGAGCGACCTCGACGACAACATCCACACGACGAGTTACGGGCACAGCATTCGAACTCAAACACAGTTCCTCGGCCCCTCTCGTTTCCTTCGTCCACTCTTCATTGCTCCACATTCCTGCCGAAGCCCAACCCCTGCGGCAGGAGCGACCTCAACGAGAACAACCACGCGACGAGTTACGGGCACAGCATTCGAACTCCAACACAGTCCCCCCGCCCCTCTCGTTTTCCTCCTTTCGCTCCTCACTGTCTCAGTTTCACTGAGGGCGCAAAACATTTTTTCGAAATGATGCGTCTCTCTCAGACCATGCCTCAAAGATCTAAGACAATCGCCAACAAAGTCCTCCGTAGAAATTCTTTCTTTGCTCACCCAGAAAATATTTTGATCTCCATGCTACATGCCGATGAGCAACACATAAGAGAATTGGGATGGAGAAGAATATTAAAAGCACGATCAAAACAATCACCAGCGGGGGAAATTCGAGCCTTCGCCATGCCTGAGCTGCTCTACGATAGTCAAAACTATTACGAAATGATCAACTGGCAAACGGCTGAGGTGACCGAACCCCCCCGTTACAAAAACAATACCTGATACCCGAATAAAAGAGTTTGTTGAGACGGGAGACCAGCCTGATGGACTGATCCCACTATTCCCTTGTCATACTCAAGCGGTCGAGAGACTCATCAAATTAGTAACCGAAGCCTCTGCCAGTGTAAGTGGAATAGAAGAGAGGGACGGATTCATCCGCTCCCGTCTTCACTCCCGAACAAAAATTCCACGATTTGATTCTAAGAAAGATTACCGTATGTAAATCGACATGCAGCCAAAGGAAGGGTGGTTGGGGCTGGATAGGGTGGAACTCGACTCGTGGTGAGTTCTGGGTTGCTAATTTTATAAAATTAGCAAGCGAGGAGCTGTATTTAGTACTTATCGTACTTATAACATCGCATTAACGTAATTATAATCCACATTTAGACTTTTCTCGGGGACAGAAGATATTACTCTAGAGTCATAAAATTTGGCGTGTGTGTTATTTCATGCCTAAGCAACGATATAAATGCTATGGGAAATATATAAATGCATTATTTAAGACAAAGAGCCGATCTGAAAATATGTATATAAATTACCTATTTTTTCAACATTTGACGTTGTTGCCGGGGGCAAAAGATATTAACGTAGGACAACGCGCTTGGAAAAACGATCATATGAGGTCTCTTTCATCGACTTTATAGTTATTAGGAATAATTTTGATGCATATTGAAATATTTTAAAAATTATAAGAAAAATATGTTTTTGACTACTAAAATATGATTTTCATCGCTCTGCCGGGGCAGAAGATGATTACCTATTAAGCTAAGATTTTGCAGAGGCTATTTTCTCATGCATGCGCAAGGTTTTGTCTCTATTAGAATATGGAAATCGAAGAAAATGTAAAATCGATCCACCCTAATATATAACGGCACAGTGTGTGTGTGTGTGTGGGAGGGGAGCGACTGTACCCTCTAAAGAAATTGTCTGACAGCCCATTACGCCATACGATTGGCTGGTTCTTATGCCAAATAGTTGTGATGCTACAGCTGCCCAGGAAGGCTTGTAAAGACGCCATTATGCGCAGCGTTATGCCGTTGAGCATCTCTCTCTCTCTCTCTCTCTCTCTCTCTCTCTCTCTCTCTCTCTCTCTCTCTCTCTCTCCTTCTTGTGTTTTATTACCCTTGTTAGATTAGGTTACCCACTCCACCTTTGAAGGGTCTAGACTCGGCCCCGCATACACGTCTTAATAACGGTTTTACTTTTTTCTATAGAAACCCACATATATGCACGTACAATTCATACATATATATATATATATATATATATATATACTTTTGTGGACTTGAGCTGCCAAATTAGGTTACCCTCTCCCCCTTGTTGCATGCAATGGTGCAAGATGTAACATTGCATGCAATGTTGCAATTATTGATCATGTTGCATGTAATTGATTTGCACTCGGGATTTTTACAGGTTTACTACTGAAAGGTTGCTTTATAAAAAAAATAGAAAAATAATAGATTACGAAACTAAAGTTGCTTAATGAAATTAGCATATTTTAAATAGTTGATTACAAAATTTATTACTATGGTAAAAATTAGACATCGATCGGTGGTTGTATCGGTATCGGTACCGATACCGATGGTTAGTAGCTACCGATACCGATAGTTTTTTGTTTCTAAGAATAAAAAAAAACCGGGTGTTTTCCAAATAGAAACTTCCCGGCTGCTCGAGAAGTTACGTGTGTGTTCGCGATTTATCCCAATGTTTCTAGAAATTTCCATGACTCATTACCGCTTTATATAAAGCGAGCCCGTAACCATCGCGGCGTCATTTCCTCAGTTCGCAAGTTGTGAATCAGTTAAACAGTGTGCAATAATTCTTTTTGTAAATTTATTAACTACTGATATAAATTTCTTCGCTTTTGCTTTAGTGAGAGTGACAATGCCAAGCATTGTGTGAAAGTTCTTCACTGCTTCAAGCACTAATGGAAAACAGGCGATCGGCAATTTGTGCGGTGTCTCTGTCTCTCGTGGAGGGACAAGCGCAAGTACCTTCTCTACATCGAACCTGAGGAGTTACCTTATCAACACGCACAAGACTGAGTTTGATGAAGCCAATAAGAGTCAATGTATGATACAACTCCTGCTACTAATTCTAGTGAGTAGATTCATGAAAATCTGTAAAGTGATTCTTCAAACATTCTCAGAGAGAATTCGCAGTTGCTGAAAGCCCCAACATCCTAGTGGCACCAAAAATGCTGAATTCACTAAAAATTTAGGAAGTCTAAATATTTGTTGTTTTTAATGTATGTTTCGGGTCCCTAAATTTTAGCCTGCCCAGGGCCCCCAAAAGTTGCTAAGATGTTGCTATATATAAAAAGTTGCTATATATAAAGTTTGATTTCAAGTTTCAACATGATTTACGAATTCATTGTAATATCAGTCTCCCTGAAATTGCCGTTTTCTATTTGTTTATAATTTCCCCCAATCAGAATTAAGATACAACTAAAGTAAATTTAATTCTCTTTGTTAACTTACTTAGCTTCAATTTATTAAAAAATATTAACTATATAAAACTTTACATATAAATATTTCTGTATTAAATTATTTTCTTATATATATATATATATATTTTTTCTCTCTAGGAGAAATGCCTGGAACTTCTGCCACGGCTACTCAAGCCATTAAGGTCATGTTTTCCAAATCCATTCCATACTCTTACAGTGACCGAAAGAAGATTGATCTTGACCGGAAGGTGGCAGAGATGATCTGCATCGACCGTCAACCCTTCACATGTGTCGAACGGGTAGGATTTAGGCGACTACTTGAGGCTGCCGATCCGAAGTACACGATTCCTTCTAAGATTTACCACATAGCCAGGGGCGGATTAACTGTACTTGGGGCCTGAGGCTAATTTTATTTTGGGGGCCATTTTCTATAGATTTTTATTAATAATATATGTACAATGTACATGTACAGTACAAAGTACATTTACACGAATTATATGTACGGTGCTTATGCTAATTGAGAAACATACTTAAAAGAACCTTACAGTAACTAGTCAGGTGGCTTAGCGAAAAAATCGTTACAAGAGTGACAAAAGCACCAAATTTTTACAGTGAGTTTGTATAGGTATATGGATGAAAAAAATCCCATGCTTCAAAAAATCTGTCCATATTAAGGGTGTATAATCCAAGATGGCCACCGTGGACCCGTCAAAATCTGTAAATCGTCTTATTTTAACAACTAGACCAGATAAAAGCATGGATGAAATGTCTTTTTATAGTTTTTCTGGTACAAGGAATCCAATAAAATCATTATTTTTTAAATAAATTTTGAAGAAAAAAAGATTGAGGCTGTAACTGATTTAATACAGCTTAATATAGTTGTATTTTTTGATACATTTCTTATATAATAGTCTAGGCATATAAGCCTTGTCATGACATATAATATCTTGTGATAAGTACATGTAAATGTGATTTATATGTTCAAGAGTGACGATTTCCATTTATTTATTTATTAATTCATTCATTTATTTATTTATTTATTTAAACAAGTACAAGGAAGCTGTAAGCATTGCACGCATAAGCACAGAAAACACTGCACCCATGGACGTAGCTAAGGCATTTTCTACTTGAATGACATGTTCATATGAACAACTGATTCCTAGTTTTGCCATCTGGTCCACCAGTTTTTAGCTGCGAGTTTGGGTGTGCAGATTCATACCAATGTACAATGGTAATGGAGGCTCGCGGTCAAGTGTGTGACGTTGGTGTTCGGTATTGATGTCTACTCTTTTCTTGCAGTTGTGGACAATTAGCTGTGCCAATGTTAGACAGGCTTGTGAATCACCCACTGACGCTGACAAGTTTGGGCCATATAGAATCATTGAGAACAATAGTCGTGTACTGGGTACAATTGCTTCCTGGCATCCACGCTCAAAACTGCCTGAAAATTTTACACTCTCCTTAAAGATTTTTTCTCTGCATATTTTAGCAACTTTTGCAAACAATTTTGCTTCATCCTCATAATCGTGAAAAAGGAAAGCATCTTTGAGCAAATGTTGAATGCCTTCTGGAAATGCAAGAATTGTACTTTTGCCATCCATTTGCTACTGTAGTCCGGAATCTCTGAAGTGAATGAGTATTTGTTCTTTCAAGCGTGTTTTGTTGAAGGAAATGTCAAGACCAAAGTCCTTGAGGTGTTTCTCATACATATCATGAATCTTGGACAACGTGAACAGAAAGGTTCCTTCCACTTCTGATTTCTAATTGTATGTCACAAGCTCGACGAATGCCCTTGCTGTGGCTATTTTGACTTTTGCTGCAGCAGCTCTTTGCGATGGATTGTTTTGACTTCAGAAGGATCGGTAACGATTTCTGTATTTGGTCAAACAAGCCAGGTGATACTTGGCTTCATTTGCTACTAAATCACCACATAATACTTTTGAAAGTAATTTGGTATCTTGCATTTCTTTTGCCAATGACCGAATGTGATTATCAGCTTCAAAAGTGGCAAACTCATGCAGAATAGGGCCGCCATCTTCACAAAAGATACAGATCCTTGTACTGTTCTCACTCATTTGACTGGCGTTTGGTATGTCTCACACCACTTGATTTGATTTTGATTTGATTTTGATTTGTTGAACTTCTGCTTTGATTTTGATTTGTTGAACTTCTGATGACATGTTCGATGCCAAGACGCTTTATTCTCCATGAAGCATAGGAATCAGTTGTTCATATGAACGTGTCATTCAAGTAGAAAATGCCTTAGCTACGTCCATGCGTGTAGTGTTTTCTGTGCTTATGCGTGCAGTGTTTACAGCTTACTTGTACTTGTTTAAATAAATAAATAAATAAATGAATGAATGAATAAATAAATAAATGGAACTCGTTACTCTTGAACATATAAATGACATTTACATGTACCTATCACTAGATATTATATGTCATGACAAGGCTAATATGCCTAGACTATTATATAAGAAATGTATCGAAAATACAACTATATTAAGCTGCATTAAATCAGTTATAGCCTCAATCTTTTTTTTTCTCCAAAATTTATTTAAAAAATAATGATTTTATTGGATTCCTTGTACCAGAAAACTATAAAAAGACCTTTCATCCATGCTTTTATCTGGTCTAGTGGTTAAAATAAGACGATTTACAGATTTTGACGGGTCCACGGTGGCCATCTTGGATTTTACACCCTTAATATGGACAGATTTTTTGAAGCATGGGATTTTTTTCATCCATATACCCATACAAACTCACTGTACAAATTTGGTGTTTTTGTCACTCTTGTAACGATATCATCATTTTATAGCGCTAAGCCACTTGACTAAACACAGTGTATTTTGCCGTTCGCTAAAACAAAACAGTATTAAACAAATTTTACTTTAGGGCCTATAAAACAAAATAAAACAGGGAATTTGTCAGTTTGTGTACTCTGTCATATTTAATCAAAGAAGTTTGCGAAATCTAGAATTAGAATTATATCATCGAAACTCAGTTAATTGGGGGCCTCCTCAAGCATGGGAGCCTGAGGCTTCAGCCTCAATTGCCTCAATGATAATCCCCCACTGATAACTCCATTCTGCCAATAAAGCATAAAATTTGCTTGTTAATGTTAGTTGTATGCTATGTAAGTATATGAAGGCATTACCGTCCCACTTGCATGAATGTATAATGGACAGGGAATTGTTGTCTTCGAAATTCGCAGTCAGAATAAAATAATTAAACGGTATAAACTTCCTTGTGGGTGCGAGGAAGTGACATACTGAGACTACCTTTAACGGATAACATCATATCCGACACTAGTATGATAAATGGTCAATTTATAGCGACCTCTAAATCTGCTCCAATTTGCTCAAACGTTTGTGCGAGTGTTACTATTGCATAGTGTAACAAAAGCAACCTTGAGGAGATTGACATTTTAAAGTTTGAAGTTTTACCATACTATCTTGGACCACCCTAATGTATACCCATAAATACGCATACGCATATATATATATATATATATATATATATATATATGCGTATGCGTATTTATGGGTATACATTAGGGTGTCCAAGATAGTATGGTAAAACTCCAAACTTTAAAATGTCAATCTCCTCAAGGTTGCTTTTGTTACACTATGCAATAGTAACACTCGCACAAAATCTTGAGCAAATTGGAGCAGATTTAGAGGTCGCTACAAACAGTGGCGGACCTACATTTTTGGGACCCTGAAGCTTGAACTGTTATGGGGGCCCCTTCGTCATCAGAGGGGGCTCGTTAGGATAAAGAGGTGAAAATCTGATTTTTGGTGTTAAAATGCACAAGCGAGACGAGTGCAGCCTGAATTGAGAATTCAGATGTCTTTTTATGGTTCCGATTGGCTCTAGCCTAAGGGCTGAGCTATAGAACTATTAAGCCGTGCACCAACGAAGGATTCGAGGATCCAGCTGCCAAAATGTAGACTATGAATAGATTCTGGCGAGCTCAGCGAGCCCATACAGCTGGGGGTTCGGGCGCTGCAAGCCCCCGAGAAAATTTTGAAATTTGACCAATTACAGGGGCATTTTGAGGCCATATGAAATGGGTATTAGAGCATATTCTAAGGTCAATATTAAGTACTTCAACCCATTGGCTTATGATTCTATCACTAAAATAGCCTTATTTTAATAACAAACACTTAAAAAAACTCCATCGATTTTGTTGAAAAATTCACTCATTAAAAAAAAAGTTGCTTCAGGGCCCCTCCTGGATTAGGGGCCCTGAAGCTTAAGCTTCATTAGTTTCATAGTAGATCCGCCACTGGCTACAAATTGAACATTTTTCATACTAGTGTCGGATATGATGTTATCCGTTAAAGGTAGTCTCAGTATGTCACTTCCTCGCACCCACAAGGAAGTTTATACCATTTAATTATTTTACTCTGACTGCGAATTTCGAAGACAACAATTTATACCCTCGGTTGATGGCGTCCGCTCTCTCTCAGTCCGTTGAGAGAAGGGAATGCTGTTCTCCGTTGGAAGGATATAAAATGACGAGTTTTCCTTTGTTAGTCCTTTATTTCCACAAAGTTGAAATCACTAATAAACACCCTTAACACAACACTTGCTTAGAGAGTAGTAAGAACGAACGAGAACCCAATTTGGTTGACTAACCACTCGAGAGGTGTGCCACGAACCAAAGCTTTATTTACTTGTAAATTCCTACTCTAATAATGGTATTAACAAGAGAATTGCTATAAAATGATATTAGCAAAAGAATTTATACAAATGTAGTTTTATACTAGTCGAAAAGAACATTTAGAATTTTAGGAATCTGTTAAGATTATAGATGTGACAACTGTGGAGAGCATCGTTAGGCTTATCGAAAGGGTGCCAGAGAATCTGGGCTTGAGGCAATTTATACAAATATTAAGAATTTTAACGGAGTCCTGTTTTAATTTATATGAACAAAATAATATCTTTTAAAGGATTAATATTTTAATTTATACAAACACAATATCTTTAAATTTTAACACAAATTTATTTTCTCGTAGAAACACTTTTCTACACTAGAATTATATTGGTTTCGGTAATTCCTTGTGTATGTGTGTACGTATGTGTGCATATGTGCGAGTATATATATATATATATATATAATATATATATAATATGCGCCTCGGTGGTGTAGTGCTTAGCGTCGCTGACCACGAATGAATCCATCGGCCCCGGGTTCGAAATCCGATGACGGCAGCCGGCGCGCAACAAAACCCAGCTGTTCATCCTTCCACACAATAAAGAAATTGGTTGGTAGATAAATGGGTACCCTGGGTGGCGTAGTGGTTAAGACGCTGGGCTGCTGGTGGGGCGTGGTTCGGATTCCACGTTAAACTGTAGGTCTATGGTGGAGTGAAAAGGTTGACATTCGTCAGAATGAACAATTCGGGCGGAAGCTAACCAAAGGTTTTATATATATATATATATATATATATATATATATATACAGGGCGTCCCAAAAAAATGTATACACACTTTAAATAATTATAAAGGCAGTGTTATTAAAATACATTTCATTTTCAAAATGTAATCGAATCTACAGACATTATTTAATTGTTTTGTCAACGCCTGTTTTCAAACTGACGTCCGTTCTGGTCCAGGCACTGCTGATAACGCGAAGCAATGGAATCGCAAACATCACGAAACATTTCGTTTGGTATTTGTGTGCATTCTCGTTCAATGGCTGCTCTCAATTCAGCGACTGTTGCAGGTTTTATAGCGTAGACTTTGTCTTTTAAGTATCCCCATAAAAAAAGTCTAGTGGTGTGAGGTCTGGTGAACGCGGAGGGTATTCTACGAAACCCCTTCGTCCAATCCACATCCACATCGTGCCAAGTACCACTCGCAATACTCCACTCTTCGGTCCGGATCATCTTCATTAATAGCATTGACTAATCTTGGAATGTAACTTTTCCATTGACAGCGCTTCAAAATGCGTTGGACAGACGATTCTGAAATTCCTACCTCACGACTCGCTTGCCGCACAGATTTTCTTGGACTTTGGTGATACGTTTCCAGTACTCTTTCTTGCTTTGTGGGGCTTGTCGATGTCCGTGGTCTTCCGGAACGCTTCTTGTGGACATTCTGAACAGTTCCATCGGCTTCAAACTTATCTCTAATTCGAGTGATGGTAAGTCGCGTTGGTGGATCTGTTTGAAACTCCCTCCTAAACTGTCTTTGCACTTCAACTGCGTTTTCACACTTCCAGTAGCATTTTAGAATGAATTTCCTTTGTTCAAAGCTTAGTCTGACTGCCATTATTAATTCTAATGGATTTAACTTGGAAAGAAAGAAACATCAATTGAGCTATCAGCTGTTAAAGTGTGTATACATTTTTTTGGGACGCCCTGTATATATTAATCTAGGTTACGAGAGACAGCTGCAAAAGATACATAATATACAAAAGTATACATGTACAAAACCCACATATTAATTCGTCGTGGGTTGAGTGACCTTGAATCAAGCACTGACTTGATTCACTCTGAGTTTGCAGATTTTGACAAGCAAAGGCTGGAAATGTGAGGGCCTCTTAATGCAGTGTGTAGTAGACAGCTGTATGATGTGGGTGAAACATTGATTTCGTGATAAAGCAGAAAATTCTCATTAAGTATATAATTTTATGTATATATAAATGTTGACTATTCATATTATGAATTATTTTAGAATATTTAGGAGCTACAAAGCTGCTACATGTATATTAGGGTGGTTCACAAGCATAAGGAAAATTTAGCATCTGAGATTTCACTTTTGGGTCATTGTTGCTTTTGTTCCTACACTTAGTGTGAATAACTGTGTGAAGTATGGTTGGTCTACGGTGTCGTTAAGAGGTCGCTCAATCATGCATGACGTGTCTCACTAATGACTGATTACTATAGTATGACTAAATTTGGCTTCTTCTTTCGTAGGAATGTGTAGAAATGCCGCCGAAGCAATAAAAAACACGGTCTAACAGTGAGGTGTGGTTACTAGGGAAGGCGGAGGAGAAGTTAACTAGGGCAGGACTCCCTACCAAGCTTCAAGTCCTCCGGAAATTCATGTTCCACCATCTGGAGGAGAGGAAGACAGAATATAACAGTGCGGTGATGACCATTGAGGCTTTGATCCCGTTTTGGACAAAAGCAAACGTTCCAATGACGGATACCAGATACGCTGAGAAGAAGCTCCTGAAACTGTACGAGCAATACAAGGGGCTGAAGAAGAACCGCACAAAGAATTTTCCGTCCTACAGAATGAAGGAGGACATATTTCGCGGAGACCTTGACGATGTGTTCGATCTTTCACGTCATGACGCCCTCGAGACCATGATGAATGAGGAGGACAAGAACTTCCTTGTCGCTCAGCTCGATAATCCCACTTCCTCCAGCTTTGGCCCGATTGACAAGAAAATGGCTAACCAACAAACGAGGAAGAGGATTCGGTGTGAGGCGGAGATGAACCGAGAGAAGAAGGCCAAGCGCGAGGCGGATGCAAGATGGTCCGAGGGAGAACTGGAGGCTTCTAGTTCAAGCACATCTGAATCATCAGATTCAGATACTGTAGTTTTTAAGGAGTCAGCACGAAAACGTTCCACTCCTAAGCGATTGAAGTCTGTGATCACGCATGACATTTCCTTAGCCTTGGATCGCCACAACATCAGTGACAGGAAAGGAATGGCAGTGGTCGCAGCAACTATTAAATCACTGGGGCACAACTTGGACGAAGTGTCAATCTCACGCAGCACCATTCGTCGCGTGAGACAATGTACACGTGAAGCGGTGTGCCGCGAAGATCAGCCCACTTTCAAGACCCATGAGCCCCTTTTCTTGCACTGGGATAGTAAGCTGCTTACAGATATCTCCCATGGGATAGAGGTGGTGGACAGTGTGGCTGTGCTTGTAACCGGTAACTGGGAAGAGAAACTCCTTGGAGTTCCAATGGTAGCTGCTGCAACTGGAGCATCTCAGGCTCAGGCGTGCCTGAAGCTTGTGGACGACTGGTCTTTGAGGGGCAACGTTCGAGGTCTTGTTTTTGATACAACTGCGTCCAACACGGGACTTCATGCTGGAGCTTGTACTCTCATTGAAAAGGAGTTGGGTATTGATCTGGTGTGGATCGCTTTCCGACACCAAGTGGTAAAAGTCGTCCTTGCTGCGGCCTTCGGTGCTTGTTTCGGAACATCCAGTGCACCTGAAATTGGCCTATTCAAGCGCTTCAAGCAGCACTGGGTTTTCATTGATCGCAGCAAGTTCGAGAGTGCACCCGACATCCTGTTCATTGAAACAGTAGAGCAGAGGAAGGAAATGGTCTCCTACTACAAGGAGGCTGTCAAGAAGAAGAGCCAGCGGGACGACTATGATGAACTGATGCTTCTCTGCCTCCTTTTCTTGGGAGGGAAGCTTGACGGTTCTGTGAGAATTCGAAGCCCTGGAGCCATGCACCATGCGCGATGGATGGCCAAGGCCATTTACACTCCCAAGGTGTTCCTATTCAGAGATCAATTCACCTTGCTTCAGACCGAGAAACGGAACATCGAGGAACTAAGCTGTTTATCACGCTCCTTTACGGCCGCTAGTGGAACGAGGCCAGTGTTGCATACATGGCTCCATTGAATGACCTCACTTTCTTGCGCCAGCTGAAAGCTCACCAAGGAAAGACGAACGACGCGGCAGCGCCATTTGTGGTTCATTTCTGAGCACTTAATCCCCTTGGCACTCTTTGATCCTCGAGTTCACGCGCCCACGAAGGAGAGGATTGCTCACAACATCGTAGCTGTTCCCGAAAAAAGAAAAGGACTCAAGCGCGTGGACGGAAAAACGTTCTCCTCAAGCAATCCCTTGGAATTCTATGCCACCAAACGTTCAGCAATCTTCTTCAACCTCGTCATGCAGCACGGAAGTGAACAGGCGCAATCATTCCTGTCCAAGACACCAAATGATTGGAACACAGATCCAGCTTACCAAGGAGTGAAGGAACGTGTAGAGAAGATGGCAGTGGTTAACGATTGCGCAGAAAGAGGAGTTGCGCTCATTAAGGCTTTCAACAGCACAATCACGAAGGATGAAGCGCAAAAGCAGTACCTTCTCCGCGCAGTCGCTCAGCACAGCAAGGAATTCAAAGAGCCGACTAAAACTGGTCTCAAGAAGACCTAAAGATCTTCAACTGTGTGCATTATTCGTTCCGCTGTTATAATTTCATAATATATTAATATATATAATATATATATATATACCTTTACCCTTGGTACCTTTGGTTAGCTTCCGCCCGAATTGTTCATTCTGACGAAGGTCAAGCTTTTCACTCCACCTTAGACCTACAGTTTAACGTGGAATCCGAACCACGCCCCATCAGCAGCCCAGCGTCGTAACCACTAGGCCCCCTAGGGTACCCATTTATCTACCAACCACTTTCTTTATTGTGTGGAAGGATGAACAGCTGGGTTTTGCTGCGCGCCGGCTGCCGTCGGGTCTCGAACCCGGGGCCGATGGATTCGTAGCCAGCGACGCTAACCACTACACCACCGAGGTATACAGTATATATATATATATATATATATATATATGCATATATAACTGCAATGACCGCGCAGTATATAAATGAATAGAAACGACATAAGTGTTAAGGAACGTCTCTGCACACGAGGAGGAGAGATAACGAATAATGAAAAATGAGGCGAACCGCCCGGGAATCGAACCCAGGGCCTTCCACTTGCCGGTTGGACGCTCTACCATTATGCTACGGCCCTCACTCAATCACCTCTCTCCTCCTCGTGTGCAGAGACGTTCCTTAACACTTCGTTTCTTTATCTATATATATATATATATATATATATATATATATATATATATATATATTCATAAATTGTCAAGTCATTATTCAAATTGTTTCATTTTGAGCGAGTGCATAAAAAGGTCCTAGAGCAATGATAATTGGCAGGTTTATTCTTGTGGGGGAATAGAATAAGGGCAGATGTGACCGAATTTAAAATTCCAAAAACGCTGTTGTGGACCACCCTAATGTATATATACTGAAATGTATATGAACTATAAATTAGTGTATATATCAAATATTCTTTGCATATAATTACATATGTATAAAATATATGTAGCATATCCATATATAATATAGTCTTATTATGTACATTATACAATAAATATAGAGATGAATGGACGGAGCCGCGTTTAAAATATGCGATTTTATATGAGGTTCTGTTCTTTTCACTTACATACCTCATTGTAGGAAAGAGACTGATAAATTATTAGTTATATATTATATATTTATAAATGTATGTTATTAAAATATTGATTTGTTTTCTGTTTGTTACAGTCACTCATCGCCATGGTGGACGCCAAACGGCCGACCCAAAGTTCTGCCAGTACCTGGCTCATTGGAAAACCTACAAAAGATCTTCTAACCTTGCGATTACCTTCAAAACGTGAAGTGTTAAGCAAATTCTTATTTCATCACATCGAGGAAAAACGAAGTCACTGCACGTTTGAAAGAGACTGTCTCTGCTGTTCTTTATATTTGGGATAAAGTAAGGATTCCAACTCAAAGATCGGGCAATGCTGAGAGGAAACAGAAAACTATTCGAACAATATTGCGCCCTAAAGAAAAATAGGAAGTCATCCTCAGAAAGCATACAAATGAATGTAGCAGTATTCAATGCTGATCTTGAAGACATTTTCCATGTCGCCAGAGCAGATGCCTTAAAGATAATGACTAACGAAGAGGACAAAGAATTCCTTATCAAGCAGAGAGAAGATTGTTCCTGTGCCAGTTTTGGAGGCATCGATCGAGCCTTGGCTAAAAAGGAGGATCGGAAGAGGCAACGAGAAGAATCTGAATATAATAGAAAAAAGCGAAGCGACGATGAAAAACAAAAGAAATATCAACGTATGACAAAATGATGTGATGTGGGTTCTTCCTCCTTGTTCACGGATTCTGATGCATCGTGTCGTCCATCTACATCATCATCGAATTCTCCTTCCAAATGCAAGAAAACAGTCATCTCAGATGAGGTAGCCTAGGCACTCGACCGTGTTATTCTAAGCGATCGCAATGCAGCCTTTGTTATTGCAGCATCAGCTAAGTCTCTTGGCCATGATCTGGGCTCAATGTCATTTTCTCGAAGTACAATTCGTCGATCTCGAATTAAAGCTCGTGAAACTATCGCAACTGCTAAAAAATCAAGTTTTTCTCCTGACACTCCTCTTCTGCTTCACTGGGATGGGAAATGCTTCTTGATATAACAGGGGGACATGAAAATGTGGACCGCATCGCAGTCGTTGTTTCAAAAGGAGGAGAAGATAAACTACTTGCTGTTCCACTCATCCCTCTCGGAACGGGACAACCACAAGCTGATGTCTGCCTCAGGAAGTTGGATGAGTGGAGCTTGAGAAACCAGTTGCAAGGGCTTGTATTTGATACAACAGCATCAAATACTGGGTTGATGTCTGGAGCTTGTACCCTGATAGAGAGAGCTATAGGTCGCTTTCTGACGTGGATAGCATGTCATCATCATGTGTATGAAGTCGTTTTGGCTAACGTATTTTCTAGTATTCTTGAACCTTCGAAAGGACCACAAGTCTCATTGTTTAAGCGATTCATGGCATAATGGCCAGTTATCAATAAAGAAAAATTTATATCAGCAGGAGTGGAATTTTTTGAAGGAAACTCGTGGGAACTTTGTCACGAGATGAAACAGTACCTCTCCGACGCTCTTCAGAAGAGCAGCTTCTTAAGAGATGACTACAGTGAATTCCTCCATCTTTCTCTAATTTTCCTGGGAGGAAGTTTGCCTAAGAAGTACAACATCAGAGCTCCAGGAGCTCTTCATCAGGCTCGCTGGACGGCAAAAGCTACAAGAGTCTGAAAGATTTTTGTCTCTTTGTGGCACTTGTTTATAGTAAATATTGGCATGAAGCACCCTTGGCAGTGAGGGCCCCTAGAAACGACTTAGCTTTTCTAACAGTCATGGAGGCTTATCCAAACAGGGTTTTGGCTGAAATTGCACTCAAGGCATTTAAGAGACATCTCTGATACTTCTCGGAAGAGCTGATTGGACTGTCACTTTTTGACGATGGGTTGACAGCAAAGTAAAAGAAAATATGATTAAAACATTATCTCATCCTGCAAAAGCGAAAGGTCTGAAGCGCCTCGATTCAAAGCTGTTCAAAACAGCAAACCCATTGGAAACTGACGTCAGCGAGACAATGACCCAACTCTTCGATGTACTGGATAAAAAAGGAAAGAAGGTTGCTGAAGAGTTTCTTTCGAAACCACCAAGTGTTTGGCCAAGTAACGACAACTACGAGTTGTTGAAATAAAGAGCATTGAAGATGAAGGTTGTCAATGACTCTGCAGAGAGAGCGATTGCTCTTATTCAACGGTACAATACAACGTTTACCAAAGATGAGTAGCAAAAACAATTCCTTCTCCGCATTGTTGAGATCCATCGACGAACGTTTCCTACCCCGTCTAAAGCGTCTTTACATAATTAAAAGCCATATGCATGTTCTTGTCAAATTTTGTTATATTTTTAATTTAAGAGAAAATTACTCATTTTGTGGCGACCTCTAAATATATAGAGTCGGAATGGGCTCATTTTTTGTAGCAATTATCCTTTTTATGATTTCAAACAAAGGCAGCCTTGAGGAAGTACAAAAATAAAACATATTTCTTGGACCACCCTAGTATACATGCATGTTTTTTATGCAGGAAACCCCCAACAAACCCCCAACCCCATAGAGGAAGAAGAAAGTCAAATCAAGTTCAAGGTTTTCAAGATGCCTGGATACTTTGCGTTTCAAAGATTGAAGGTCACAGACAGTGGGAAAGATGGATTCAGGAAGATTGTTTCAGAGTTGACCAGTTGAATAGATGAAATATTGAAAATACCGATTAACCCTTGCATTAAAGAGTTGGACAGAAAACGAATGAAAATATGTTGAAAGTCTGGTATTGTGTGCTCTCCTTGAAGGAAGAGGTATGCAGTTGGAGAGTTCAGTAAAGAGAGAGTCAGGCAATAGTGCGGCGAAGAGAGAGAGATTGAAGACAGTTGGTCAGAGGCGGGGATTTGATCAGACGAAAGGGCTTTGATTCCATCTGGTGAAGTAGAGCTGTGTCGATTAAGCCACCCACTCACGAGAAGCGTACTCCGTACAGGGGCGGAAAAGACCCCTGTACAGGGAGAGCACCTGAGTGGGAGTGAAGAAACTGCGGAGCCGGTAAAACACACCTAACCTCTTAGAAGCTGTTTCAGAAAGAGAGTATATGTGATTTTTCCAGGAAAGATCACGAGAAAAGAAAACACCAAGAATGTTAAGAGAAGAGGAAGGACTGAGTTGTGTAATGTTAAAGATAAAGGGATAGTCGTGTGGAAGATTGTGACGAATAGACAGATGAAAGAACCAAGCCACAAAGCTTTCTCTGCCCCAATCAGATATAGCAGAAAGATCAGAGGTCAAGTGTACCACAGCTGTCCCATGCGAAGCAGGGAATGACTGTTGAGAGGGATGCTTTGTGAAGTGGATGGAGAAGTGAAAGGTTGAATCATCCTCATAGGAGTGAATAGTACAGGAAGTGTGACTCAAGAGATCATTGATAAATAAAAGGAAGAGTGGGTGACAGGACAGAGCCCTGAGGAACACCACTATTGATAGCTTTAGGAGAAGAACAGTGACCATCTACAACTGCAGCTATAGATCGATCAGAAAGAAAATCAGAGATGAAAGCGCAGACAGAAGGATACAAACCAAAGGAGGGCAGTTTGGAAATTAAGGATTTGTGCCAGACTCTAACAAAAACTGTTGATATATCTAGCGCAATTGCAAAGGTTTCACTGAAATTCCGAAAGGAGGATGACCTAGCGTGAGAGAGATATACAAGAAGATCGCCAGTAGAGTCCTTTGCGGAACCCATATTGACGATCTGAAAAAAGATTGTGAGAAGAGAAGTGTTTAAGAATCTTCCTATTAAGGACAGATTCAAGAACTTTAGAAAGGCAAGAAATCAAAGCAATTGGACGATAGTTGGAGGGTTGAGAGTGGTTACCCTTCTTTGGGACAGGCTGAATGAAAGCGAACTTCCAGTAGGAAGGAAAAGTACCAAATGAAAGACAAAGACGAAAGAGTTTGCCTGGGCAGGGTGTCAGCATAGAAGCACAGTTCTTGTAAATAACAGGAGGGATACCATCAGGACCGTACGCCTTCCTAAATTTGAGCCCAGATGAGGCAGAAAAAACATATTTGGAAGAGCGTCTAATTTCCGACATAATTAAGTCGGAGGGAGGAGGAGATGGAGGAACAGCATCGGAATTGTCTAGGGTTGAGTTGGAAGTGAAAGTTTGAGCGAAGAGTTCAACTTTATCGGGAGAAGAGACGGCAACTGAGCTGTCGGAATGGAAAAGAAGGAAAGAAGTTGTTGAAGAGGTTCTTGGATAGGTGCCACAAAGAGCAAGGAGAATTAGAATTAGATTTTCACATTTTTGTCTGAAGAAGGAATTTTTGGCGATTCGAAGAATAGATTTTGTACGATTCCGGGTAGAAATGTAAGCTTGAGTCAGGAGTTGGATGGCTACGGTACTTTCTGAAAGCCTTCTCTCTGTTGCGGATAGCATAAGAGCAAGAAAATTGAGCCAAGGTTATTTTGCATAAGTAGTAGAAACAGAATATGGAATGTACGCCTCCAAGCCCCAGAGAATCGCCTCCGTGCTGCGCTCAGCACACTCAGAAGGGTCCCGGCCACGAAAGCAGTACTCATTCTATGAGAAATCAGAAAACTACTGTCTAAGGAACTCCCAAATCAGCAGCGCTAAAGTGCCAAAGGCGTATCCTCTTGGGAGGATCCAAAGTCCGAAGGAGGAGGAGCCCAACGGAGAAAAAAGTTTGCCAGCGCAAGAAGGATGAGTGGTGCGAAATAAATCCAGAATGTTGGGCCTATCCCCAAGGCGATCGGGGATACGAGTAGGGTGCTGTACAATCTGCTTTAGGTCATTCACGATAGAAAAGTTGTAAACAAGTTCATTTGAGATGTCAGTGAAACGGATGAAAGCCAAAGGTGGTGGTAAAGATTTCAGCAAAAGGAGAGTGGGATACAATGTATTCCACTTTGGAAGTGAAGTGGTCATAGAGTTTTAGATAGAGAGTAGAATTAGGAGAAAAGTAGACCGCAAATATATTTAGTTTGAGACTGGCGTGTAAACCCTTCCCAGAGGGTGTAGAATTCAAAGTATTCAAGTTCGAGAATACGAGAGCAGGTTAGGTTATTGCGTACATATTCGCAACCTCTACTTTTGGAATGAAACTGAGTACGAGGATACAGAAAAGGGGTTGCTGTCAGTCGCCCCAGACACCCGAGTTTCAGTGAGGAAGAGAAGGCAAGGTTTAGAGGAGAAGAGGTGTTCAACAGGTTGGAAATTTGATGGAAAGTCGCAAATGTTGCAGAACTTTATGAAAAGTGAATCAGCCGGAGGCCCAGGACATCTCAAATAGGCTGTAGCAGAACCAGCCCCAATGCCTAGGTCTGCGTTCCCAGTATCGGCAGCGGAAGAGCCAGATGTGGGGACATTTATGGTTCCCACCCTAGGGAACACTGAGTCTCTATTAGTCGATGCCATTTTTTATTAATTTTGAAGAAATTGTGTAGTGGGTAAAATGCATGCATATGCAGTAAGGAATAGAGAAAGAAGTGTGGACTGCCCACAGGGTAGACGAGACACGGAAAAAGATGAACTAAGGAACGCATGTGCATGCATATGTGCGTGTGTCTGTATGTATAAGTATGTATGTATCGATATATGCATGTCTATGTGTGTGTGTCACATGTACGTGTATGTACAGTATGTATGTATGTCTGCTTTCTGTAGCAACTGATGAACATCATACGTATAAATACAATAATAAATTGTAATATTAATATTATCATTAGTGTTGTTACTATTTTTTATATTGTTTACTCTAACGAAACATATGCTTGGGAATGCATTAACTGTCGCACTACCATATATATATATATATATATATATATATATATATATATTTACAGTGGAGCTTATAAGTATTCGTATAGAGAAATTTTTCAGTTATATTCGTCCCTTTCTTTTGTACCATGCATATGATACTTAAGAAAAGTTTACCGTTCATTTGGAAAAATTTAACAGATAAAAAAATTAGTTCAATTCCAACATATAATGTAAAACATCAAAGAATTTCAGGAAAATAGAAAAAGTTAAATGCAAAAGTTCTCATACATTTACTTACAAAATTATTTATTAATTTGTGTGTCCAACTTTTGTTTGAATGAATTCAATGATTCGTTTTTGGCTGGATATTTTTCTACAAAGTTTCGACTAGGGTTTCTCGTTTTCAGGGGTTTTCACTATCCCGGTTTTCCGGGACAAAATTGACCATCGTCTCGGGAATCCGGGATTTCCCGGTTTATAAAAAAATAATGATAATAAAGTCTTAAAATGTTAAAGCATTAGATAAATCTAGATTAGTTAGTTAATATTAAATATAAATATATAAATATTTTAACACAATAATGATAAATATAATAAAGAATAGAGCCTAGGCCGAGTTTCAAACACTGCAGAAACATAAATATGGTATATAGCCGAGGCGACTATGCCTACATTGCTAATTTGCAGCTTTGCACGTCAACAAAAATAAATTATATTATAGTGTAATTTATACGAACACAGCCCCTTTTGTATACTTCTACTAATTTTTAGTAAAAAATAACAGCAAAAGGTGTGCCACTGAATTGAAAATAATAACCGAAATTAAAATCTACTAGAACACAAAATGTTCAATTCAGGGAAATCAAATAACTGGCTTTCAGTCCGAGTCACTCGTCAAAAATACCAGTCATATTACACATGCACAACATCATACAGTGCATATTATAGGCACTATTAGAGTTGTACAACGCAACATGATTCGTGGTATTATAAATTTGTCATCATAGCTTTTAAGTTTGTATTTTCTACGTAGGTACAGTAGTGAATTAACGTAAAACTATTTGAAATAACGTTTTCAGAATACTTTGTAAAACCCGGGAAATCCATGGATTTGCTGCGCTTGGCCCGGGTTTTAAGGTTATCATTTTTCGTCCGAAATCCCGGGATCCTGGTTGAGAAACCCTAGTTTCGACATCTCACACTGTAAGGTAGGTTGATTTTGGAACTGTGATCTTGGACTAGTCTAGATAGAAAGGTATTAATGTATAAAAAACGTTGCACCAACTCATATTTGTGAAAATTATTGTATTTTTTGAGGATTGTTAATTATTTTTAAGTTGTAAAATTGCCGAATTTTACGCGTAAAATCGCGCGCGCGGCATTCGCGCAATGTAAACAAACAAAATATCGGACCTTATTTCATCAAAATAATCAATTAAAATTCGGCTTTTTTAACAAAACGATGCTTGAAACTTATTGTAAATGCATTATAGATGTTTATTAGTGTATTATTTTGTATTTTTTAATGATATTTACCTATAAAATGTGTATTAAATTAAGTTATTTTATGATGCGTTCATTTAATTGTGTTTATTTTCAGATATTTCATAAAAATGGGTAAAAAACGGAAGTCTGCAGTGTTAACTCGAAGTGATAGTGCCAAAAAATTCAGTGGCCAGCCTTCCCCTTTGGATAAAACAGAGCCTCCTACCCTCCGCCAAGTTATTCAGTACAGTTATTTCCTCCAAAACAGCCACCCGGACATGAAAGACTATGATATTGCTAAAATGATAGCAAAGGATGTGATTGAGATCTGGCAGGCAGTGAACCCGCGGCTGCCCCTGTATGAGGAATATTATGTAGTGAAATTGGTGCATAAAGTGTGCTTCAAGAAAGCAAAAGAGATAAACAGGAAATCTCTTTCTACAGTCCAGGAGCAGAATCTGCAGGAAAAGCTGGATAAACTTTTTGACATTTCTGCTTGAACCTGTAAGCTACCATCAGAATGAGCTTCCTTTCAGAGCTGTTTTCAAGCATCTTGATGGCAGTACCAAAAGTCCCACTGCTTTCACTGGTCCGCTGGGAAAACTCTGTGAAATTGACTACCAAGATCTGCCACAAGTGGAATTCACCAAACTCAGTGATCCCCCTGGATGACATGGAATTTGCTGAGGAGACACTGAATGATCTCAGCAGCGACCAGAGGCTTCTTTTGGAGTATGTGCTTGGAATTTCCATGGGCAAAGTCAACCCAAGATTTGCTGCCTGGAAAATTGGACCATTAAACCATGCAAGATGGCTGACTTTGGCAATTAGATTGATGTGTCTGTGGACCAGAGGTGCTTACCCTCCAGAACCACAGGATAAGTTTTACCAGGCCATCAAGTTCATTGTGGAAGTGTATGCAGTCAGTTGGTTTGAGATCAAAAGGGACAGCAAGTTCCACAATCAGCAGCTGTACATCTTCAACATGATCCAGAGGATCAAGCAGCAGTCAGAAGAAATCCAGGGTGTTGCTTTCAAGAACCTGAAGTACAATGCTTTTGCCTTGCTGCCCGAGAATGTGCTGTACTCCATGATGAAGTCTGATGACTTGGAAGTGAGAAAAGCTGCTCTCAAGAAAATTCTGTCCATCAGGTAAACATTTATTAATTTAAAAAAATGTGAAAAAAAAAAATTTGATTATGGGGATTTATTTAATAAAAAAAAGGCCAGAGTTCTATAAATCCCCATAATCGAATTTTTTTTCACATTTTCTTATTCCCCCCTTCCCCCTTTGATAATGGAAATAATCTTACCTTCTTTCTGAAAAAAAATTCGATTATGGGGATTTATAGAACTTGGGTTTTTTTTTTTTTTAATTTAAGTTAAAGTAAATCAGCAATTCTGAGACTAATAGGGATTAAATCTTAAACTGGAATAAAAAATAAATTAATTAATTATTATTCTTTCAGAAGTGGGAAGCCAGCCAAGAAGAGGCTGAAGAAGATCACAGCCATCAAGATTGAAGCTACCCACTGGTCAGAACTAATCAACCTTTCTCAAAGTAGCATCTGTGAACCTGCTCTCACAGAAGACTTTTCTGACCAGGAGCTTCAAGAAGCATTGCTGAATGGCACCAAGCTGGAGCTGCCTGATCTGCCTTCACATTCTCAGAGTGTTGAAAGGGCCGTGAAGCTGACATCTGAAGCTTCCCATACTGTTTATGGACTCGAATCAAGGCACAAACACATTCTGGCGAAAGCCCGAAGCCGCCAGATGAGGCCTTCCTTTGCTTCTAAGGGCTCTTACAGCGAAAATTATGATGATCTTGGAATCTAAATGTGTCTATTTGACTCTGTACATGTTTTTTTTACTTTTTTTCAATAAAATTGTAACTTTTTTCAGGATTTTGTTATGAAAATAGCATGATTTTTTCGGCCGAAAATTGCGAAAATGCGGTATTTTTCGGTACGATTTTTTGACGATTTTTGAAACGGTTTCCTCAAAAAACGGTTAAAGCTAGGGATCTGAAATTTTTTGTCAGTTATTATCATATTAAGCCCTGACTATGCGGAAAATCAACCTACCTTAATCTCACAGTAGAAATTTTAGCTAATTCTTCGAACGAAAATTGTTGCAATTCATTCATGTTCGAAAGGTCTCTCTTGCAGTCAGTTTTTTTTTTCAAATCAAACCATAGATTCTATTCAACTGAGATCTGGGCTTTGACTGGGCCACTCGAGAAGCTTGAAATTCTTTTGTTGAAGCCATTGCATGGTGCTCTTACTTATGTTTTGGTTCATTATCTTGTACAGTATCCAGTTGCGACCCATTCGCAACTCCCGAATTGAAGGCAAAGAAGCAAACTATCACCACCATGCTTACAAAGGATGTTTTCTTCGTCGAATGCAATACAATATTTGATTTTCGCCAAACATACCGTCGCTTGTTGTTCCCGAATAATCAATTTTGGTCTCGTTTGTCCAGAGAACTTTCTTCCAGAATGCAAATCAATCATTTTGATGTTCCTTGGCGTACTTTAAACTGACTTCTTTGAGCGCATTTCATGACATTGGTTTTCTTCGTTACTCTGTAACCTATTGTATGCCTATATATGTAACAAAGAACAATAATTTATTATCATCATCTTTACCTCATTTTTCATTTAAAAGTTTAAGTTAAAAATATTTCAGAAAACTGAATATAAGCGACTTTACAGTTAAAAAATTAATTTTAACAATTTAATTTATTCAGGAATTAAAAATAATGTATCAATCCTCCTTTCGGGATTTCGGTAAACTTTTTTATTTGCGCTAGACATATTGAAAGCTTTTGATAGAGTCTGGCATAAATCTTTAATTTCGAAACTGTCCTCCCTCGGTTTCTATCCTTCTTTCTGTGCCTTCATCTCTAACTTCCTTTTTGGCCGATCTATAGCTACGGTTGTAGATGGCCACTGTTTTTTAACTAAAGCTACCAACAGTAGTGTTCCTCAGGGTTTCTCTCCTGTCACCTACTCTTTTCCTTTTATTTATTAATGATCTTTTAATTCGCATTTCCTGTCCTACTCACTCCTATGCCGATGATTCTACTCTTCACTTCTCCACCCACTTCCCAAAGCGTCCCTCTCAACAATCACTCCATGCTTTGCGTAGGACGCTAAGGACGGCTATGGAGCACCTGACCTCTGCCTAACCTCTGATCTTTCTACTATCTCTGATCGGGGGCAGAGAAAACCTTGTGACTTTCAGTGCCTCGAAAACTCAGTTCCTCCAACCTCTCTACTCGTCACACTCTTCCACACGACTATCCCCTTGTTTTCAACAACACACAACTCAATCCTTCTTCTTCTCTTAACGTTCTTGGCGTTTCCTTTTCTCGTGATCTTTCATGGAAAAATCACATATACTCTCTTTCCAAAACAGCTTCTAAGAGGTTAGGTGTGCTGTACCACCTCCGCCGTTTCTTCACTCCCACTCAGTTGCTGTCTCTGTACAGGGGTCTTGTCCGTTCCTGCATGGAGTATGCTTCTTATGTAATGGGGTGGCTCAACCCACACAGCACTACTTGACCAGGTGGAATCAAAGGCTTTTCGTTTCATCAATTTCCTGTCTTCAATCCCTCTTCGCCGCAATGTTGCCTCGCTCTCTCTTTACTATCGCTATTATAACGGACACTGCTCTTCTGAACTCTCTAACTGCATGCCTCCTCCTTTAAGGAGAGCACGCAGCACCAGACTTTCTACACATTCTCATTTGTTTTATGTCTAACTCTCTAACGCAACGGTTAATCGGTATTTTCAATCTTTCATCTACTCAATCGGTCAATTTTGGAACAATCTTCTTCAATCCATCTTTCCCCCTGTGTATGACCTCCAATCTTTCAAACGCAGCGTGTCTAGGATCTCGAAAACCCTGGACCTTGATTTTGGCTCTTCTTGTTGTTCTTCTTCTTCTATGTGGGAGGGGGGGAGGCTTTTGCGGACATTCGCTCTTGTCCTCTCCTTCTACATAATAAAATAATAATTACCTTATTTTAAAAATACTGCATATAAAATTAAAATAATATTCTTTAGTTATTGGTACAGTAAATTATATATTATTCGGGTAATTTTAATTTGTTTTTAATCAGAGTAAATGCTGCACGACTCGAGTATTGAGATAACGGGCGTATACAGAGAGTTGACAAAAGTAAATAGACAGTACGATGATTGTCAAGAGCAAATGATGAAGTTCATCAGTGGAATACAGAAACTTTACATAATGCAAAGAAATCAATATGATTCCAAATATAGTGTTTCAATAAATCTGTTATTATTTACTGACTTTTATTATCAAATAAAAAACTCTGGAAAAACCGGTGTCTATTGATTTTTGTCAACTCTCTGTACACCAAAAAATTTATGCTGGTCAATAAATAAAAGTTTTTCAAATTAATATTTCGTTTAGGATTAAATTAACTATTTACATAACCCAATTTCAAATACGTTGCTTGAATCAAATAAAAAATAAATAAATAAATAAAAATATGCAAGTAAAATACGTGAATGGAAAGCGCAAAATATTAAAAAGTTTTTGCTTCTCGCAACCCCAACCAACGAAAAGGGAGATATTCTTTGATGTTTCTTTTCAAATTGGATACATTTCGGGTTAATATTCGTCTTTTCACCCGCTCACGCGCGGTTAAAACAGTACAATATATTGAATTGCCATTCAAAACTGACTAAGAAAATATATATCTTATGTTGTGCAAATTTGTTCAAATGTACTTTTTTTAATAAAATATATTTCCTGTTTTGGCTATAATATACTTTTTTTCATAAAATATTTTTCCTGATTGTGCTATTTTTTCGCTACTCTGCGACTTAATTAGTTGGTTGGGTTTTGTTCTGGCTATTTTTTTTCTAATTGGATTCAGTTTAGTGGTGTTTGTGATAGAATTATAACGTGCCATTCGTGTGATTTTGAGTTTGAGAACTTGATTCGTCATGTGCCCTAGATGAAGACAAAGGACTGGATGTTTTTATCAATTACGGCGTTATTCTCTCATCCTTAACTTGCCCAAAATGTGACAGTGAGTGCCTAATTCAAAAAGATCAGGAGATATTTAGGTGAAATAACCAATATTAACCCGATAGGTCAACTGAATGCCCGGTTAGGTCAACTGAATGCCCGGTTAGGTCAACTGAAGGCCTGGTTAGGTTAATTGAAGGTCAGGTTAAGTCAACTGTACACCCTTGATGATTGGTTAGGTTAAGTCGTGATATTTTCGTTAATTTAAATGAAAATGATGAGAGCAAACTTTTGTGGTTAATTTTAGTGTTTTGTACGAAACTGCCATCCGTTTCTTGTGCAAATGCGTAGTTTTCGAGTTGACGATATCTCGAAAACTACACATTTGCACAGGAAATGGATGGCAGATTCGTGCAAAACACCTCAAACTTGACCAGAAAAGTTTGTTCTCATCATAAAAACAGACTGGGTGTAAAAATGAATAATTACCACATTTCGTTTTAGCCTTATTTTCATGCGCAGAAATTAGCAGAAAAATGTAGCTCTTACTGCAATGAACACTTGATAACATGAACAGATTATATCATATATATGCGCAAAAAATATGAAAATCAATGTGTGTGAGGCTCCAATTTTTAGTAAGATCAATCACGTTTTTTTTTAGTCCACGTAACTGTATTTTAGCATATAAAATGTTATATATATATATATATATGAGAGTATGAGAGAGAGAGAGAGAGAGAGAGTGTGTGTGTGTGTGTGTGTGCTTTACAATTAAGTCAACTTTTTAATCAGTATAAACATGTGTACAGTACTTGTGAAGTCTGATAATCTACTGCTCATCTACAGGGTGTCCACAATGTCTTGTCACCCCAGTAAAATATTAACTGTTTTCTTTTTTCTTTCAAACCCATTTGAAATGTGTTGTAGCAACAACTATACGATTGAACATCATATATTGCTAGTACCTGGGTCCATGAGCATTATAGGGTAGGTTGGTTTTGGAACTGTGATCTTGGACTAGTCTAGATAGAAAGGTATTAATGTATAAAAAACGTTGCACCAACTCATATTTGTGAAAATAATTGTATTTTTTGAGGATTGTTAATTATTTTTAAGTTGTAAAATTGCCGAATTTTACGCGTAAAATCGCGCGCGCGGCATTCGCGCAATGTAAACAAACAAAATATCGGACCTTATTTCATCAAAATAATCAATTAAAATTCGGCTTTTTTAACAAAACGATGCTTGAAACTTATTGTAAATGCATTATAGATGTTTATTAGTGTATTATTTTGTATTTTTAATGATATTTACCTATAAAATGTGTATTAAATTAAGTTATTTTATGATGCGTTCATTTAATTGTGTTTATTTTCAGATATTTCATAAAAATGGGTAAAAAACGGAAGTCTGCAGTGTTAACTCGAAGTGATAGTGCCAAAAAATTCAGTGGCCAGCCTTCCCCTTTGGATAAAACAGAGCCTCCTACCCTCCGCCAAGTTATTCAGTACAGTTATTTCCTCCAAAACAGCCACCCGGACTTGAAAGACTATGATATTGCTAAAATGATAGCAAAGGATGTGATTGAGATCTGGCAGGCAGTGAACCCGCGGCTGCCCCTGTATGAGGAATATTATGTAGTGAAATTGGTGCATAAAGTGTGCTTCAAGAAAGCAAAAGAGATAAACAGGAAATCTCTTTCTACAGTCCAGGAGCAGAATCTGGAGGAAAAGCTGGATAAACATTTTGACATTTCTGCTTGCACCTGTAAGCTACCTGTTCGTCCCTGTGATGACAATGCTCTGAAGTGCAAGAAAGAAAATTGTCGAACACAGCACATAATCTGCACTTGTCCTCCCAGTAAGAAGGTAATGCTATTATTTTTTTAACTTTTAACTGGCCTAACTTAGTGAGATTAGGTGCCTTTTAAATGGAAGGAAATTCAATGCTTGTAATTGAAAAATATCCGCATTTTCCTCCTGTAATCTTCCTTTCCCCCCCCTGGTAATAGAAATTAATAATTAATTTTTTTTCAGGATTTTATCTCTTATTTTAGATCCGCTATTTAATATACTTTAATATTTCAGGTTCCAGTAGAGGAGAGGGAAAACTTGAGAGATCAGAGGGCCAAAATAGGACACAAGGGCTCTTTCCAGCTGGGATCTGTGGATAAAGCTGCTGTGAAGAGAGACCAGAGGGCTGCAGCTGAAGCAGAAAGATTACAGAGCCAGATTCAACAGCAGCAGGAAGTGGATTTGGCCACTTTTGCCTCCACACCTTCACAAGATATTTCTTTTGAATCCAGTTCAGGAGAATCAGGAGAGGTAATATATTTTTTTTTATATCTTATCCCATTTTTACCCAAATTTATCCCTACTTTTTGTCCCTATTTCCCCCCTTTTTCCCCCATTTTCGCTTTAGTAATTTATTCTTTTTTTCGCCCAATTTCGCAGACTTTTTATCTGAATTTTTACCCATTTTTTCCCCTATTTTCCCATTTTTTCCCCCCATTTTCGTTTAACTAATTTATTCTTATTTCCGCCCATTTTCGTCGGTTTTTACCCATATTTTTCCATACATTTTCCCCTATTTTCCCCCATTTTCGCTTTAGTAATTTATTTTTTATTTTCATTTCAGCCATCTGGTGGTGAAGCTGAAGAGTTCAAGCCAAGGAGGCACCCAAGTGGAGGTTACAGCTTTTTGAAAACCCCCAGATATGCCATGGAACTGATCAGGGGTAATGTTTCTTCCAATCTTGGGGCAAGTCTTGCTAATGCCTTCCTCCTGGACTTACAAGCTATGGACCTGCTTAAGCCTGGCCTTGATGTGAAACAGATAATAGTTGATAAATCGAAAATGGACAGGGAAAAAGCTAGAATGAAAGTGAAAAGTGATGAAAAGCACAATGAAGGTCTGGAAAAGTTAGTCTGTATTGGGGTTGATGGGAAAGTTGACAAGGACACTTTGCTGTACAGAGAAGTTAAGGATGAAAATGGGGAGACTAAGCTGAAGAAAGGAAAGGGACAAGAGCACTATTTGACTTTCACAAAGGAGCCGGGAACTGAAAGTGGAACATATCTTACTCACAGAGTCATCCCAATTAAAGGTGCGACTGGAGTTCTTCTTGGTGAAGAAGTTGCTAGTGTCTTGGAGGAGTTTAACAGTGTTCATACCCTGAAAGCTGTCCTCCTTGACAACACAAATACAAACACTGGCTGGGAGGGAGGCCTTGTAACAGCTCTGGAAAATAAAATTGAGCGGAAATTGCACACCATTGGCTATTCACTAGGGTGGCCCACTTTTCAATTTTTTTTGAAAAGTATAGGTGATCGTGGTTTTTCCCATTATTTGGCACTATACTAGCACATTGGTACCATTTTTACAAAAATTGATCAATATTTGGGGGTCTCGCATCGACCTTGAAATTACTATTTTTTTTTTTAAATGCGTCCTTTTTAACTTTTTACTGAATCAAGATAAATCATTAAGTAGGGATGTTTTCTGAATCCTCTTGATGAGAGAAGTCGTTTGGTGTGCCTGCCAATGTCATACGACTAACGGTTTAAAGGTTGTGCCTGTATACAGGTAATACCAATGTGCTAGTATAGTGCCAAATAATGGGAAAAACCACGATCACCTATACTTTTCAAAAAAATGAGTCACCATACCCGGGCGGAATGTATAATGTATATAGGTAATTAGAAAATGCACTATGCCTGTGCCAGGTACCTAACCTATTTCTTTTTTTGCAGATCATAACATTTTGAAATTCTGTCTGAGTTCCTCATCCTTTGTCATGGACAAATCGATGGCAACCATAACTGGAAGAACTCTTGAAGCTACAAATAGAGTCATCAAAAGGAAAGGCGAAAATAACATCGCTACCTTCTCTAAGATCGGCCTCGGAAATTTTTTTAGTTGGCCAACCGTCGTCCTCCATCAGTGGTAGCAAATTGCCAACAACACGGCAGGTTTTGCAATACTTCTTCAGTGTTATCTAGTACACTGCTAACAGGAAAGACGCATTCAAAGAAACCGTAAACAACGTCTTAAAGTTTTGGAACATGGCCCGCATTAAAACAATCACAAAGCTCAACTGCGAACGGAAGCTAGAGGCATTGTGGAAAGAGTGGCACTTACTCCAAAAGAGCAGAAAACGAGAAACTGACGCCGGAGGAAAACGGCAGAAGTTTTCGGACAGTGTGGACAAGCTGTGGGATATCGGAGCATCTGACGCTGTCGAAGATATAAAGAAGAATCGACTGCTGTCCGCAAGGACAAAAAAGAAGACATTGACTTCTACCTCGATCAACGTGGTCCTCGGGTGGCAACGATGAGCGGGAACGATAAAGTTTTCGCTGTAAAAAGAAAGCTACAGGAAGGAAGAAAACGTCCTCGCCAGGAGCCGCAAACCTCAAAGTGTGCATACGAAACCGGAGATGAGGCCACGGAGAATGATGATACTGGCATGTCAGGAGAGTCGGAGACAGAACTAGCGTTCCCCCTGCCGAAAAAGCCAAGTGTGTCTGTCAATCTTCCTCGCCGCATCCTTAATGCACCTGCTGTCATGGAAGTGGCTGATCGTTTCCGCATGTCCAATAATCAGGTGCGTATTGTGTATAGTATTCATCGATAGCGTCAGTTTTAAAGTGTCCCGTAACCCACATGTATTCTTGACAGTTTCCTTTCCACTTTCCATTCTCTACATAGGTAGTAAGCATTGTGGCTGCTATCACACGTTCGGCGGATCCACCAGCAGACCTCAATCAGTTCAGCTACTCCCCGACCTGATCGACGAGTCCTCCTGGTTCTTATTTGCAGGTCTGAAGATGTATGGGTCTTCGTGGCTCAACCTGCCAACTGATAAGTGGGACGAGAACGAGGACTTTTGTCGTCTGAAGGATGTGATCTCTAATCTCCAGGTCACCAATGACGTCGCTGAAAGAGGAGTCCAACTGATACAAGACTATGCGAACACGGTCACAAAGGACGAGGCACAGCTGCAGGATCTTCTGCAAGTGGTGGAAAAGAACCGGAAAGAGCTCGGCGACTTCAAGAAGTCATCACTCGCCACGATGACATACCACAGAGGGACAACGTTGCAGCCAGTGACGTGTGATAGTGGTCAATACAATGCAAAAGTGATTGTTTAAGTTATTGTTTCTTTCTTCCTTATTTGTCTGCTATTTGCTGATTTTTTTGAAAAGTATAGGTGATCGTGGTTTTTCCCATTATTTGGCACTATACTAGCACATTGGTATTACCTGTATACAGGCACAACTTTTAAACAGTTAGTCGTATGACATTGGAAGGCACACCAAACGACTTCTCTCATCAAGAGGATTCAGAAAACATCCCTACTTAATGACTTATCTTGATTCAGTAAAAAGTTAAAAAGTACGCATTTAAAAAAAAAAACTCGTAATTTCAAGGTCGATGCGAGACCCCTAAATATTGATCAATTTTTGTAAAAATGGTACCAATGTGCTAGTATAGTGCCAAATAATGGGAAAAACTACGATAACCTATACTTTTAAAAAAAAATTGAAAAGTGGGCCACGCTACGTGTTCACTCCATCAGAATGAGCTTCCTTTCAGAGCTGTTTTCAAGCATCTTGATGGCATACCAAAAGTCCCACTGCTTTCACTGGTCCGCTCGGAAAACTCTGAAATTGACTACCAAGATCTGCCACAAGTGGAATTCACCAAACTCAGTGGCCCCCTGGATGACATGGAATTTGATGAGGAGACACTGAATGATCTCAGTAGCGACCAGAGGCTTCTTTAGGAGTATGTGCTTGGAATTTCCAGGGGCAAGGTCAACCCAAGATTTGCTGCCTCGGAAATTGGACCATTAAACCATGCAAGATGGTTGACTTTGGCAATTAGATTGATGTGTCTGTGGACCAGAGGTGCTTACCCTCCAGAACTACAGGATAAGCTTTAACAGGTCATCAAGTTCATTGTGGAAGTGTATGCAGTCAGTTGGTTTGAGATCAAAAGGGACAGCAAGTTCCACAATCAGCAGCTGTACATCTTCAACATGGGAGCACCGACAATTCAGCGCAGGACAATTCAGCGCCGACAATTCAGCGCAAAGACAATTCAGCGCAAGACAATTCAGCGCCGACAATTCAGCGCCGACAATTCAGCGCAAAGACAATTCAGCGCAAGACAATTCAGCGCCGACAATTCAGCGCAAGTCAGTACAGTTAAAAGTTTAGTTAAAAATAATAAAAATAAATCGCAATAAATAAAAAAGAGAAAAATTTGTATATTTATATATATGCTAAATTGGGTCTGTATCGAAGGAGTGACATTTCAAAGGAGTAACATAACAAAGGAGTGACATAAATACCGTAACGAAGGAGTGACATAACGAAGGAGTGACAAATCGGAGATAAAATTCAAAGGAGTATAATTATTAAAATTTTATTTAAAAAAACAAAATTTGTTAGAATTGTTAAAATTAAGATTTTATTTCAAAAACTAGAAACCTACCCTACCCTAACCTAACCTAACCTAACAGTTGCAAGCATCTCTTCCCTCTGGATTTGTTCTTTCTTCTTCTTTGTTGGTATTTTCGCGCTGAATTGTCTTGCGCTGAATTGTCTTGCGCTGAATTGTCTTTGCGCTGAATTGTCGGCGCTGAATTGTCGGCGCTGAATTGTTCTGCGCTGAATTGTCGGGTCACGTTCAACATGATCCAGAGGATCAAGCAGCAGTCAGAAGAAATCCAGGGTGTTGCTTTCAAGAACCTCAAGTACAATGCTTTTGCCTTGCTGCCCGAGAATGTGCTGTACTCCATGATGAAGTCTGATGACTTGGAAGTGAGAGAAGCTGCTCTCAAGAAAATTCTGTCCATCAGGTAAGCATTTATTAATTTAAAAGAATGTGAAAAAAAATTCATTATGGGGATTTATTTAATAAAAAAAAGGCCAGAGTTCTATAAATCCCCATAATCGAATTTTTTTTCACATTTTCTTATCCCAATTCCCCCCTTCCCCTCTGATAATGGAAATAATCTTACCTTCTTTCTGAAAAAAAATTCGATTATGGGGATTTATAGAACTCGGGTTTTTTTTTTTTTAATTTAAGTTTAATTTAAATCAGCAATTCTGAGACTAATAGGGATTAAATCTTAAACTGGAATAAAAAATAAATTAATTATTATTCTTTCAGAAGTGGGAAGCCAGCCAAGAAGAGGCTGAAGAAGATCACAGCCATCAACATTGAAGCTACCCACTGGTCAGAACTAATCAACCTTTCTCAAAGTGGCATCTGTGAACCTGCTCTCACAGAAGACTTTTCTGACCAGGAGCTTCAAGAAGCATTGCTGAATGGCACCAAGCTGGAGCTGCCTGATCTGCCTTCACATTCTCAGAGTGTTGAAAGGGCCGTGAAGCTGACATTTGAAGCTTCCCATACTGTTTATGGACTCGAATCAAGGCACAAACACATTCTGGCCAAAGCCCTAAGCCGCCAGATGAGGCCTTCCTTTGCTTCTAAGGGCTCTTACAGTGAAAATTATGATGATCTTGGGATCAAATGTGTCTCTTTGACTCTTTACATGTTTTTTTACTTTTTTTCAATAAAATTGTAACTTTTTTCAGGATTTTGTTATGAAAATAGCATGTTTTTTTCGGCCGAAAATTGCGAAAATGCGGTATTTTTCGGTACGATTTTTTGACGATTTTTGAAACGGTTTCTTCAAAAAACGGTTAAAGCTAGGGATCTGAATTTTTTTTCAGTTATTATCATATTAAGCCCTAACTATCTCGACTAGTCCAAAGTCGATATCTAAAAAAATGCGGAAAATCAACCTACCTTAATGAGCAACCACGTAATGGCAAAACCATTGAAAATGTTAGTGCAGATTTCCGGGACCGATTGAATCGTGCAGTTCCTCTTTGAAGGAGGTGCACGATTCAATTGGTCCTGGAAACCTGTACTAATATTTTCAATGGTTTTGCCATTATACGGTCGCTCATGGACCCAGATACTAGCCAATATACGTTGTTCAATCGTATAGTTGTTGTTATCACACATTTCAAATGGGTTTGAAAGAAAAACGAAAATCAATTAGTATTTTACTCGGGGGGTGACAAGACATTGTGGACACCCTATACAAGGAATGGTGAGGATGGGAGGCATACTTCTGTGAAGTAATTTCTTTATATTCTCCCAACATTGGAAATCTTATTGTTAATATTAAAGAAAAGAATACTGTTTATTCCGTTCGTGTAACTTCGTGTAATTTTAACCCTTAATCCCGACCCATTATAAAAGTTACGCTAGCAATAGTGTATAAGGTAGTGGTGTACCGATTAATCGGCACTGGCACCGGCACAATCGGCCATTTTGGGGGCATCGGCTTCGGCCAAATTTAGCTGATTCTCTCACCGATTCTTTGAAATTTTAAAATTTCCATTACAAAACAAAATCTATATTTATGGAAAACTGAACAGACAAAAAAAAACACTGTTTATGATAATTCACACTCATTTCAAAGTGTAATTGCATAAAAATATTTTACATTCACGAAAGAGGGAAAGCTTAATAAGTTAAGTTGCCCATAAATTCGCATTTTCTCTAACTAGGTAATATATAAATATAATAAACCACTGTAATCTCCTACTCTATATTAATAATAACTAGAGCCCAGATATTCAGGCAAAATGCCGTAAATGCCTTTTTTCTGCCTATTTTTCTCTTTACAGGAAAAAGTGCCTGTTTCATCATAAAGTGACTAATTTGCCTTTTTTCCATTATTTTCTACTATTATTCCATCAGAGTCCCAAAAGAGGCCTATCAGTTTCTGTTATATATTTCAGTTTTACACGCACACACACACACACACACATATATATATATATAGATATATAGATATATATAGCAGAAACTGAGCGTGCATTTTTTTTTATGTAAGGAGGGGGCTAAGGGCGAGCACTAGCAAAAGTGTCCCCTCCATAGAAGAAGTAGAGAGCCAAAGACAAGGTCTCCAAGGCTCAATGATGCCAATTTTTTTTTAATATAAATTTTTAAAAGATTGTGTAGTGTGGAAGCTGGATGTATGTGTAGTGAGGAATAGAGGAGAAGTGTGTGTTTGAAAGCATGTTGGACTGCTCGCGGGTTAGATGAGACACGGAAAATCAGATCAGCTGAGGAGGACAGTGACAGGAGAAACGGGAGTTTCAGCACTCCCTGTCTCGTACCTGACATCCCCCTCCAGTACTTTCCTGGTTGATTGGTGTCTACAATCTCCTTTCATAATAGTATTATTTTATATTAACCATTTTTTAAAATTTAAATCCTTGTCATTACTGTGTAACAAACATTTCCAACACCTACTGTTTTGTTCGCTATAATGGCGTTGTAATATGCATTATTTATTATTTATACATGTATAATGGTATTATTCTACATATATTAAACTCTATTTTTGGAAATGAAATAATTGTTATTATGTGTAACTAATATTTGCACTGCCTACTCTTTTGTTCACTGAGAGGGTTATAATATTATGTATTATGCGTATATAAAGGTTCTAGGTTCAACATTTTTTGAAAACAAATTTATAGTGCCTTTTTTTTTTGAGGAAGAGCGGAGTTATTGCCTATTTTGAATGTTTATTTTTCCTATTTGCCTGCCTTTGTTAAAGGTTTTTAGTGCTTAAACATCCGGGCTGTAATACTAACTCTGTATTAAGTTGTACTTTACAATTTATATATTAAATCATCTTATTATGGTGACTTTATTTTAAGTAGGCTACAGTATTTTAATAATTTTATAAACCCAAATTATATATCCATTTTTTTATTCAAACTGGTCAGCAGGGACTTGAAATTTTAATGAAAAATTTTGTTGTTGTTGACAGTGTTGAAAAAAGAAAATACCTTCAACATAAGGAAAAACAATTAATTTAAATATTGGTTATCAATTTATGAAAATAAAATAAAATTATTTTATCATTTTACTGAGTAATAAAACTTTCTCATACCATTTTAGCTACGGTATATGAGTAACAAATTCTGGTGCTGTATATTGTGGAGTGAGCTAAGGAAAAGCATTTAAACAAATTTGAAATGTAAAAATATGAAAATTGAAAGTTTTCCCACTGGATTACTAAAATTTATGAAGGGAATTGAGTTTTATAAAATTTTAAAATATAGGGCAGTTTTTCATGGAACCGGCATCGGTACCGGCATCGGCTAAATTTTGACATCGGTACATCACGAGTTTAAGAGTTCATATGACTGAAATACCATAGTTGCAGGTAACTTTAATATAAATTTACAAACCGAGTCCTTTACTACGCTCTTCACAATTTTTAAACTTAATGAATTAATTTTATCTTACACTATTAAAATGCCCACTCGCATCTTTAACGATAGCCGTTGATTAAAAGAGTCTACAATTAATGAAATATTCGCAATACCCTGGTGAATTATGGAGTTATAACTACAGTTATTAGTAGTCCTTATTATACCTACTTTATATACAATAATACTGCCAGTAACAAAATATCTGAAGAATATACTGTAGAATATTCGGTGAGTTTGTTGTAGAAAATTTAGGGGGTTGTATAGATCATATTCATTTTTAGTGTGTTGAGCCTCTGAACGACCGAGCTCATTTGTTCAAGCACTTCACTGAATCTTCAGTAATTTCTTTATTTAAAGAAGAAAATTCCTCCTAAACCTACTGCAAAACCACTGATCAAGCCCGGAATTATTCAGTCAACAAAAAAAAAAAAAGAGATAAATTATTGAAACCGTATCTGCAAGCAGGGGCGGACTGAGCGGTTGGGCAATCGGGCATGGACCGAGAGCCCAGGCCATTAGGGGGCGTGCCGGCCCCGGCCCGTAGTCATCATAAAAAAGTGAGAGCGTTCTCAATTGGGTCAAGTGTCTAATCGAACTGTAATATGAAAAAAAATCGGATTTTAAGGGGCACAGGACCTCATTATGCCCGAGGGCCCAGGTTGCTATCAGTCCGCCCCTGTCTGCAAGATAAAATTCCTAAGCTATAATTTACCCACTACAGAAATGAATGAACCATACTGATTATAATGGCTAAATATAACTATTACAATATGTGGACAACATTTGGACAACTATGGACAATCTCATCATTAGAACTTCAATGAAAAATAAATGTTAATAACAACATAATTACTTGATATTTGGTTTGGATAGTTAACTCTTTAAATAATCACTTTTCAGGCTACGTTTTGGCCAATGTTATAACACCGCTTCCTGTCGATCAACGAAGTTAAGCGACAGTGGGTCTGGTAAGAAGATGGATGGGAGAACGTCTTCCGCGTCCATATTATGTAGCGACCGGATGTTCGGATCCCACATAAAGCTACAGGTCCACGACCATCGCCATACGACCTTAGATGTTGCAAAGGAGGTTAAACAACCACATCAAACAACAACAACAATAATCACTTTTCATTCACAGCTGATAAACTTTCCTCAAATTTATAATTACAAAATAATAATAAATTCGTAGTCAAACTACATGTCATCCTGCTCAGTAAATTAACCCTTTCATGCTCAGTGTCACCTTTCTAAGACTGAATAAAATCGTCCGGCGTTAGCCAGAATAAAATCAGTAAAGCGTCACTAGGCGGTATAGGGATGATTTTATTGTAGGCTATTATGCAGGTAAGGGGCGTCGCGGCTTTATAAACATACACTACCCTTTTCGACTTTCATGGTGAAGTTTAAGGAAATTATGTTAGAAAAAATTCGAATTTGCCGCTATCGCCGCCATGATCAACGACTTAACCTAACCAATCGTCAAGGGTGTACAGTACTAAAGAGAAGTACAAGCGAATTTTTCAACTGCATGCTGCGCGAGTGGAAAGCGTTTGATTGGACAAGAGTTCCCCTTCCAAAATAACTCCAAACGTACGGCAAGGATTGTCAAAATATATTTGAAGGGGAAGGAGGATTCTGGAGAACTAAAAATTATGGAATGGCCATCACAAAGCCCTAAAATTAACCCAAGTAACGCTATATGGGACTATGTAGACGCCGATAAGGTTATACTGAAGCCATCTAATACTGAAGAACTGCAGAAAGATCTGCAGAATAGTTGGATGAATACTCCACCATCAGTGGTAAAGAATAGTACACTGACAGCATTATTAACAGAGCCCCCTGAACGGCTAAGGTAATCTGCAGCAAATTTAGTATATACATTAAGGGAGAACCAGGAAGATTTTAGTAACAAATCCGCCCCTTCCAGTCCATCCCCTCTAGGTTGTGTTTCGGAGGGCATTTGCTGCGCAGTGTGCAGCGGGCGTTCTACTGTACAGCTTTTATATGGATAAGCTGTTCTGTTATTCAAAACAGCCCCATAAAGTAGAAGTTATCGATGCATACGATGAGCAGTAAGCTAGCCTAGGGTTGGGCTATCTGATTCTAGGTAAACTTATAGGGCCTACTGTAGATTAGAAGTATCTATGCCAAACTTATAACCAGACACATAACTAAAAAGGAAACAACTGAACCCAAAATGTGACGAAATCCCTAAATCAAAAACATTCAAATGTACCGCCATAACATCAAATGTACTAATTACAATTCAGCGAGAAGATTTTGAAATTTTTCAGTGATTGTTGCATCATTTTTCATTGGGAGAAGATTCAGCGGCAACAAACGGCAACAAACGGGCGTGTGATATGGGCTTTATGACGGGTCGAAAGGGCACTAAACCAAAGCCAACCTATATCTACTGAGACCACGCTTGTAAAAAAATTTAAAAATATACACTCTTGGGAAATCGAGAAGAAGCCAATGAGTCCATAAATTTACAAAAACTACTACAACCATCAAAATTTTGAGCCTCACATCCAAAGTCAATCGGTCAAAAGGTGTGAAGCTGCATTCAAAATATAACTCTCTCGTGAGCTTAAAGTAAATGTTATGCTCTCACTGATCTAAAATATCCATTCAAAATCGTTTGTATGAAATTACTTACACTAGCAAAAAAACCCGGCCTACGGGCGGAGTATTTTTGCTAGTTGTTGTTATTGTTGGTTAGCCGATCAGCCCACCCTGATCGAGCAAGCCGGCGGCACGCAGGTAACCGATCGCCCTCTCCGGAGTGGACCACAGGTTCAGCGCACTAGTGATGTTGTGTTGTGTTCTATGTTGTGCTAGAGTGGTACAGTCTGTCATAATGTGTTCAATTGTTTGTGATGTGTCCTGGCACAGGTGGCAGGCGTCTGTGGAGTTGTCTAGTCTGTGTTTATATGTCTGTAAGTTGCGGTGATGTCAACATCGGAATCGTGCTAAGTTAACTCGATCGGATCTGCTCAGGCTGGTCTCTGACTTGTCAATGGGTGGCGGCTTCGCACCTAGGACCGCATTCGGACCGAGACGTGTCAGTGTTTTGTGGGTTAGGTGTGTGTGTGTGTATGTGTTTTCTGTACTGTGTGAAGTCTGTGGGGCGTGGTATGGAATGGAGTATCTGGTTATAATGTCTCTCTGGTGTTACCTTAATGGTGCAAGGTGTTGGTGCATGATTGTACATGTAGTGGCAAGGGTGTTGTGGGTTAGTTGTCGCTGCTGCCATGAATTGTGTTCCCCTCATATCTAAATGTTCTTCAACTTTCATTATTTTTGTTTCTGTGTGCAGGTGTTCTGTTGGTGTTGTTTGAGTACATCCTGTAATGATACGAAGTGCGTTCTTTTTATTGTCTGAAAGGTGTTTATGTGTGAGCTTGAGATAATGGGTGCCCAGCATGGGCTAGCATAGTCCATAACTGAGCGAATATACTGCTTGTATATGAGTGATGTTGTTTCCTGCTGGTGTCCAAAGTTTGTGCCTGTTAGTACCCTAAGCGTGTTAAGTCTTGACGTACATTTGTTTTTAATGTCTTGAATGTGGTTTGCAAAAGATAATGATGTGCTGTATGTGACCCCAAGTATTTTGGTCCTGTGAGTGTGTGGAATGTTGGTGTTGCTTAGTGTAAGCTGTGAAGTTATCTGGTGTTCTTTTGTGTTGCTTGTTAGCAAGGTGATGATTGATTTTGTGGCCGCTACTTTGAGTCTATTGTGTGTGAGCCAGTCTTGTATACTCTTTATGTATGTTTGTAGGTTATTTGTAGCAGTGTCGATGTTGCTGTGGATGGATGTTAGAGTGATGTTATCTGCATATGATGATAAGGTAAGCTTGTTATCTATGGGTGTTGGAATGTCATGCATGTATAAGTTGAACAGTGTTGGTGAGAGAACAGAGCCTTGAGGGACCCCGTTCGGAAAAAGCTTGTTTTTGGATGACTTGCCATTAAATGTGACATGTGAGTATCTTCCTGAAAGATAGTGATTTGTAAGATTAGTCTTTCTGTTACTTTGGAAGGTGTGCATAGTAAAGTAATGGGTCTATAGGAAGCTGGTTCTGTTGGATTTTTGTTTAATTTGAGTAGTGTAATAATTTTACCTTGTTTCCATATGTCAAGAATAATACAGTGTTGGTATGAATATGTGCTGATGTTTGTGAGAGCTAGTATACCCTGTGAGCCCAAGTGTTTAAGGTGTATGTTAGATATGTTGTCTGGTCCAGTAGCCTTCGAATTCTTAATGTTTTTGATGATCTTGGTGGTGTGGTCTGTATTAAAGGGTGTAATGGTCGTGTCGAGTCTGTAGGTTTTCTTGTGTCTGGTTGTTTGTCTGTCTGCGTGTTTCTGGTTGTTGTCTCTGTTTAAGTGACTTATCTTTGCGTAGTGATTAACTAGAATGTTAGCTTGTTGTGTATATGTTGGGATATTATTTTGGCTGCGACAGATAGCCGCTTGTGAGGTGTGACTGCCACCGTTAGAGTGGGTAATGCTGTTTATAGTCTTGTATAGCCTGCATGTATCTGTGGAGTGGTTTAGTGTTGTTATGAATTCCCTAAATGTTTCTGTTTGTTTTTCTTTAAGTTTGTTGTTTACTTCTGTGTTGAGCTGTTGTATCTGCTATTTTATGGCTTCTGTGTGTGGTGTTTGTGTGTTATATTTGAGGTTGTTAAATTGCCTTATGAGGTGGGCTATTTCTCTATTGTAATTTGCGTTGTATTTCCTGATGTTGCCCTTGGGTATGTATTTGTTTGCATTATTGCTAGTTCCCTCAGAAGGCTGTTATTATCCTTCGGACAATGCATATTTACTGTAGTTCTTCTAAATGATGGCTTTCTTTTTCTTGCCATGTTCAATCACTAAGGTTCTTCGTCTGGATTAAGTTTTCAGAACATCCCAATTTTTTTTTCGGACATAATACTCAAGCAATAAAATGTAATGAAAATTATTTTAAGAAAATTTTAAGCAAGTTAGCGTTTAACATTTACAGTTAGCTCACGAATCACTTAAATTTTAAATGCAGCTTCACAGATTTTACTTGAAGTCCACGAAGCAGTTAAATTTCAAGTATAACTTGTCACATTTTTTTTACCTATCATGGCTTCCGATGCGTAGCTAAAAATTTTGATGGCTACATTCTTTTCTAAATTTATTCACCAACTTGATTTTCTTTATTCCACGAAAGTGGATGAAACTCTGTAGAAGCGTGTTGGGACTTGGTTTATTTGTAGACTTTAATGATAGGGAAGGCCACCAGTCCATCCTTCTATAAAATTTTATATTTTTTTAATAGCCAGAAAATCCAGCAGATCAACAAATTCACGAAAGAAAGCAACCCTCAAAATTTTGACTTTCACACCCCAAGACCAATGGGCCAAATATCTTGAAATTTAAGTGTTTCGTGTTTTAGCATATAATTTTTTTTTGAGGGGTAAATTGAGATAAATTTTTTGGGGACAACTGATCTGCAAAAACAAGGTGCTAAAAACACTCCATGGATCCAGAGGGTGTTGTCACCAAGTTTCACGAAACCCGGTCGAGCGGCTGTAATGGTAACTTTTTTCTTGCCCATTCGCTGAAATGTTGAATTTTTGACCTTTTCGTAACCTGACGACAAGATATTTGACCTATTGTTCTGAGGGTCATTTACACTACTAAGCATATGATGCTGAATCGAATGGTGCATGTTTTATGATGATTCGACAATGGGAAACGGGTTTAAAAACGTTGCAATGGCGTATGGCCGGGGGTCTACTCGTAGCTATACGGCTACAAATTGAACATTTTTCATACTAGTGTCGGATATGATGTTATCCGTTAAAGGTAGTCTCAGTATGTCACTTCCTCGCACCCACAAGGAAGTTTATACCATTTAATTATTTTACTCTGACTGCGAATTTCGAAGACAACAATTTATACCCTCGGTTGATGGCGTCCGCTCTCTCTCAGTCCGTTGAGAGAAGGGAATGCTGTTCTCCGTTGGAAGGATATAAAATGACGAGTTTTCCTTTGTTAGTCCTTTATTTCCACAAAGTTGAAATCACTAATAAACACCCTTAACACAACACTTGCTTAGAGAGTAGTAAGAACGAACGAGAACCCAATTTGGTTGACTAACCACTCGAGAGGTGTGCCACGAACCAAAGCTTTATTTACTTGTAAATTCCTACTCTAATAATGGTATTAACAAGAGAATTGCTATAAAATGATATTAGCAAAAGAATTTATACAAATGTAGTTTTATACTAGTCGAAAAGAACATTTAGAATTTTAGGAATCTGTTAAGATTATAGATGTGACAACTGTGGAGAGCATCGTTAGGCTTATCGAAAGGGTGCCAGAGAATCTGGGCTTGAGGCAATTTATACAAATATTAAGAATTTTAACGGAGTCCTGTTTTAATTTATATGAACAAAATAATATCTTTTAAAGGATTAATATTTTAATTTATACAAACACAATATCTTTAAATTTTAACACAAATTTATTTTCTCGTAGAAACACTTTTCTACACTAGAATTATATTGGTTTCGGTAATTCCTTGTGTATGTGTGTACGTATGTGTGCATATGTGCGAGTATATATATATATATATATATATATATATATATATATATATGTAATATGCGCCTCGGTGGTGTAGTGCTTAGCGTCGCTGACCACGAATGAATCCATCGGCCCCGGGTTCGAAATCCGATGACGGCAGCCGGCGCGCAACAAAACCCAGCTGTTCATCCTTCCACACAATAAAGAAATTGGTTGGTAGATAAATGGGTACCCTGGGTGGCGTAGTGGTTAAGACGCTGGGCTGCTGGTGGGGCGTGGTTCGGATTCCACGTTAAACTGTAGGTCTATGGTGGAGTGAAAAGGTTGACATTCGTCAGAATGAACAATTCGGGCGGAAGCTAACCAAAGGTTTATATATATATATATATATATATATATACAGGGCGTCCCAAAAAAATGTATACACACTTTAAATAATTATAAAGGCAGTGTTATTAAAATACATTTCATTTTCAAAATGTAATCGAATCTACAGACATTATTTAATTGTTTTGTCAACGCCTGTTTTCAAACTGACGTCCGTTCTGGTCCAGGCACTGCTGATAACGCGAAGCAATGGAATCGCAAACATCACGAAACATTTCGTTTGGTATTTGTGTGCATTCTCGTTCAATGGCTGCTCTCAATTCAGCGACTGTTGCAGGTTTTATAGCGTAGACTTTGTCTTTTAAGTATCCCCATAAAAAAAGTCTAGTGGTGTGAGGTCTGGTGAACGCGGAGGGTATTCTACGAAACCCCTTCGTCCAATCCACATCCACATCGTGCCAAGTACCACTCGCAATACTCCACTCTTCGGTCCGGATCATCTTCATTAATAGCATGACTAATCTTGGAATGTAACTTTTCCATTGACAGCGCTTCAAAATGCGTTGGACAGACGATTCTGAAATTCCTACCTCACGACTCGCTTGCCGCACAGATTTTCTTGGACTTTGGTGATACGTTTCCAGTACTCTTTCTTGCTTTGTGGGGCTTGTCGATGTCCGTGGTCTTCCGGAACGCTTCTTGTGGACATTCTGAACAGTTCCATCGGCTTCAAACTTATCTCTAATTCGAGTGATGGTAAGTCGCGTTGGTGGATCTGTTTGAAACTCCCTCCTAAACTGTCTTTGCACTTCAACTGCGTTTTCACACTTCCAGTAGCATTTTAGAATGAATTTCCTTTGTTCAAAGCTTAGTCTGACTGCCATTATTAATTCTAATGGGTTTAACTTGGAAAGAAAGAAACATCAATTGAGCTATCAGCTGTTAAAGTGTGTATACATTTTTTTGGGACGCCCTGTATATATTAATCTAGGTTACGAGAGACAGCTGCAAAAGATACATAATATACAAAAGTATACATGTACAAAACCCACATATTAATTCGTCGTGGGTTGAGTGACCTTGAATCAAGCACTGACTTGATTCACTCTGAGTTTGCAGATTTTGACAAGCAAAGGCTGGAAATGTGAGGGCCTCTTAATGCAGTGTGTAGTAGACAGCTGTATGATGTGGGTGAAACATTGATTTCGTGATAAAGCAGAAAAATCTCATTAAGTATATAATTTTATGTATATATAAATGTTGACTATTCATATTATAAATTATTTTAGAATATTTAGGAGCTACAAAGCTGCTACATGTATATTAGGGTGGTTCACAAGCATAAGGAAAATTTAGCATCTGAGATTTCACTTTTGGGTCATTGTTGCTTTTGTTCCTACACTTAATGTGAATAAGTGTGTGAAGTATGGTTGGTCTACGGTGTCGTTGAGAGGTCGCTCAATCATGCATGACGTGTCTCACTAATGACTGATTACTATAGTATGACTAAATTTGGCTTCTTCTTTTGTAGGAATGTGTAGAAATGCCGCCGAAGCAATCAAAAACACAGTCTAGCAGTGAGGTGTGGTTACTAGGGAAGGCGGAGGAGAAGTTAACTAGGGCAGGACTCCCTACCAAGCTTCAAGTCCTCCGGAAATTCATGTTCCACCATCTGGAGGAGAGGAAGACAGAATATAACAGTGCGGTGATGACCATTGAGGCTTTGATCCCGTTTTGGACAAAAGCAAACGTTCCAATGACGGATACCAGATACGCTGAGAAGAAGCTCCTGAAACTGTACGAGCAATACAAGGGGCTGAAGAAGAACCGCACAAAGAATTTTCCGTCCTACAGAATGAAGGAGGACATATTTCGCGGAGACCTTGACGATGTGTTCGATCTTTCACGTCATGACGCCCTCGAGACCATGATGAATGAGGAGGACAAGAACTTCCTTGTCGCTCAGCTCGATAATCCCACTTCCTCCAGCTTTGGCCCGATTGACAAGAAAATGGCTAACCAACAAACGAGGAAGAGGATTCGGTGTGAGGCGGAGATGAACCGAGAGAAGAAGGCCAAGCGCGAGGCGGATGCGAGAGGGTCCCAGGGAGAACTGGAGGCTTCTAGTTCAAGCACATCTGAATCATCAGATTCAGATACTGTAGTTTTTAAGGAGTCAGCACGAAAACGTTCCACTCCTAAGCGATTGAAGTCTGTGATCACGCATGACATTTCCTTAGCCTTGGATCGCCACAACATCAGTGACAGGAAAGGAATGGCAGTGGTCGCAGCAACTATTAAATCACTGGGGCACAACTTGGACGAAGTGTCAATCTCACGCAGCACCATTCGTCGCGTGAGACAATGTACACGTGAAGCGGTGTGCCGCGAAGATCAGGCCACTTTCAAGACCCATGAGCCCCTTCTCTTGCACTGGGATAGTAAGCTGCTTACAGATATCTCCCATTGGTTAGAGGTGGTGGACAGTGTGGCTGTGCTTGTAACCGGTAACTGGGAAGAGAAACTCCTTGGAGTTCCAATGGTAGCTGCTGCAACTGGAGCATCTCAGGCTCAGGCGTGCCTGAAGCTTGTGGACGACTGGTCTTTGAGGGGCAACGTTCGAGGTCTTGTTTTTGATACAACTGCGTCCAACACGGGACTTCATGCTGGAGCTTGTACTCTCATTGAAAAGGAGTTGGGTATTGATCTGATGTGGATCGCTTGCCGACACCAAGTGGTAAAAGTCGTCCTTGCTGCGGCCTTCGGTGCTTGTTTCGGAACATCCAGTGCACCTGAAATTGGCCTATTCAAGCGCTTCAAGCAGCACTGGGTTTTCATTGATCGCAGCAAGTTCGAGAGTGCACCCGACAGCCTGTTCATTGAAACAGCAGAGCAGAGGAAAGAAATGGTCTCCTACTACAAGGAGGCTGTCAAGAAGAAGAGCCAGCGGGACGACTATGATGAACTGATGCTTCTCTGCCTCCTTTTCTTGGGAGGGAAGCTTGACGGTCCTGTGAGAATTCGAAGCCCTGGAGCCATGCACCATGCGCGATGGATGGCCAAGGCCATTTACACTCCCAAGGTGTTCCTATTCAGAGATCAATTCACCTTGCTTCAGACCGAGAAACGGAACATCGAGGAACTAAGCCTGTTTATCACGCTCCTTTACGGCCGCTAGTGGAACGAGGCCAGTGTTGCATACATGGCTCCATTGAATGACCTCACTTTCTTGCGCCAGCTGAAAGCTCACCAAGGAAAGACGAACGACGCGGCAGCGCCATTTGTGGTTCATTTCTGAGCACTTAATCCCCTTGGCACTCTTTGATCCTCGAGTTCACGCGCCCACGAAGGAGAGGATTGCTCACAACATCGTAGCTGTTCCCGAAAAAAGAAAAGGACTCAAGCGCGTGGACGGAAAAACGTTCTCCTCAAGCAATCCCTTGGAATTCTATGCCACCAAACGTTCAGCAATCTTCTTCAACCTCGTCATGCAGCACGGAAGTGAACAGGCGCAATCATTCCTGTCCAAGACACCAAATGATTGGAACACAGATCCAGCTTACCAAGGAGTGAAGGAACGTGTAGAGAAGATGGCAGTGGTTAACGATTGCGCAGAAAGAGGAGTTGCGCTCATTAAGGCTTTCAACAGCACAATCACGAAGGATGAAGCGCAAAAGCAGTACCTTCTCCGCGCAGTCGCTCAGCACAGCAAGGAATTCAAAGAGCCGACTAAAACTGGTCTCAAGAAGACCTAAAGATCTTCAACTGTGTGCATTATTCGTTCCGCTGTTATAATTTCATAATATATTAATATATATAATATATATATATATACCTTTACCTTTGGTACCTTTGGTTAGCTTCCGCCCGAATTGTTCATTCTGACGATGGTCAAGCTTTTCACTCCACCTTAGACCTACAGTTTAACGTGGAATCCGAACCACGCCCCATCAGCAGCCCAGCGTCGTAACCACTAGGCCCCCTAGGGTACCCATTTATCTACCACCACTTTCTTTATTGTGTGGAAGGATGAACAGCTGGGTTTTGCTGCGCGCCGGCTGCCGTCGGGTCTCGAACGCGGGGCCGATGGATTCGTAGTCAGCGACGCTAACCACTACACCACCGAGGTAAATATATATATATATATATATATATATATATATATATATATATATATATATATATATATCATATATATATGTCAAGTCATTATTCAAATTGTTTTATTTTGAGCGAGTGCATAAAAAGGTCCTAGAGCAAAGATAATTGGCAATTTTATTCTTGTGGGGGAATAGAATAAGGGCAGATGTGACCGAATTTAAAATTCCAAACAACGCTGTTGTGGACCACCCTAATGTATATATACTGAAATGTATATGAACTATAAATTAGTGTATATATCAAATATTCTTTGCATATAATTACATATGTATAAAATATATGTAGCATATCCATATATAATATAGTCTTATTATGTACATTATACAATAAATATAGAGATGAATGGACGGAGCCGCGTTTAAAATATGCGATTTTATATGAGGTTCTGTTCTTTTCATTTACATACCTCATTGTAGGAAAGAGACTGATAAATTATTAGTTATATATTATATATTTATAAATGTATGTTATTAAAATATTGATTTGTTTGTTACAGTCACTCATCGCCATGGTGGACGCCAAACGGCCGACCCAAAGTTCTGCCAGTACCTGGCTCATTGGAAAACCTACAAAAGATCTTCTACCTTGCGATTACCTTCAAACGTGAAGTGTTAAGCAAATTCTTATTTCATCACATCGAGGAAAAACGAAGTCACTGCACGTTTGAAAGAGACTGTCTCTGCTGTTCTTTATATTTGGGATAAAGTAAGGATTCCAACTCAAAGATCGGGCAATGCTGAGAGGAAACAGAAAACTATTCGAACAATATTGCGCCCTAAAGAAAAATAGGAAGTCATCCTCAGAAAGCATACAAATGAATGTGCAGTATTCAATGCTGATCTTGAAGACATTTTCCATGTCGCCAGAGCAGATGCCTTAAAGATAATGACTAACGAAGAGGACAAAGAATTCCTTATCAAGCAGAGAGAAGATTGTTCCTGTGCCAGTTTTGGAGGCATCGATCGAGCCTTGGCTAAAAAGGAGGATCGGAAGAGGCAACGAGAAGAATCTGAATATAATAGAAAAAAGCGAAGCGACGATGAAAAACAAAAGAAATATCAACGTATGACAAAATGATGTGATGTGGGTTCTTCCTCCTTGTTCACGGATTCTGATGCATCGTGTCGTCCATCTACATCATCATCGAATTCTCCTTCCAAATGCAAGAAAACAGTCATCTCAGATGAGGTAGCCTAGGCACTCGACCGTGTTATTCTAAGCGATCGCAATGCAGCCTTTGTTATTGCAGCATCAGCTAAGTCTCTTGGCCATGATCTGGGCTCAATGTCATTTTCTCGAAGTACAATTCGTCGATCTCGAATTAAAGCTCGTGAAACTATCGCAACTGCTAAAAAATCAAGTTTTTCTCCTGACACTCCTCTTCTGCTTCACTGGGATGGGAAATGCTTCTTGATATAACAGGGGGACATGAAAATGTGGACCGCATCGCAGTCGTTGTTTCAAAAGGAGGAGAAGATAAACTACTTGCTGTTCCACTCATCCCTCTCGGAACGGGACAACCACAAGCTGATGTCTGCCTCAGGAAGTTGGATGAGTGGAGCTTGAGAAACCAGTTGCAAGGGCTTGTATTTGATACAACAGCATCAAATACTGGGTTGATGTCTGGAGCTTGTACCCTGATAGAGAAGCTATAGGTCGCTTTCTGACGTGGATAGCATGTCATCATCATGTGTATGAAGTCGTTTTGGCTAACGTATTTTCTAGTATTCTTGAACCTTCGAAAGGACCACAAGTCTCATTGTTTAAGCGATTCATGGCATAATGGCCAGTTATCAATAAAGAAAAATTTATATCAGCAGGAGTGGAATTTTTTGAAGGAAACTCGTGGGAACTTTGTCACGAGATGAAACAGTACCTCTCCGACGCTCTTCAGAAGAGCAGCTTCTTAAGAGATGACTACAGTGAATTCCTCCATCTTTCTCTAATTTTCCTGGGAGGAAGTTTGCCTAAGAAGTACAACATCAGAGCTCCAGGAGCTCTTCATCAGGCTCGCTGGACGGCAAAAGCTACAAGAGTCTGAAAGATTTTTGTCTCTTTGTGGCACTTGTTTATAGTAAATATTGGCATGAAGCACCCTTGGCAGTGAGGGCCCCTAGAAACGACTTAGCTTTTCTAACAGTCATGGAGGCTTATCCAAACAGGGTTTTGGCTGAAATTGCACTCAAGGCATTTAAGAGACATCTCTGATACTTCTCGGAAGAGCTGATTGGACTGTCACTTTTTGACGATGGGTTGGACAGCAAAGTAAAAGAAAATATGATTAAAACATTATCTCATCCTGCAAAAGCGAAAGGTCTGAAGCGCCTCGATTCAAAGCTGTTCAAAACAGCAAACCCATTGGAAACTGACGTCAGCGAGACAATGACCCAACTCTTCGATGTACTGGATAAAAAAGGAAAGAAGGTTGCTGAAGAGTTTCTTTCGAAACCACCAAGTGTTTGGCCAAGTAACGACAACTACGAGTTGTTGAAATAAAGAGCATTGAAGATGAAGGTTGTCAATGACTCTGCAGAGAGAGCGATTGCTCTTATTCAACGGTACAATACAACGTTTACCAAAGATGAGTAGCAAAAACAATTCCTTCTCCGCATTGTTGAGATCCATCGACGAACGTTTCCTACCCCGTCTAAAGCGTCTTTACATAATTAAAAGCCATATGCATGTTCTTGTCAAATTTTGTTATATTTTTAATTTAAGAGAAAATTACTCATTTTGTGGCGACCTCTAAATATATAGTCGGAATGGGCTCATTTTTTGTAGCAATTATCCTTTTTATGATTTCAAACAAAGGCAGCCTTGAGGAAGTACAAAAATAAAACATATTTCTTGGACCACCCTAGTATACATGCATGTTTTTTATGCAGGAAACCCCCAACAAACCCCCAACCCCATAGAGGAAGAAGAAAGTCAAATCAAGTTCAAGGTTTTCAAGATGCCTGGATACTTTGCGTTTCAAAGATTGAAGGTCACAGACAGTGGGAAAGATGGATTCAGGAAGATTGTTTCAGAGTTGACCAGTTGAATAGATGAAATATTGAAAATACCGATTAACCCTTGCATTAAAGAGTTGGACAGAAAACGAATGAAAATATGTTGAAAGTCTGGTATTGTGTGCTCTCCTTGAAGGAAGAGGTATGCAGTTGGAGAGTTCAGTAAAGAGAGAGTCAGGCAATAGTGCGGCGAAGAGAGAGAGATTGAAGACAGTTGGTCAGAGGCGGGGATTTGATCAGACGAAAGGGCTTTGATTCCATCTGGTGAAGTAGAGCTGTGTCGATTAAGCCACCCACTCACGAGAAGCGTACTCCGTACAGGGGCGGAAAAGACCCCTGTACAGGGAGAGCACCTGAGTGGGAGTGAAGAAACTGCGGAGCCGGTAAAACACACCTAACCTCTTAGAAGCTGTTTCAGAAAGAGAGTATATGTGATTTTTCCAGGAAAGATCACGAGAAAAGAAAACACCAAGAATGTTAAGAGAAGAGGAAGGACTGAGTTGTGTAATGTTAAAGATAAAGGGATAGTCGTGTGGAAGATTGTGACGAATAGACAGATGAAAGAACCAAGCCACAAAGCTTTCTCTGCCCCAATCAGATATAGCAGAAAGATCAGAGGTCAAGTGTACCACAGCTGTCCCATGCGAAGCAGGGAATGACTGTTGAGAGGGATGCTTTGTGAAGTGGATGGAGAAGTGAAAGGTTGAATCATCCTCATAGGAGTGAATAGTACAGGAAGTGTGACTCAAGAGATCATTGATAAATAAAAGGAAGAGTGGGTGACAGGACAGAGCCCTGAGGAACACCACTATTGATAGCTTTAGGAGAAGAACAGTGACCATCTACAACTGCAGCTGTAGATCGATCAGAAAGAAAATCAGAGATGAAAGCACAGACAGAAGGATACAAACCAAAGGAGGGCAGTTTGGAAATTAAGGATTTGTGCCAGACTCTAACAAAACCTGTTGATATATCTAGCGCAATTGCAAAGGTTTCACTGAAATTCCGAAAGGAGGATGACCTAGCGTGAGAGAGATATACAAGAAGATCGCCAGTAGAGTCCTTTGCGGAACCCATATTGACGATCTGAAAAAAGATTGTGAGAAGAGAAGTGTTTAAGAATCTTCCTATTAAGGACAGATTCAAGAACTTTAGAAAGGCAAGAAATCAAAGCAATTGGACGATAGTTGGAGGGTTGAGAGTGGTTACCCTTCTTTGGGACAGGCTGAATGAAAGCGAACTTCCAGTAGGAAGGAAAAGTACCAAATGAAAGACAAAGACGAAAGAGTTTGCCTGGGCAGGGTGTCAGCATAGAAGCACAGTTTTGTAAATAACAGGAGGGATACCATCAGGACCGTACGCCTTCCTAAATTTGAGCCCAGATGAGGCAGAAAAAACATATTTGGAAGAACGTCTAATTTCCGACATAATTAAGTCGGAGGGAGGAGGAGATGGAGGAACAGCATCGGAATTGTCTAGGGTTGAGTTGGAAGTGAAAGTTTGAGCGAAGAGTTCAACTTTATCGGGAGAAGACCGCAACTGAGCTGTCGGAATGGAAAAGAAGGAAAGAAGTTGTTGAAGAGGTTCTTGGATAGGTGCCACAAAGAGCAAGGAGAATTAGAATTAGATTTTCACATTTTTGTCTGAAGAAGGAATTTTTGGCGATTCGAAGAATAGATTTTGTACGATTCCGGGTAGAAATGTAAGCTTGAGTCAGGAGTTGGATGGCTACGGTACTTTCTGAAAGCCTTCTCTCTGTTGCGGATAGCATAAGAGCAAGAAAATTGAGCCAAGGTTATTTTGCATAAGTAGTAGAAACAGAATATGGAATGTACGCCTCCAAGCCCCAGAGAATCGCATCCGTGCTGCGCTCAGCACACTCAGAAGGGTCCCGGCCACGAAAGCAGTACTCATTCTATGAGAAATCAGAAAGCTACTGTCTAAGGACCTCCCAAATCAGCAGCGCTATAGTGCCAAAGGCGTATCCTCTTGGGAGGATCCAAAGTCCGAAGGAGGAGGAGCCCAACGGAGAAAAAAGTTTGCCAGCGCAAGAAGGATGAGTGGTGCGAAATAAATCCAGAATGTTGGGCCTATCCCCAAGGCGATCGGGGATACGAGTAGGGTGCTGTACAATCTGCTTTAGGTCATTCACGATAGAAAAGTTGTAAACAAGTTCATTTGAGATGTCAGTGAAACGGATGAAAGCCAAAGGTGGTGGTAAAGATTTCAGCAAAGGAGAGTGGGATACAATGTATTCCACTTTGGAAGTGAAGTGGTCATAGAGTTTTAGATAGAGAGTAGAATTAGGAGAAAAGTAGACCGCAAATATATTTAGTTTGAGACTGGCGTGTAAACCCTTCCCAGAGGGTGTAGAATTCAAAGTATTCAAGTTCGAGAATACGAGAGCAGGTTAGGTTATTGCGTACATATTCGCAACCTCTACTTTTGGAATGAAACTGAGTACGAGGATACAGAAAAGGGGTTGCTGTCAGTCGCCCCAGACACCCGAGTTTCAGTGAGTAAGAGAAGGCAAGGTTTAGAGGAGAAGAGGTGTTCAACAGGTTGGAAATTTGATGGAAAGTCGCAAATGTTGCAGAACTTTATGAAAAGTGAATCAGCCGGAGGCCCAGGACATCTCAAATAGGCTGTAGCAGAACCAGCCCCAATGCCTAGGTCTGCGTTCCCAGTATCGGCAGCGGAAGAGCCAGATGGGGGACATTTATGGTTCCCACCCTAGGGAACACTGAGTCTCTATTAGTCGATGCCATTTTTTATTAATTTTGAAGAAATTGTGTAGTGGGTAAAATGCATGCATATGCAGTAAGGAATAGAGAAAGAAGTGTGGACTGCCCACAGGGTAGACGAGACACGGAAAAAGATGAACTAAGGAACGCATGTGCATGCATATGTGCGTGTGTCTGTATGTATAAGTATGTATGTATCGATATATGCATGTCTATGTGTGTGTGTCACATGTACGTGTATGTACAGTATGTATGTATGTCTGCTTTCTGTAGCAACTGATGAACATCATACGTATAAATACAATAATAAATTGTAATATTAATATTATCATTAGTGTTGTTACTATTTTTTATATTGTTTACTCTAACGAAACATATGCTTGGGAATGCATTAACTGTCGCACTACCATATATATATATATATATATATATATATTACAGTGGAGCTTATAAGTATTCGTATAGAGAAATTTTTCAGTTATATTCGTCCCTTTCTTTTGTACCATGCATATGATACTTAAGAAAAGTTTACCATTCGTTTGTAAAAATTTAACAGATAAAAAAATTAGTTCAATTCCAACATATAATGTAAAACATCAAAGAATTTCAGGAAAATAGAAAAAGTTAAATGCAAAAGTTCTCATACATTTACTTACAAAATTATTTATTAATTTGTGTGTCCAACTTTTGTTTGAATGAATTCAATGATTCGTTTTTGGCTGGATATTTTTCTACAAAGTTTCGACTAGGGTTTCTCGTTTTCAGGGGTTTTCACTATCCCGGTTTTCCGGGACAAAATTGACCATCGTCTCGGGAATCCGGGATTTCCCGGTTTATAAAAAAATAATGATAATAAAGTCTTAAAATGTTAAAGCATTAGATAAATCTAGATTAGTTAGTTAATATTAAATATAAATATATAAATATTTTAACACAATAATGATAAATATAATAAAGAATAGAGCCTAGGCCGAGTTTCAAACACTGCAGAAACATAAATATGGTATGTAGCCTAGGCGACTATGCCTACATTGCTAATTTGCAGCTTTGCACGTTAACAAAAATAAATTATATTATAGTGTAATTTATACGAACACAGCCCCTTTTGTATACTTCTACTAATTTTTAGTAAAAAATAACAGCAAAAGGTGTGCCACTGAATTGAAAATAATAACCGAAATTAAAATCTACTAGAACACAAAATGTTCAATTGAGGGAAATCAAATAACTGGCTTTCAGTCCGAGTCACTCGTCAAAAATACCAGTCATATTACACATGCACAACATCATACAGTGCATATTATAGGCACTATTAGAGTTGTACAACGCAACATGATTCGTGGTATTATAAATTTGTCATCATAGCTTTTAAGTTTGTATTTTCTACGTAGGTACAGTAGTGAATTAACGTAAAACTATTTGAAATAACGTTTTCAGAATACTTTGTAAAACCCGGGAAATCCATGGATTTGCTGCGCTTGGCCCGGGTTTTAAGGTTATCATTTTTCGTCCGAAATCCCGGGATCCTGGTTGAGAAACCCTAGTTTCGACATCTCACACTGTAAGGTAGGTTGATTTTGGAACTGTGATCTTGGACTAGTCTAGATAGAAAGGTATTAATGTATAAAAAACGTTGCACCAACTCATATTTGTGAAAATGATTTACTGACTTTTATTATCAAATAAAAAACTCTGGAAAAACCGGCGTCTATTGATTTTTGTCAACTCTCTGTACACCAAAAAAGTTATGCTGGTCAATAAATAAAAGTTTTTCAAATTAATTTTTCGTTTAGGATTAAATTAACTATTTACATAACCCAATTTCAAATACGTTGCTTGAATCAAATAAAAAATAAATAAATAAATAAAAATATGCAAGTAAAATACCTTAATGGAAAGCGCAAAATATTAAAAAGTTTTTGCTTCTCGCAACCCCAACCAACGAAAAGGGAGATATTCTTTGATGTTTCTTTTCAAATTGGATACATTTCGGTTAATATTCGTCTTTTCACCCGCTCACGCGCGGTTAAAACAGTACAATATATTGAATTGCCATTCAAAACTGACTAAGAAAATATATATCTTATGTTGTGCAAATTTGTTCAAATGTACTTTTTTTAATAAAATATATTTCCTGTTTTGGCTATAATGTACTTTTTTTCATAAAATATTTTTCCTGATTGTGCTATTTTTTCGCTACTCTGCGACTTAATTAGTTGGTTGGGTTTTGTTCTGGCTATTTTTTTTCTAATTGGATTCAGTTTAGTGGTGTTTGTGATAGAATTATAACGTGCCATTCGTGTGATTTTGACTTTGAGAACTTGATTCGTCATGTGCCCTAGATGAAGACAAAGGACTGGATGTTTTTATCAATTACGGCGTTATTCTCTCATCCTTAACTTGCCCGAAATGTGACAGTGAGTGCCTAATTCAAAAAGATCAGAAGATATTTAGGTGAAATAACCAATATTAACCCGATAGGTCAACTGAATGCCCGGTTAGGTCAACTGAATGCCCGGTTAGGTCAACTGAAGGCCTGGTTAGGTTAATTGAAGGTCAGGTTAGGTCAACTGTACACCCTTGATGATTGGTTAGGTTAAGTCGTGATATTTTCGTTAATTTAAATGAAAATGATGAGAGCAAACTTTTGTGGTTAATTTTAGTGTTTTGTACGAAACTGCCATCCGTTTCTTGTGCAAATGCGTAGTTTTCGAGTTGACGATATCTCGAAAACTACACATTTGCACAGGAAATGGATGGCAGATTCGTGCAAAACACCTCAAAATTGACCAGAAAAGTTTGTTCTCATCATAAAAACAGACTGGGTGTAAAAATGAATAATTACCACATTTCGTTTTAGCCTTATTTTCATGCGCAGAAATTAGCAGAAAAATGTAGCTCTTACTGCAATGAACACTTGATAACATGAGCAGATTATATCATATATATGCGCAAAAAATATGAAAATCAATGTGTGTGAGGCTCCAATTTTTAGTAAGATCAATCACGGTCCTTTTATTCCACGTAACTGTATTTTAGCATATAAAATGTTATATATATATATATATATATATATATATATATATATATATATATATATATATATATATGAGAGAGAGAGAGAGAGAGAGAGTGTGTCTGTGTGCTTTACAATTAAGTCAACTTTTTAATCAGTATAAACCTGTGTACAGTACTTGTGAAGTCTGATAATCTACTGCTCATCTACAGGGTGTCCACAATGTCTTGTCACCCCAGTAAAATATTAACTGATTTTCTTTTTTCTTTCAAACCCATTTGAAATGTGTGATAGCAACAACTATACGATTGAACATCATATATTGCTAGTACCTGGGTCCATGAGCATTATAGGGTAGGTTGATTTTGGAACTGTGATCTTGGACTAGTCTTGATAGAAAGGTATTAATGTATAAAAAACGTTGCACCAACTCATATTTGTGAAAATAACTGTATTTTTTGAGGATTGTTAATTATTTTTAAGTTGTAAAATTGCTGAATTTTACGCGTAAAATCGCGGGCGCGGCATTCGCGCAATGTAAACAAACAAAATATCGGACCTTATTTCATCAAAATAATCAATTAAAATTCGGCTTTTTTAACAAAACGATGCTTGAAACTTATTGTAAATGCATTATAGATGTTTATTAGTGTATTATTTTGTATTTTTTAATGATATTTACCTATAAAATGTGTATTAAATTAAGTTATTTTATGATGCGTTCATTTAATTGTGTTTATTTTCAGATATTTCATAAAAATGGGTAAAAAACGGAAGTCTGCAGTGTTAACTCGAAGTGATAGTGCCAAAAAATTCAGTGGCCAGCCTTCCCCTTTGGATAAAACAGAGCCTCCTACCCTCCGCCAAGTTATTCAGTACAGTTATTTCCTCCAAAACAGCCACCCGGACATGAAAGACTATGATATTGCTAAAATGATAGCAAAGGATGTGATTGAGATCTGGTAGGCAATGAACCCGCGGCTGCCCCTGTATGAGGAATATTATGTAGTGAAATTGGTGCATAAAGTGTGCTTCAAGAAAGCAAAAGAGATAAACAGGAAATCTCTTTCTACAGTCCAGGAGCAGAATCTGCAGGAAAAGCTGGATAAACTTTTTGACATTTCTGCTTGAACCTGTAAGCTACCATCAGAATGAGCTTCCTTTCAGAGCTGTTTTCAAGCATCTTGATGGCAGTACCAAAAGTCCCACTGCTTTCACTGGTCCGCTGGGAAAACTCTGTGAAATTGACTACCAAGATCTGCCACAAGTGGAATTCACCAAACTCAGTGACCCCCCTGGATGACATGGAATTTGCTGAGGAGACACTGAATGATCTCAGCAGCGACCAGAGGCTTCTTTTGGAGTATGTGCTTGGAATTTCCATGGGCAAAGTCAACCCAAGATTTGCTGCCTGGAAAATTGGACCATTAAACCATGCAAGATGGCTGACTTTGGCAATTAGATTGATGTGTCTGTGGACCAGAGGTGCTTACCCTCCAGAACTACAGGATAAGTTTTACCAGGCCATCAAGTTCATTGTGGAAGTGTATGCAGTCAGTTGGTTTGAGATCAAAAGGGACAGCAAGTTCCACAATCAGCAGCTGTACATCTTCACATGATCCAGAGGATCAAGCAGCAGTCAGAAGAAATCCAGGGTGTTGCTTTCAAGAACCTGAAGTACAATGCTTTTGCCTTGCTGCCCGAGAATGTGCTGTACTCCATGATGAAGTCTGATGACTTGGAAGTGAGAGAAGCTGCTCTCAAGAAAATTCTGTCCATCAGGTAAACATTTATTAATTTAAAAAATGTGAAAAAAAAATTTGATTATGGGGATTTATTTAATAAAAAAAAGGCCAGAGTTCTATAAATCCCCATAATCAAATTTTTTTTCACATTTTCTTATCCCAATTTCCCTCTTCCCCTTTGATAATGGAAATAATCTTACCTTCTTTCTGAAAAAAAATTCGATTATGGGGATTTATAGAACTCGGGTTTTTTTTTTTTAATTTAAGTTAATTAAATCAGCAATTCTGAGACTAATAGGGATTAAATCTTAAACTGGAATAAAAAATAAATTAATTAATTATTATTCTTTCAGAAGTGGGAAGCCAGCCAAGAAGAGGCTGAAGAAGATCACAGCCATCAACATTGAAGCTACCCACTGGTCAGAACTAATCAACCTTTCTCAAAGTAGCATCTGTGAACCTGCTCTCACAGAAGACTTTTCTGACCAGGAGCTTCAAGAAGCATTGCTGAATGGCACCAAGCTGGAGCTGCCTGATCTGCCTTCACATTCTCAGGGTGTTGAAAGGGCCGTGAAGCTGACATCTGAAGCTTCCCATACTGTTTATGGACTCGAATCAAGGCACAAACACATTCTGGCCAAAGCCCTAAGCCGCCAGATGAGGCCTTCCTTTGCTTCTAAGGGCTCTTACAGCGAAAATTATGATGATCTTGGAATCTAAATGTGTCTATTTGACTCTGTACATGTTTTTTTTACTTTTTTTCAATAAAATTGTAACTTTTTTCAGGATTTTGTTATGAAAATAGCATGTTTTTTTCGGCTGAAAATTACGAAAATGCGGTATTTTTCGGTACGATTTTTTGACGATTTTTGAAACGGTTTCCTCAAAAAACGGTTAAAGCTAGGGATCTGAAATTTTTTTCAGTTATTATTATATTAAGCACTGACTATCTCGACTAGTCCAAAGTCGATATCTAAAAAAATGCGGAAAATCAACCTACCTTAATGAGCAACCACGTAATGGCAAAACCATTTAAAATGTTAGTGCAGATTTCCGGGACCGATTGAATCGTGCAGTTCCTCTTTGAAGGAGGTGCACGATTCAATTGGTCCTGGAAACCTGTACTAATATTTTCAATGGTTTTGCCATTATACGGTTGCTCATGGACCCAGATACTAGCCAATATACGTTGTTCAATCGTATAGTTGTTGTTATCACACATTTCAAATGGGTTTGAAAGAAAAACGAAAATCAATTAGTATTTTACTCGGGGGTTGACAAGACATTGTGGACACCCTATACAAGGAATGGTGAGGATGGGAGGCATACTTCTGTGAAGTAATTTCTTTATATTCTCCCAACATTGGAAATCTTATTGTTAATATTAAAGAAAAGAATACTGTTTATTCCGTTCGTGTAACTTCGTGTAATTTTAACCCTTAATCCCGACCCATTATAAAAGTTACGCTAGCAATAGTGTATAAGGTAGTGGTGTACCGATTAATCGCACTGGCCGGCACAATCGGCCATTTTGGGGGCATCGGCTTCGGCCAAATTTAGCTGATTCTCTCACCGATTCTTTGAAATTTTAAAATTTCCATTACAAAACAAAATCTATATTTATGGAAAACTGAACAGACAAAAAAAAACACTGTTTATGATAATTCACACTCATTTCAAAGTGTAATTGCATAAAAATATTTTACATTCACGAAAGAGGGAAAGCTTAATAAGTTAAGTTGCCCATAAATTCGCATTTTCTCTAACTAGGTAATATATAAATATAATAACTCTGTAATCTCCTACTCTATATTAATAATAACTAGAGCCCAGATATTCAGGCAAAATGCCGTAAATGCCTTTTTTCTGCCTATTTTTCTCTTTACATGAAAAAGTGCCTGTTTCATCATAAAGTGACTAATTTGCCTTTTTCCATTATTTTCTACTATTATTCCATCAGAGTCCCAAAAGAGGCCTATCAGTTTCTGTTATATATTTCAGTTTCACACACACACACACACACACACATATATATATATATATATATAGATATATATAGCAGAAACTGAGCGTGCATTTTTTTTTATGTAAGGAGGGGGCTAAGGGCGAGCACTAGCAAAAGTGTCCCCTCCATAGAAGAAGTAGAGAGCCAAAGACAAGGTCTCCAAGGCTCAATGATGCCAATTTTTTTTTAATATAAATTTTTAAAAGATTGTGTAGTGTGGAAGCTGGATGTATGTGTAGTGAGGAATAGAGGGAGAAGTGTGTGTTTGAAAGCATGTTGGACTGCTCGCGGGTTAGATGAGACACGGAAAATCAGATCAGCTGAGGAGGACAGTGACAGGAGAAACGGGAGTTTCAGCACTCCCTGTCTCGTACCTGACATCCCCCTCCAGTACTTTCCTAGTTGATTGGTGTCTACAATCTCCTCCTTTCATAATAGTATTATTTTATATTACCATTTTTTAAAAATTTAAATCCTTGTCATTACTGTGTAACAAACATTTCCAACACCTACTGTTTTGTTCGCTATAATGGCGTTGTAATATGTATTATTTATTATTTATACATGTATAATGGTATTATTCTATATTAAACTCTATTTTTGGAAATTAAATAATTGTTATTATGTGTAACTAATATTTGCACTGCCTACTCTTTTGTTCACTGAGAGGGTTATAATATTATGTATTATGCGTATATAAAGGTTCTAGGTTCAACATTTTTTGAAAACAAATTTATAGTGCCTTTTTTTTTTAGGAAGAGGGGAGTTATTGCCTATTTTGAATGTTTATTTTTCCTATTTGCCTGCCTTTGTTAAAGGTTTTTAGTGCTTAAACATCCGGGCTGTAATACTAACTCTGTATTAAGTTGTACTTTACAATTTATATATTAAATCATCTTATTATGGTGACTTTATTTTAAGTAGGCTACAGTATTTTAATAATTTTATAAACCCAAATTATATATCCATTTTTTATTCAAACTGGTCAGCAGGGACTTGAAATTTTAATGAAAAATTTTGTTGTTGTTGACAGTGTTGAAAAAAGAAAATACCTTCAACATAAGGAAAACAATTAATTTAAATATTGGTTATCAATTTATGAAAATAAAATAAAATTATTTTATCATTTTACTGAGTAATAAAACTTTCTCATACCATTTTAGCTACGGTATATGAGTAACAAATTCTGGTGCTGTATATTGTGGAGTGAGCTAAGGAAAAGCATTTAAACAAATTTGAAATGTAAAAATATGAAAATTGAAAGTTTTCCCACTGGATTACTAAAATTTATGAAGGGAATTGAGTTTTATAAAATTTTAAAATATAGGGCAGTTTTTCATGGAACCGGCATCGGTACCGGCATCGGCTAAATTTTGACATCGGTACATCACGAGTTTAAGAGTTCATATGACTGAAATACCATAGTTGCAGGTAACTTTAATATAAATTTACAAACCGAGTCCTTTACTACGCTCTTCACAATTTTTAAATTTAATGAATTAATTTTATCTTACACTATTAAAATGCCCACTCGCATCTTTAACGATAGCCGTTGATTAAAAGAGTCTACAATTAATGAAATATTCGCAATACCCTGGTGAATTATGGAGTTATAACTACAGTTATTAGTAGTCCTTATTATACCTACTTTATATACAATAATACTGCCAGTAACAAAATATCTGAAGAATATACTGTAGAATATTCGGTGAGTTTGTTGTAGAAAATTTAGGGGGTTGTATAGATCATATTCATTTTTAGTGTGTTGAGCCTCTGAACGACCGAGCTCATTTGTTCAAGCACTTCACTGAATCTTCAGTAATTTCTTTATTTAAAGAAGAAAATTCCTCCTAAACCTACTGCAAACCACTGATCAAGCCCGGAATTATTCAGTCAACAAAAAAAAAAAAAGAGATAAATTATTGAAACCGTATCTGCAAGCAGGGGCGGACTGAGCGGTTGGGCAATCGGGCATGGACCGAGAGCCCAGGCCATTAGGGGGCGTGCCGGCCCGGCCCGTAGTCATCATTAAAAAGTGAGAGCGTTCTCAATTGGGTCAAGTGTCTAATCGAACTGTAATATGAAAAAAAATCGGATTTTAAGGGGCACAGGACCTCATTATGCCCGAGGGCCCAGGTTGCTATCAGTCCGCCCCTGTCTGCAAGATAAAATTCCTAAGCTATAATTTACCCACTACAGAAATGAATGAACCATACTGATTATAATGGCTAAATATAACTATTACAATATGTGGACAACATTTGGACAACTATGGACAATCTCATCATTAGAACTTCAATGAAAAATAAATGTTAATAACAACATAATTACTGATGATATTTGGTTTGGAGAGTTAACTCTTTAAATAATCACTTTTCAGGCTACGTTTTGGCCAATGTTATAACACCGCTTCCTGTCGATCAACGAAGTTAAGCGACAGTGGGTCTGGTAAGAAGATGGATGGGAGAACGTCTTCCGCGTCCATATTATGTAGCGACCGGATGTTCGGATCCCACATAAAGCTACAGGTCCACGACCATCGCCATACGACCTTAGATGTTGCAAAGGAGGTTAAACAACCACATCAAACAACAACAACAATAATCACTTTTCATTCACAGCTGATAAACTTTCCTCAAATTTATAATTACAAAATAATAATAAATTCGTAGTCAAACTACATGTCATCCTGCTCAGTAATTAACCCTTTCATGCTCAGTGTCACCTTTCTAAGACTGAATAAAATCGTCCGGCGTTAGCCAGAATAAAATCAGTAAAGCGTCACTAGGCGGTATAGGGATGATTTTATTGTAGGCTATTATGCAGGTAAGGGGCGTCGCGGCTTTATAAACATACACTACCCTTTTCGACTTTCATGGTGAAGTTTAAGGAAATTATGTTAGAAAAAATTCGAATTTGCCGCTATCGCCGCCATGATCAACATGGCGAACGTCAACCACTGACCAAGCGACAAGCGCTCTCGTGACGTCATCCAGCCAATCAAATTTAAACCTAGTTCTATCCTATGTTTAAAATCGCGCCATTTCTCAGTCTAGATTCCAGCATGGTGTGCGAAACTTGCAATCTTAATTATATCGAAGTTCATCGTTATTTTTAAAAATTATTGTAGTAGTGTGAGCATATGGTAATGCAGTGCTGTGATCTATCTACTTGTGAGTTTCCCCAGGTCAAATGAATGCCCGATTAGGTCAATTGAATGCCCGGTTAGGTCAGTTGAATGCCCGGCTAGGTCAACTGTACGCCGGTTAGGTTAAGTCGTGATATTTTCGTTGAAACTAACGAAAATATCATGACTTAACCTAACCAATCGTCAAGGGTGTACAGTACTAAAGAGAAGTACAAGCGAATTTTTCAACTGCATGCTGCGCGAGGGGAAAGCGTTTGATTGGACAAGAGTTCCCCTTCCAAAATAACTCCAAACATACGGCAAGGATTGTCAAAATATATTTGAAGGGGAAGGAGGATTCTGGAGAACTAAAAATTATGGAATGGCCATCACAAAGCCCTAAAATTAACCCAAGTAACGCTATATGGGACTATGTAGACGCCGATAAGGTTATACTGAAGCCATCTAATACTGAAGAACTGCAGAAAGATCTGCAGAATAGTTGGATGAATACTCCACCATCAGTGGTAAAGAATAGTACACTGACAGCATTATTAACAGAGCCCCCTGAACGGCTAAGGTAATCTGCAGCAAATTTAGTATATACATTAAGGGAGAACCAGGGAAGATTTTAGTAACAAATCCGCCCCTTCCAGTCCATCCCCTCTAGGTTGTGTTTCGGAGGGCATTTGCTGCGCAGTGTGCAGCGGGCGTTCTACTGTACAGCTTTTATATGGATAAGCTGTTCTGTTATTCAAAACAGCCCCATAAAGTAGAAGTTATCGATGCATACGATGAGCAGTAAGCTAGCCTAGGGTTGGGCTATCTGATTCTAGGTAAACTTATAGGGCCTACTGTAGATTAGAAGTATCTATGCCAAACTTATAACCATACACATAACTAAAAAGGAAACAACTGAACCCAAAATGTGACGAAATCCCTAAATCAAAACATTCAAATGTACCGCCATAACATCAAATGTACTAATTACAATTCAGCGAGAAGATTTTGAAATTTTTCAGTGATTGTTGCATCATTTTTCATTGGGAGAAGATTCAGCGGCAACAAACGGCAACAAACGGGCGTGTGATATGGGCTTTATGACGGGTCGAAAGGGCACTAAACCAAAGCCAACCTATATCTACTGAGACCACGCTTGTAAAAAATTTAAAAATATACACTCTTGGGAAATCGAGAAGAAGCCAATGAGTCCATAAATTTACAAAAACTACTACAACCATCAAAATTTTGAGCCTCACATCCAAAGTCAATAGGTCAAAAGGTGTGAAGCTGCATTCAAAATGTAACTCTCTCGTGAGCTTAAAGTAAATGTTATGCTCTCACTGATCTAAAATATCCATTCAAAATCGTTTGTATGAAATTACTTACACTAGCAAAAAAACCCGGCCTACGGGCGGAGTATTTTTGCTAGTTGTTGTTATTGTTGGTTAGCCGATCAGCCCACCCTGATCGAGCAAGCCGGCGGCACGCAGGTAACCGATCGCCCTCTCCGGAGTGGACCACAGGTTCAGCGCACTAGTGATGTTGTGTTGTGTTCTATGTTGTGCTAGAGTGGTACAGTCTGTCATAATGTGTTCAATTGTTTGTGATGTGTCCTGGCACAGGTGGCAGGCGTCTGTGGAGTTGTCTAGTCTGTGTTTATATGTCTGTAAGTTGCGGTGATGTCAACATCGGAATCGTGCTAAGTTAACTCGATGGATCTGCTCAGGCTGGTCTCTGACTTGTCAATGGGTGGCGGCTTCGCACCTAGGACCGCATTCGGACCGAGACGTGTCAGTGTTTTGTGGGTTAGGTGTGTGTGTGTGTATGTGTTTCTGTACTGTGTGAAGTCTGTGGGGCGTGGTATGGAATGGAGTATCTGGTTATAATGTCTCTCTGGTGTTACCTTAATGGTGCAAGGTGTTGGTGCATGATTGTACATGTAGTGGCAAGGGTGTGTGGGTTAGTTGTCGCTGCTGCCATGAATTGTGTTCCCCTCATATCTAAATGTTCTTCAACTTTCATTATTTTTGTTTCTGTGTGCAGGTGTTCTGTTGGTGTTGTTTGAGTACATCCTGTAATGATACGAAGTGCGTTCTTTTTATTGTCTGAAAGGTGTTTATGTGTGAGCTTGAGATAATGGGTGCCCAGCATGGGCTAGCATAGTCCATAACTGAGCGAATATACTGCTTGTATATGAGTGATGTTGTTTCCTGCTGGTGTCCAAAGTTTGTGCCTGTTAGTACCCTAAGCGTGTTAAGTCTTGACGTACATTTGTTTTTAATGTCTTGAATGTGGTTTGCAAAAGATAATGATGTGCTGTATGTGACCCCAAGTATTTTGGTCCTGTGAGTGTGTGGAATGTTGGTGTTGCTTAGTGTAAGCTGTGAAGTTATCTGGTGTTCTTTTGTGTTGCTTGTTAGCAAGGTGATGATTGATTTTGTGGCCGCTACTTTGAGTCTATTGTGTGTGAGCCAGTCTTGTATACTCTTTATGTATGTTTGTAGGTTATTTGTAGCAGTGTCGATGTTGCTGTGGATGGATGTTAGAGTGATGTTATCTGCATATGATGATAAGGTAAGCTTGTTATCTATGGGTGTTGGAATGTCATGCATGTATAAGTTGAACAGTGTTGGTGAGAGAACAGAGCCTTGAGGGACCCCGTTCGGAAAAAGCTTGTTTTTGGATGACTTGCCATTAAATGTGACATGTGAGTATCTTCCTGAAAGATAGTGATTTGTAAGATTAGTCTTTCTGTTACTTTGGAAGGTGTGCATAGTAAAGTAATGGGTCTATAGGAAGCTGGTTCTGTTGGATTTTTGTTTAATTTGAGTAGTGTAATAATTTTACCTTGTTTCCATATGTCAAGAATAATACAGTGTTGGTATGAATATGTGCTGATGTTTGTGAGAGCTAGTATACCCTGTGAGCCCAAGTGTTTAAGGTGTATGTTAGATATGTTGTCTGGTCCAGTAGCCTTCGAATTCTTAATGTTTTTGATGATCTTGGTGGTGTGGTCTGTATTAAAGGGTGTAATGGTCGTGTCGAGTCTGTAGGTTTTCTTGTGTCTGGTTGTTTGTCTGTCTGCGTGTTTCTGGTTGTTGTCTCTGTTTAAGTGACTTATCTTTGCGTAGTGATTAACTAGAATGTTAGCTTGTTGTGTATATGTTGGGATATTATTTTGGCTGCGACAGATAGCCGCGTGTGAGGTGTGACTGCCACCGTTAGAGTGGGTAATGCTGTTTATAGTCTTGTATAGCCTGGATGTATCTGTGGAGTGGTTTAGTGTTGTTATGAATTCCCTAAATGTTTCTGTTTGTTTTTCTTTAAGTTTGTTGTTTATTTCTGTGTTGAGCTGTTGTATCTGCTGTTTTATGGCTTCTGTGTGTGGTGTTTGTGTGTTATATTTGAGGTTGTTAAATTGCCTTATGAGGTGGGCTATTTCTCTATTGTAATTTGGGTTGTATTTCCTAATGTTGCCCTTGGGTATGTATTTGTTTGCTTTATTGCTAGTTCCCTCAGAAGGCTGTTATTATCCTTCGGACAATGCATATTTACTGTAGTTCTTCTAAGTGATGGCTTTCTTTTTCTTGCCATGTTCAATCACTAAGGTTCTTCGTCTGGATTAAGTTTTCAGAACATCCCAATTTTTTTTTCGGACATAATACTCAAGCAATAAAATGTAATGAAAATTATTTTAAGAAAATTTTAAGCAAGTTAGCGTTTAACATTTACAGTTAGCTCACGAATCACTTAAATTTTAAATGCAGTTTCACAGATTTTACTTGAAGTCCACGAAGCAGTTAAATTTCAAGTATAACTTGTCACATTTTTTTTACCTATCATGGCTTCCGATGCTTAGCTAAAAATTTTGATGGCTACATTCTTTTCTAAATTTATTCACCAACTTGATTTTCTTTATTCCACGAAAGTGGATGAAACTCTGTAGAAGCGTGTTGGGACTTGGTTTATTTGTAGACTTTAATGATAGGGAAGGCCACCAGTCCATCCTTCTATAAAATTTTATATTTTTTTAATAGCCAGAAAATCCAGCAGATCAACAAATTCACGAAAGAAAGCAACCCTCAAAATTTTGACTTTCACATCCCAAGACCAATGGGCCAAATATCTTGAAATTTAAGTGTTTCGTGTTTTAGCATATAATTTTTTTTTGAGGGGTAAATTGAGATAAATTTTTTGGGGACAACTGATCTGCAAAAACAAGGTGCTAAAAACACTCCATGGATCCAGAGGGTGTTGTTACCAAGTTTCACGAAACCCGGTCGAGCGGCTGTAATGGTAACTTTTTTCTTGCCCATACGCTGAAATGTTGAATTTTTGACCTTTTCGTGATCTGAGGACAAGATATTTGACCTATTGTTCTGAGGGTCATTTACACTACTAAGTATATGATGCTGAATCGAATGATGTATGTTTTATGACGATTCGACAATGGGAAACGGGTTTAAAAACGTTGCAATGGCGTATGGCCGGGGGTCTACTCGTAGCTATACGGCATGGCTGAAATTTAAGGTGGGGATACGCCGTATGGCCGCGTATCCGCCATTACACCACTGGTCGAGCCGTTTGGACCTGAAAAGGAGTCAGACAGACAGACAGACATGTGGTGAATTATGGTATGATCTACAGATCTACAGAAGCTAAGGCTAACAAAGACCCTAAGATCCACTCTAAGGTTAGCCCGAGAGAAAGGACAGAGTAGGGGGTTAAGAGGAGAAGAGAAGAGAATAAGGGGTTAAGTAAGGAGCAACACCTATCATACGTGGGTTAACATTTATTCAGAAAAAGAGAAAAAAAGACTCCCCATCATCATCCGCCGGCCACTGCCGACAAGTCAGAAAAATAGTCGGAGAGAATAGGAGAGGGGTGAAAGATGAAAAGAAGGAAAATAAGAACTCTTACAAACCATGCAAACACAGTCTTACCATGCAAACTACAAACATGCAAGAAAAGAGTGTTACAGACATGCAAGTAAGGAGGGGATAAGGAAGGAAGGAAGGAAGGAAGGAAAAAAAAAAAAAAAGTAGGTAAAGTTAAACAAAAAGTGGGTTAGTTTACGCTACTAGCTACATCTACGTTCGTGTTAGTCTAATTTTTTTATTATTTTTTTTTATTTTATTGCTGACATCACACGCGATGATGATATTACAATGCGAGCGTGGATGGAAATAGGTTTTCCTTATTAGACGTAATTTGCAACATATTTAGACAGCTGATTTTCCCATATATTTATAATTAAAGTGTGCTTTTTTATTTTTTTACCTATTTATCTGTTGATAAGTAATTTTTTTAGTATGGTCAACTGTTCGGTGATTCCATACAAAATCAGTCGGTGGTCTGGGTCTAGACCGAAGTCCGTCTGTTGGCGATTAGATATGTTGCAAATATCCGCAATTTTTTCACACCCACATCCTCGGAGAGAAAAGCTGAATATCCGCAACTTCATCCGCATTCGTATGTGGTATACCTTAGTCTAGGACTAAGGCAAACCAGGCCAAAGAGAGGACACGTCTACACGGTCTGCTCTACAAACGCAGAGTATGTTACACCAAGTCCCCACTTACTCTCCCCCAACATTATAGGTTTCTGAGGGATAGTCAAACACAGTTCATATCCCATTAAATGAAGTTACGAACGGATTATATATGTGTTAAATTAAACTAAATAAATAAATAATTTTAGCTAATCTTCACAAAAAATAAATTTTTGTATTCTTCAGGATATGATCACATGGTCAGTTAAGATTCATGCAGGGTATTTATTCTCAATGTTTAAATATCCACATCCGTTGATGTGAAAGTTGAATATCCGCAACCGCATCCGTATCCGCGAATGTCAATTTTCGACATCCATAGCACCCCTATTGGTGACGTAATATTATTAGTAATATAAATAAAATCGCTGTTTAAAGAAAGGTAAGCCCAAGACCGAAAGAGAGCCGTGGTTAACATCCTGTAAACTCAAGGCCTACTCTCGTATGAGACAGTCTTGCCGTAGGTGCGGCCGTAACTCTAAAATAATACAACTCTTCCACGTATATTTATAGAGCTAACCCAGCCTGGCTATCGTTACCAATTCTACGAGTACAATCATATAACCCGAGTAAAGTCCTTACCATTATTTCACAGATCTAAACGACTGATAGTCAAAATTAATGAATGGATAGAACCTTGCTTTACTTTTTCTTTATTTTTCGAATATTCTTTCCCGTTCGGTCTTGTTTCCCGAATTTATGAAATAGAAAAATCGCAGCTGTAAAATGCTGTCCAATTTTTCCGCCGAGTTTTATGAAACTGCAATTAAAGTTGAGCAATTTTATTTACATGTAAATTTCATGTTCCAAACAAAGAGTTTGTTTGATGCATCAATTTTTATATATATATATATATATACCGGTATATATATATATATATATATATATATATATATATGATCGTTGACGTATTGATAGTTTAAGTGGAAGTATGAAGAGTCAAGCATACTATATATGCATCAATCAACACTGAGGACAATGATTGTTCACAGATTCAGTTACCTTTTCATGCCTGTACTTTAGCAGACTGGAGACTGCATGTTTTCTATATTAATTTTATTAAATATATTAAATATAAACCCAGATTTTATTTCGCATTTCATACATTTATTTTATAATACAGACTTTGTCCTATCGCTCCAATTCGGCCTTTGGATCCCCCAAGAGGAGGCGCCTTTGGGACTTCGGCGCCGCTGATTGGGAGGCCCTTAGGCAGTACTTCTGTGATTTCCCATGGAATGATTACTGCTTCCGTGGCCGGGGCCCTTCTGGGTGTGCTGAGCGCATCAAAGAGGTGATTCTCTCGGGCATGGAGGCGTACATTCCATATTCTATTCCGACTATTAATGCATAAAAACCTTGGTTTAACTTTACTTGTTCTAATGCTATCCGCAACAGAGAGGAGGCTTTCAGAAGGTACTGTCGCCATCCAACTCCTGACTCTCACTCAGGTTATATTTCTGGCCGGAATCGTGCAAAATCTGTTCTTCGACTCGCCAAAAATTCCTTCATCCAACAAAAATGTGAAAATCTATCCAATTCTAATTCTTCTCGCTCTTTCTGGCATATAGCTAGGAACCTCTTCAACAACTTTACTTCCTCTTCTTTCCCTCCTCTTTCCCATTCCCACGGCACAGTTGTCGTCTCTTCTCCTAACAAAGCTGAACTCTTCGCTCAAACTTTCGCTTACAATTCAACCCTGGATGATTCCGGGCTGTTCCTCCATCTCCTCCTCCCTCTGACCTTATTATGTCTGGGATTAGAATCTCTTCTAAAGATGTTTTTTGTGCTCTATTTGGGCTCAACTCTAGGGAGGCGTATGGTGCTGATGGTGTTCCTCTTGTTGTTCTTAAGAACTGTGCTTCTGTGCTGACACCCTGCCCAGGCAAACTCTCGTCTTTTTCTTTCATTTGGTACTTTTCCTTCCTACTGGAAGTTCGCTTTCATTCAGCCTGTCCTAAAGAAGGGTGACCACTCTCAACCCTCCAACTGTCGTCCAACTGCTTTGATTTCTTTCCTTTCTAAAGTTTTTGAATCTATCTTTAATAGGAAGATTCTTAAACACCTCTTCTCACAATCTTTTTCCAGATCGTCAGTATGAATTACGCAAGGGACGCTGTACTGGCAATCTTCTTGCATATCTCTCTGTCTCTTGGTCATCCTCCTTTCGGGATTTCGGTGAGACCTTTGTATTGCGCTAGACATATCAAAAGCTTTTGATAGAGTCTGGCACAAATCTTTAATTTCCAAACTGCCCTCCTTCGGTTTCTATCTTCTATTCAATTCTAGATTCTGGCCGATCTGTAGCTGCAGTTGTAAATGGCCAGTGTTCTTCTCCTAAAACTATTAACAGTGGTGTTCTTCAGGGTTCTGTCCTGTCACCCACTCTTTTCATTTTATTTATTAATGATCTTTTAATTCGTAGTTCCTCTCCTATTCACTCCTATCTCTGATTCTGCTATCTCTGATTGGGGCAGAGAAAATCTCGTGGCTCTCAATGCCTCGAAAACTCAGTGCTTCCATCTCTCTACTCGTCACAATCTTCTACACGACTATCCCCTTACCTTCAACAATACACAACCCAATCCTTCCTCTTCTCTTAACATTCTTGGCGTTTCCTTTTCTCGTGATCTTTCATGGAAAGACACATATACTCTCTTTCCAAAACAGCTTCTAAGAGGTTAGGTGTGCTGTACCGCCTCCGCGGTTTCTTCACCCCAACTCAGTTGCTTTCTCTGTACAGGGGTCTTGTTCGCCCCTGTATGGAGTATGCTTCTCATGTGTGGGGTGGCTCAACCCACACAGCCGTAATTGACCGGGTGGAATCAAAGGCTTTTCGTCTCCTCAACCCTCACTCTCTCTTTACTATCGCTATCATAACGGACGTTGTTCTTCTGAACTCTCTAACTGCATGCCTCCTCCTTTAAGGAGAGCACGCAGTACCAGACTTGGTCAATTCTGGAACAATCTTTCTCAATCCATCTTTCCTCTTGTCTATGATCTCCCATCTTTCATACGCAGAGTATTTAAGCTTCTCGAAAATCTTGAACCTTGATTTTGACTCTCTTCTTTTGAGGGCATTGGCCCTTGGCCCCTGCTTCCTACATAAAAAAATTTAATGGTTTATGTTTTATAACGGTTGTATATAACTAGTTTTAAGTCGTTCATATATTTTAACTAATGAAAGTTTATATCAATAATAAGTTTCCAAGATGACCATACTATTGGGACCCGATTTCTATATTCATTAAGTGTCGCGATTCCTTACTGTGGTTATATACTGGTAAAAGTTGGTGAATTAGTAAACAAAATGGTAAAACATAAGCATTAACCGAAGTTGAAAAGGCTCAACTAGTACTAAAGTCATCTCAAGGGCTTTCCCAGGATGCAATTGCAAGTGTTCAAGATGTATTGCCCAAACCACATTGAAAGGTTATAAAGAGATTAAGTGCCATGCCAATAAGCATCGAAGTGGTTGGAAAAAGGTGACAACCAGCCGGGAAGGCAAACTTTTAAAACTGAATTCATTGAGAGATTGTAGAAAAACAACTTTAGACCTCCGTTCTCAACTACAGAAGACAACGAGAACTGTTTCTGTAAGTACGACAGAAGACTTAATAAAAAAGGGCTCAAAGATATAAGGCAAGAAAGAAACCTTGGTTGCCAGAGGCCAATCGTAAGAAGAAATTGTTGTGGGCAAAAGATCATAAAAGCTGCACCTTTGAGGATTGGGTTAAAGTGCTTTGGTCTGACGAAAGTAACTTTGAGGTAATTAAAGCAAAGTTTTAACACGCAATATGATTACTCTGAGTTATAATTTATCTGTGCGTTACGTTCAGTGATTTCATTTTATCTTGCAGGATTTTGGAGCCGAAGGCCACACCTTCGTAATAAGGAGAGTAGGAGAGGCCTGCAATAATAATTGTATTCTCCCGACATTTAGAGTTGGAGGAGGCACTATTATGATCTGGAGGGCTCAAAGATATAAGGCAAGAAAGAAACCTTGGTTGCCAGAGGCCAATCGTAAGAAGAAATTGTTGTGGGCAAAAGATCATAAAAGCTGCACCTTTGAGGATTGGGTTAAAGTGCTTTAGTCTGACGAAAGTAACTTTGAGGTAATTAAAGCAAAGTTTTAACACGCAATATGATTACTCTGAGTTATAATTTATCTGTGCGTTACGTTCAGTGATTTCATTTTATCTTGCAGGATTTTGGAGCCGAAGGCCACACCTTCGTAATAAGGAGAGTAGGAGAGGCCTGCAATAATAATTGTATTGTCCCGACATTTAGAGTTGGAGGAGGCACTATTATGATCTGGAGATGTATGTCCTCATCATGCGTTGAAAAATTGATTCATGCGAAAACCGATTGAATTCTCCAGTCTATACCTTGAAGCTCTCCATCGATAAATTATTTCCAAATTCAATGAAGTCTGACGGTATTTTTCAACAGGACAATGTCGCATGTTATGTATCACGTGTCAGCAGAAGTTGGCTTGCAAAAAAAAAAAAGTGCGCTGTCTCAAGTGGGCTTGTCATTTTCTAAGCCTGAATCCTATTAAATATTTGTGCTGAATTCCAACGAAAAATATTCTAAAATAAAAGATTCATAATAATAGATTTTAAATTCCAACATAATGGATTCATCGAAATCTAACCTACATGAAAATAAATAAAGAATGGGACAATATTCGCACTGACATTTGCAAGCGGCTTTTAGAAACGAATGGAAGCTGTACACAATATTAAAACGTTATTACATTTTAAATGACATTATTTTAAAACCTTCATATTTTCTAATATGTATAATAGTTTCTAATATTTTATAACATTCAGGGCCGCCAAAAAGGCGGATAAAATCTAAAAATATTAATAGAGCATTTGATTAAATAACAGAGAGGAAATATAATTAATGAACATACATTTTTTAGAGATTATCATACTGTATGTATTGAATAGTGACTTGGACATATAGTTAGTTTGCTTGTTATGTACACAAAAAACATCCATAATAAAATACTGAGTAAATATGGGGGCCAATATACCAATCCTTCCCTGGGGCCCGTGGCAGGTCTCGCCGACCCTGACAACATTAATACTTTGCTGAACCTTCTCCCAACTTTGTGACGGTGCCTCATTCTTTTGACTGAGGACATGTGTGTATATATACAGTATATATATAGTTACCGATAGTAATGGCCATTTATGTTGCCAGTTTGATGCGAAAATCGGTACTATAAGGAATGATGTTTATACTCGTAATTGCAGTTATAAGTAAATGTTATTAATAATCCATGATAAATGCTTTAGCTGAGGTCACCAGATCTTTTAGATGAAAGAATGTTATTAATTAAGTTATTAATTAGGTTCATTGTTACATAAAAACAAATGATTTCTGAATGAGACAGAAACATGTCGTTTACAGTTGCAATAATGTGTACACTTGAAATAATAACGCGCGAGGTAAATGATTAGTCTTTATATAAAGTTAGGTGAATGACAACTGGGCCGATAGGGCCCGCACGAATGGTGTTTACATGGCGAAAGTTCTGATGTCACTGGTTGGTTTGAGAGAGAGAAAAGACGCCGCGTCCCGTTGTCTTAAGGTCTTTCCCGCGCTGTGACGTCATCTTATGCGTGCCTGTGACGTCATCTTATGCGTGCCTGTGACGTCATCTTGATCCTGTTTGGTTTGATGAGTTATATCGCTAATTGTGTTGATGGAATATTGCAAAGGTGTTTGCAAACGTCTCTGTCACTTCAGTTGGTCACTATATATATATATATATATATATATATATATATATAGCGAGGAATAGGAGGACGAAAAGATGGTACATGTTTATTTACAGACGATTCGGAAAAGTTCAATTTCCATCATCAGTGCTAAAAAGATTAAAATCAAATAGAAATAAATGAGTATAATAAAGAAAAACAAATATATTAAAATGGCCGGGCGACAATTAGCGATAATTAGCCGGAATTAATAGTAAGGTTACAATCTATACTATAATAAGAGAGTGTCCGTCTGTCCGTCCGTCCGTCCGTCCGTCACACTTTCAGAAATTGTGAGAAAAAAATTGAGAAAAAAATTCAGAAATTGTATTACGGGCGGAAATGTGAAGCTCAAGATTTTCATGACTGTGTTCTTTTCTGTAGTTTAGCCTGTCTGTTTGTCTGTTTGTGAAATTTATCAAGGGGAGTAATGGGGGAAGGGTCGGGGTGGGGGTAATGGGGGATGGGTGGGGTAATTGGGAGGGGTGGGGGTAATGGGGGAGGGGGTTAGCCCCCAAGTTGTATGAATGGGGGTCAGGAGGTTTTGGGAGATACCAGATTCAGAAATGTTGACACAATGTGAAGCTCAAAATTTTCACGGCTGGGTTCTTTTCTGTAGTTTAGCCTGTCTAACCGTCAGCGAAGCGACGGGAACTGTACTACTGTAGTATATATTAAATTAAAAGATTACAAATGAAATAATATTATTTCATTTTTAATCTTTTAATTTAATATATATTGTAACCTTATATTAATTCCGGCTAATTATCGCTAATTGTCGCACGTCCATTTTAATATATTTGTTTATTATACCCATTTATTTCTATTTGATTTTAATCTTTTTAGTACTGATGATGGAAATTGAACTTTTCCGAAACGTCTGTAAATAAACATGTACCATCTTTTCGTCCTCCTATTCCTCGCTAAGATACGTTTCCCTAAGAACAAACCATTCAACCAAGTTATGTGTATATATATATATATATATATTTTTTTTTTTAATTGGGGTTGTTTAACCTCCTTCGCAACATCTAAGGTCATATGACGGAGGGGACCTACAACTTTACGTGGGATCCGAACCACGGGTCGCTACATAATCTGTGCGCAGAGGACGGTCTCCCATCCAACTACTACCCAGACCCAATGTCGCTTAACTTCGCTGATCTCCGGGAAGCGGTGTTACGACATCGGCCACTACGTAGCCCATATATATATATATATATATATATATATATATATATAGGGTTGCCCAATCTTAACCACTTTGATGTTACCGGTTTATAGCGTAAAGTTGACACTATAATAATGATAATGGTTAATTGATTGAGAATGATTGAAGGTTAATGATTAAATGTTAAATGACAAGGTTGGAGTTACCAATTTATAATGGTCTACGAATCACCGATTTATGTGGCTAAGGAAGTAGGCTTACTACAATTTATGAATGATGATATTGGAATGAATGATTAAGGGTTTCCAGCTCGGCTTACACACCAAGCAAACAATATTAATAGGTTAAAGAAATTACCTTGTTGTTTTGTGTTTAATTAGGAAAATAATTCAATTATTTGTTCACAGTGAATAACAATGCAATAACGGTATTTTTAGTGATTAACAAAGATATAACGACATTTGTACTATGCTAAATATGACTGAGTATTAGCAATAGGAAAAATGGTTATACGGAGTAATTGTTAAGTAATTACACTGAGGATAACACTAAATTAGGTAGGCTAATGAGATATGCGGCGTGGACACTGAATAAATAAATCTAGCCTATGGACAATATACGGTAGGTACAGTAAATGGATTACGTAATACACTAATTTTGATAGGCTAATGAATTATGCACAAATGGAACACAGAATAAATGATGTAAGCCTATTGATAGTTGAAATAATGCACGTACGTCAGGTACAGTAAATGGCTTACGTAATACACTGATTAGATAAGCTAATACGATATGCAAAAGTGAACACAGAATAAATGATGTAGCCTATTGATAGCTGAAATAATGCCGTACGCTTGACACAGTAATGGATTAGGCCGTCAAGAATGAAAGGCATAAAAGAACATATGAACAGTAGGATGCACGATAAGTAAATTATACCAGTGACCACAACTACAGGGTGAACAAAACTACGATATTGGTACGACACTTGAAATAGGCCTACTGCAGTCTTAACGGGAAATATTAGTTTGAAACGGTATTTTGGAACCTACGCGATTAGGCAGAACTTGTGGAAGCAAGACGTACAAGGCAACGGTAGGCCTATTGAGAACCGACAAGAAGCTTACCGCAAATGATGTACCTCTGGAGCTTGGAAACCTACTTGTTGGGTTGACCGATATCAGGGCAGTAATGACTTCGTAGACTGAATGCCTAGCTGAGGTTGCTGTATGCGTCTCGCCCGTCGAGGATGACCTTGATGACGGTAGCGGGGCCTATTGAAAACTTGTTGAACGGGCGCCGATCGTAAAGTGATGGAGGATGAGCGAAACGAAATGGTGTAAGGCTTGTAGTTTAATAGGAGATTCCCTCGAAAAATGCTTCTGTAGCGTGGTGAACCTTGCCGGCGTCCTTGAGGATGAAAGCTGAAAGCCGGTCGAGAACTGGTAAGAAGCCAGTAAGACGCCTACAGCAGTGATGTTCTTTCTTGCAGGAAGGAATTGTAGCGTACTTCAAGTGTTGCTTCGTTCTGGTATAACGGCTGAAGTCTGACTTGGAATGCAGCCGGCTAAAGTCGATGATGGCGCTGCGTAAAGAGAGTAGAGTCACGAGGGGACGTAACTGGCGGAGTGAGGACGAATGCCAGTAATCTCTGCCTTATATAAGCTCGTAGGACGCTAACTTTTCGCGGGCCTTAGTGAGACGCTTACACGCGTCCCTTGGTGTTTCTGTATCCTTGAACACCACGTGTGTTTAAGATGTCTGCCGACGGCGAAGAGGAAAGAATTTCTTTGTCTCTCTCTCTCTCTCTCTCTCTCTCTCTCTCTCTCTATATATATATATATATATATATATATATATATATATAATTGCACTGTGATATAGCAAGAACAGAACAGAACATCATATCACAGATGTAAATAGAAATTGGATAAAAAACCAAACAAAAGAGAAAAATAATTTGATTAACTTTCAGCCTAACAGATAAATCAATAGATAGCTAGTTCAATAAGTTCATAGATATTATCCTCTTTAAGTTTGGTTTATATTTATAGCATTTATAACAGACACTGTAAATCCAATTAAGTTAGTTCCACAAATAATCTTTTATAATCTGCTCTCTGCTACAACGATTCAGCCATTCAAATTACTTACCTGAACTGATCCGGGTCTATAACTTTGCTATCCTTAATTCCTAGGCAATTTATTTCCTTCCTGTATCATTCTAGCTCGTAAAAGCTTACGTGGAAATCGGAGATCGATGCAAAGTAAAATTTAGAATGCTCTTTAATCTCCCCTGGATAGAAGACAGTATCTTCATTTAACTCTATTAAAGATAAAATTTCTTCATATATATATTATATATATATATATATATATATATTATATATATATATAACTGCAATGACCACGCAGTATATAAATGAATAGAAACGACATAAGTATTAAGGAACGTTTCTGCACACGAGGAGGAGAGATAACGAATAAATGAAAAATGAGGCGAACCGCCCGGGAATCGAACCCAGGGCCTTCCAATTGCCTGGAAGGCCCTGGGTTCGATTCCCGGGCGGTTCGCCTCATTTTTCATTTATTCGTTATCTCTCCTCCTCGTGTGCAGAAACGTTCCTTAATACTTATGTCGTTTCTATTCATATATATATATATATATATATATATATATATATATATATATATATATATATATATATGTGTGTGTGTGTGTGTGTGTGTGATAATCTAAAACATTTTTAATCAGAGACATCAAGACAAGTTGTAAACATCAAAGATCGCTAGAGATCGCTAGATAAATTCATCACACATTGCTTATGGACATAATACAAAGTTAAATCGTGGTTTTAAGTACAATATATACAAGGTCTCGAAAAAAGGACGCTCTACTTTAATTCATATGTTACAAAGTATTTTACAAAAGTTTTTACGACACAGTATTTTCACAGAAGACTTTAGGATAAGCTAACTTGGCTCGGCTATCATGGCGTTTACAGTACAAGATGGCGTATTCTACAGCTTAATGTGTCTTTATTGTGAAGCGTTATTTCCATACAGATAGTTCTCTGTAAGTGCAACGTAATTTTAAAGCACAATTTGGAGTAAGATCTGTAATAAAGATCTGCAGTAAGATCTGTAATGAGAGGAAGAAATTCGAAGATACTGGAGATATGAAAGACAATTTGAAAAGTCATGTTTGTTGAAAGAACACTGTAAACTGCGTCCCCATATTATTCAGGGTACAAACAGTTCGTAAAATCTTTACCACGTAATTAAAGGGTCAACTCCCATACGCAGCTCATCGCCATACTGGAAGAAAAGTATCATACTTTGTTACATCCTTTTCAAAGTAATTGATAGCTCTATTCTTACATGGAAAATAATACTTAGTTCAAACAACCACATACATAGTTAAATATAGGCAAACCTATCCATCTGGTGAATCCAACAATACTATATACAGTGCATTCGAAAAGTCTCCGCAGTCAGCCAACACTTTAAAAAAGATGTTTGACAACAAGTGTAGACGAGTTGCTCTGTGCCTGCAAAATGGTGGAAAACACTTTCAACACATGCTGTAAAATCAAAAGGTTATGTAATAAACTCACTAAATCATGGTTGAATGAAAACATTGTAGTTTTTCAATTTCCTATGCGTTTAACATAGCACAGCGGAGATACTTTTCGAACGCACTGTAGTTTGTATTACCCATTAACCACCTCAGTGGAAACCACTGTTTCCTTATAAGCGAAATGAACATTCCGATGTGAGGGGTTCGACTCTCAATGGTGCTGGTTAATAATAATCAAGGAATTAGCTTAGTGGGCCATATCAGTCTGGCCTGAGCGTTGTGTCATTTTCTGGCCCTCATCGTTGATTATAGTGGTTATGGCGCTGTGATGAAAATCTGAAGGTTTTGCATTCGAGCCCTGATTGTGGTGCTTTCTCTAGGTCTTCCGTGGTAAGGCCTTGGTCCTTATTCAACGTTAAGCTGTAGGTTCCCTCTGTGACATAATCAAGGTGTTGCTGAAACACAGACGACACTCGAAGAAAAGAAATTACCAGAAGCAAGCTTCATCGCAAGTTTGTTTCCTTTCTCTCTCTCTCTCTCTCTCTCTCTCTCTCTCTCTCTATATATATATAATATATATATATATATATATATATGAAAATTATTTCACGAAAGTAACACTTGAAAATATTTATGATGAATAAAACCACGAAGGAAAGGAAACACAGAATGGTGCTCAAGCGCTTTCGTCTAATGACATCCTCAGGAACACAGTGTTCCTGAGGATGTCATTAGACGAAAGCGCTTGAGCACCATTCTGTGTTTCCTTTCCTTCGTGGTTTTATTCATCATATATATACATATATATATATATATATATATATATATATATATATATAATCTGTGTGTGTGTGTGTGTATGATAAGATATTTGTGCGAGTAAATCTATATAAAACTACGCTGAAAATATGGTATATGAACTACGAGTTTATATATACCCATACCGACGGTAGGCTTGTATATACTGCTTGTTTCTTATTACACAAAGCCTTTATACACTGAAGGCATAAAATTCCGTAAACTCGAGTGTCGTCGGTATAATAATATTAATAAACCGCCAACGAGTGCCTTAAACTCGTTGAAAGAAATTAAATCCAATAAAATGGAAAATTAAACCCATATAGAACGTGTTCATAAAACCCTAATGACAGTTTTTTTCCTTCTCTTTTCTCGCTTCCCAGTCCACCGCCAAACCCACACCCACCCTGAAGGGTGATATCATCTCCAGAATCAAAAGGAAACAGCCCCCCCACTACCTCCTAACCCAAAAGTAAGAATGGAGGAAAGAAAGAAAAAAGGTATACGGCGTTAATGTTAAATTTAAAAGACTTCGTAAACTGTAAAATTCTCTTTCCAAACTTGAACATTAAAAACATCGTTTCCAAAACCATAAAATCTGTATACAGGAAATTAAAATGCGATCCAATTACACTCAAAATTACACTTAAAATTTCGGCTTGAGAGAGAGAGAGAGAGAGAAAGAGAGAGAGAGAGAGAGAGAGAGAGAGAGAGAGAGAGAGAGATGGGGTGAAGGGGAATTGTTTATGCAGGACACCATACAATTAATTAATTATTTGTTATTAATTATACCTTTTAGATGTTCCGTGCGATGATTCCTCATTTCACAGTTCAGGCTTGTTGCCTTTCCCCTTGAGTTGGCCTGGTGAACTAAAGAGTTGGTTTCTTACGCTCTCCACTTCACATAGCCATAAAATAAATTAAAATAAATTATAATAAATTAAAATAAACCATATAAAATATTAGGGAATACTTTTAACCCTTTCGTTCAAAAATTCCCTTTTTTTTTAACTAAAAAGTATTTTAGTAAGTAGTCAGTTAATTACATTACACACATTTTGGGTTCCATTTCCAACAGCAAAACTAAACCTACATAAAAATGTAAACAAATTTGTAGAAAAGTTGCATTTTAGTACGATATGTTGTTGTTGTTGCTGTTGTTATTATTATTATTTCCGGTTGGAGATTACAGTCCCAGTGGTACTGAATGGATTACGAAAGATATACGGGGCTCCAACAAACCTTAGCCCCCCCCGCCCATGGCCTAAACCATTAGAGGTACAGTAAAACTAAACATACCTTACAAAAGAGATTTTAATCCTGCATTTAATGAGAAACAATTAAAACTTGGTGTTCCCGCCATTGGCTTCCAAGACAGCTTGAATTCGCTTTGGGTAGCTTGCCAAAAGTGACGTGAATAGATCTTGATCATTACGCAAATTTGCTAAAACAGTTTCAATGTGTTGCGTCATTGTATCCTTCGAAAATCGATTTGCTGCAGGTTCTTGAAACAAGAGACATTCAACCTTGTCCTTTATAACTGATCCAATGTGTTCACAGACGTTCAGGTCAGGAGAATTTCCTGGCCATTCTTCATTTCCAAAGAAATCGATCTCATGGTTCCGCAACAACTGTTGAGTGGCTAATGCCTTAAAGCAGGGGGCCTTATCGTGCAGAAGTGTGACCTGATCGACATCTCATCTATAACATTGTTTGGGTTTCTTAGAAAAGGAATGACATGCTGGGATAGAATAATATCACGAAAATACTGTCCATCCCAACTCTGACCATTTGGCTTCAGCACCCACATGAGCTTCTTTGCAGTGAACAAAACAAACACACCAACACGGTCTGGACTTTTTAATAATTCGCGATAATGTTCATTGTCATCGATTTCATCTGGTGTTGTGGCCCACACTCGATTATTTTGGTAGTTAGGCCGACGTGTTACGTAAACAAAAAATTCATCGGAGACAGCTAAATGCATGAAATCATCCACATCCCAATCTTCAAGATAATGGGCAAACCACATTCTGTCATCGATGTTAAGTTGAGTTTTTCTTGGCTTTGGAAGTTCATGCCAAGGCTTTAAACCTTGCCTATGACGGTACAGTCCAATGATTTCACCACTAACGATCTTTCCTTTCAACACTTCAATCTCTATAGAAAGTTTAGCCCAGCTGTTTTTCCGCTTACGCGTACCGTTTTCAATGATGTCCTTTGTTTCCTGAGAGAGTGGCAAATTTGGCGCCCAGATTTGGTTGTATCCATTTCACATTCATCCAAACTTTTATTCCAATTTCTTTTGACGAAGTCCTCACTTCTTCGCAACTTTTTGGCAACCCATGAACGTGTTATAAAGGTGGCTCCAGCATCACGAGCTTCCCGAAATGTTATTGCTCGTACGCGATCTATCACACGTTGCCTCTCCGAATCACCAATTAATTGAGAAGCCATTATCTTATCACTTTATCAGCTAGAGTAATTTTAATACCTGCAATAAATAAAGAATTTTACATATTTTTATAATCACTAAAAACTATTTCGATATAAGTAAACATGTAAGCTGCAAAGAGGGGGGGGGCTAAGGTTTTTTGGAACCCCTTAGAACAACTTTTACTCAAGGAGAGAGGAACCTGTAAATAAATAGCAGATGCAGTACTACACGCAGCTATTTACAATAAGTTCTTGAAGTAATTTTCACCCAAATACTGCAAATAACATTTTAGTGTTATTTAAAGACTCATTTTTATTGCAAGCATTTTCAACAGCAAGATTAAAAGCGAGATTTTATGTCATTTTTTACGAACCATAAAAATAAGTGATAACTTAAACGTACACTATTTAAAGAGTTTAATTGGATATGTGTGATCAAGAAAGACTTCAAGGGGAAGGGGATAACTAAATCAGAATTATAGTTTCCATCAAATAAAACCATTTAATTGAAGGCAATCAATTTCAAACCCTTTTTATTCTAAACTAAAACCTATATTTCAACATTATTGCGCATTTTTATGTAATTTTATTAACTTTAAGGAAGCCTAAATTAAGCCATAATTAATGGTAATAAGAGCCAGAAACTGGCACAGCGCTCAGGCCAGACGAACGCGGACCATTGAGTTTGTTACTGAATTATTAAAATTAACTCGCACCACCAAGAGTCGAACCCACGACTCTCAATACCTTCACTTCGATGTTACCCACTGAACGACGCATGCAAGCCACAACAAATTAAGCCACAAAACGGACATTCCACGTGACTTTTGAAGAACTGTTGGATCAAGTAAAGATAAGCACCCCAGCCTTCTTTAATTAGCATTATAAGGCTAACTAACGAAAATATCACGACCTAACCTAACCAATCGTGAAGGGCGTACAGTTGACTTAACGACTGGTTAGGTTAGGTCGTGATATTTTCGTTAGTTAGCCTTATAAGGCTAATTAAAGAAGGCTGGGGGTGCTTATCTTTACTTGATCCGAACTGTTGATATGAACATTTTTGCTATTTAGCTTTACTTAAACGTTAATTTATCATTCAGTAAATATTATATCGTCCATCAAAATTTCAAACATCCCTATTATGTTAACGTAAAAATAATGTTAAGAAATATTTAGCAAAGTATTTTTGGATTAAATAATTATAATTATCTCTGGAGCGACTCATCATATTTTCATAATACTACTGTATTTATTTTATTATTTTATTAATAATAAAGGTTATTCAGTTCAATTCAATATTCAATTCAATAAATACTTTTTGAATCTCGAGTTACGAACTTTGTATTGAGGAAACTACATATTTCTTAGTCATGAAAAATTGTAGAAAGATCAAGTTACTAAACTCAAGGTCAACTCCCGTACCTCAGTGAGTGAACACGTCGTTTCTAGGGTTTCTCGTTTTCAGGGATTTTCACTATCTCGGTTTTCCGGTACAAAATCGGCCATCATCCCGGGATCCCGGATTTCCCGGTTTATTGTAAGTATGTATATTATCAAGAACAATACATGCCAGATATCGCTCGCTCTTTAATTATTAAAAAATAATGATAATAAAGTCTTAAAATGTTTAAACATAAGATAAATCTAGATTAGTTAGTTAATATTAAATATAAATATATAAATATTTTAACACAATAATGATAAATATAATAAAGGATAGAACCTAGGCCGAGTTTCAAACACTGCAGAAACATAAATATGGTATATAGCTTAGGCGCCTATGCCTACAATGCTAATTTGCAGCTTTGCACTTCGACAAAAATAAATTATATTATAGTGTAATTTATACGAACACAGCCCCTTTTGTATACTTCTACTAATTTTTAGTAAAAAATAACAGCAAAAGGTGTGCCACTGAATTGAAAATAACCGAAATTAAAATCTCCTGAAACACAAAATGTTCATTTCATGCAAATCAAATGACTGGCTTTCAGTCCGAGTCACTCATCAAAAATACCAGTCATATTACACATGCACAACATCATACAGGGCATATTATAGGCACTATTAGAGTTGTACAACGCAACGTGAGTCGTGGTATTATAAATTTATCATCATAGTCTTTAAGTTTGTATTTTCTACGTAGATACAGTAGTGAATTAACGTAAAACTATTTGAAATAACGTTTTCAGAATACTTTGTAAAACCCGAGAAATCCCTGGAATTACTGCGCTTGTCCCGGGATTTAAGGTTATCATTTTCCGCCCAGGATCCCGGTTGAGAAACCCAAGTCGTTTACCTAAGGTAAAATAAATATACTGATGTCGTGGGTTCGATTCTCGATGGTACTGGTAATAATAATCCAGGAGTTAACGCAATGAACTGCATTAGTTGGACTGAGCGTTGTGCCACTTTTTGGCCTCCTTGATTGATTACACTGGGCAACAAAAAAATTTTTTTTCGTGTCCCAAGAATGAAAATACCTTATTCTTATAGTATTTTCTGTGCTGAATCCAAATAAGTTTGTAAAATTTCTCTATCAGGTCTGGTTTTTGTGTGACATGCACTTTAATTTTTAAAAACCCATATAGTTACATACTTATTAAAATATGATCGAAAAGACATACCTGTAGTTTAAAAAGTAGCTTGTTTTGATTTTCTGCTGTGCTTTGCCTCAGGCATGTCTCTCTTAAGAGTCCAGCAATAGTCAGCCAGCATACTGGGGCTCCATTTGCCTTGGTAACGGTTTTCCATGGCAGAAATATCCTGATGAAAACGCTCACCATGTTCGTCGCTTACCGCACCCAGGTTTTCCGGAAAAAAGTCCAAGTGAGAGTCCAAGAAATGAACCTTTAATGACATATTGCACCCCATTGCTTGGTAAGACTTAAGAAGATCTCCTACTATTTCAGGATAGTTTTCGGCCTTGTGATTTCCCAAAAAATTTGTGCAGACACTTTTGAAACTCTGCCACGCAGCTTTCTCAACTTCATTCAACTCTCCTTCAAATCTCTCATCTCCTAACAATTCTCTGATCTGAGGGCCTACAAAAATGCCTTCTTTAATCTTGGCATCACTGATCCGGGGAAACTTATTTCTCAAGTATGTGAATCCTGTTTGCGCTTTATCCATCGCTTTAACAAAGTTTTTCATAAGTCCAAGCTTGATATGCAAAGGAGGAAGGTACACTTTCTCAGGGTCAACAAGTGAACTATTCACAACATTTTTCTTGCCTGGAACAAGTGAGGTGCGTTTGGCCAATCCTTCTTAACGTAGTGGTTTTGCTTGTCCCTACTGTCCACTCACATAAAAAACAACAGTACTTGGTGTAACCTAGCTGCAACCCTAGCAAAAGTGCAATGACCTTCAGATCTCCACAGATATTCCACTTATATTTCTGATACTGAAACTTTTCTAAAAGCAACTTCATGTTGTCGTATGACTCTTTCATGTTTGCAACATGTGCAATAGGTACAGAAGGAAATTTATTTCCGTTGTGAAGAAGGACTGCTTTCAAGCTGACTTTGAGGAGTCAATGAACAATCGCCACTCATCTACGTTATGTTCATGACCAAGAGCCCCCATGACTGAATTAACATCTTTACAAAACACAAGTCCATCTTCATGGGAGAACCATTCTTTGAATTCATCATGGCGGCTGCGGAAAAAACAAACTTTAGTGTCACGTTGCAGTAGATTCCAACCCTTTAATCTTGAACCTAAAAGTTCAGCCTGCTTCTTAGATAATTTCAAATCACGAACTAGGTCATTTAGATCTCCTTGTGACAGTAAATGTGGTTCATTGGAGGAACAGGTAGCTGGAATGTTGGATCAGAAATGTCTTCATCTTTTTCCTCGTGATATGCTACAGCTACGTTTGATTCCTCATCACTTAAACTTACATGTTCAGGAGGATTTGGTACTGGAAGTTGAGCATTGTGGGGAACTGGTCTCATTGCAGACGGTAGATTAGGGTATTTCATAAGGCTCTTTGTTTTGAAGTGATCCCCTTTGTATTTACCAGGCAGAAATAGCAGTCTGTTGTGCGATCTTGGGTTCCCGCCAAATCATGGAATAGCAAATGGCATGTGACGTGAACCGTTTAGCCATCCTGTAAGTAGTCTTACACATGTCACACAACAAATGTGAGGGGCCCAACTCTTGTCCTGATCGCCTACTTTACATCCGAAAATAAAGTTCATAGCATTTTTTTACTAATGGTGTAAAGTTACGTTTCTGGGATTTTAAAGTTAGATCACCACATACATAACAAAAGGAATTAGGATGATTCAGACAGTTCCGCGCATTACAAAACATCTATATGAATACAATACTGGTGTAAAATTAACAAGAAGCAACAGACACTAGCTGTTAACACTGTGACATTTACAAGCAGACTGACTTGGAGCTGCTCTACACACAGAAACTAGGCTCCGACCAAATTTATCCTGCCAGCATTATCAGAACTTCTCCCAAAGGAATAAATTGTACTAATTTACAGAAAAATTAATACAACATATATATTAATATTAAATATTTTATTATAGTTATATTAATTAATATATATATATTATTATTATTATTTTTATAATGTTTTATATTATAATATTGTTATATACTTAATTATATAAAATATGTTGTTATTTTTTTATCCGGTGATCATGCTAAATGAGGAAAAAATTAACATAGCGTCACAAGTAAACTAAGCCTGATAGAAAAAATCTGATTTCATATTTAGATTCAGCATGAAAAAGTACACTTAGAACACCCATCAAAACCCTTGTGACAAAATTGTTGTCGACCAGTGTTATTATTATTGTTACTGAATTTAAGGTGGCAGCTTAGATTAGGTCATTTTGGGATAGGTCTGGTTTGGTAAGGTTAGGTTATATAGGCAAAGGTGAGATAAAGGTTAAATTAAGGTTTGATTAGATGTAGGTTAGGTTACGTTAAATTAGGTTAGATTGGTTAAGGTAAGTTAGAGTAGTTTCGATTAGATATAGGTTAGGTTATGTTAAATTAGGTTGGATTGGTTAAGCTACGTTAGAGTAGTTTCGATTAAATAGTTTAGGTGAGTTCCGGTTAGGTTAAGATGGGATTAAATTAAGTTTCGAGAATTTGTTGCTAGTCCTACTTTTCATTTTGAGGAAATGGAACAATATGTCCCCCTTATTTCAATCTGTACTTTGATATAAGGGTTGTAACAGGTTACAAACAATTAATTTCTCAATAAACTTTACGATACTAAAAAAATAACAAAAAGCACCCCCACCCACCCAACCCACCCTGAATAAAGTTTGAAGCAATTTATGATTTTTTTTAAATGTTCACTGACTTAAAATTTGATCTTTGAACTCTTTTAAAAGGTTTTAATGAGGCCTACTGTAAATTAAACTTTTGTTTTCTTAACATACTTGGTCTCCTGAGAATAAAGAATATGTTCGTGGAAGCATTATTCTTTCTTGTATTGATTTGGTGTTGTTCCGTATCTACATTTCCAACAATCTTTAATTAAGATATACCTTCGACGAACTGTTTTCATCTTTTTTATTTTGTTCATTCCCAGATTTATACTCGAATTCCCATCATTCTTTCTCTAATTTCAATTAATAACTAATTTACGAGTGGCAAGAATCGTCAATTTTGAGTCCACTTTTGATAAAAGTAAATCCCACTCTAAAACAAAGCCACGATAAGAGCTGGTTTTACTCCTAAATTCTCTTTCTTGTCCGGGAGAATATTCGCTTAACAAGAATGGTATAATAAAACCAGGCCAAAGTTAAAATTAATTTAATAGTCGGACTTATAAATTAAATACGCAATGTTTCGAATAGCCATCTACTTCATCTTTGCGTCAGAATACAAATTGGGAAAAGATGTCAATTGGCTGAATATAATTATGATCTCGTGTTTGACTGGCCGTGCAATCCTCTTTAAAGGAAAAATAATATAGTGCGCACAATTTATTTCACTTGTAATTTATTTCATACAGTTAGCGAATAACTCATTTGGCACACAAACTAAATAGGTATCTTCGCCTAAATTACTTGAAAGTGCTTTACAAATCTGTATACGTCTCTCTCTCTCTCTCTCTCTCTCTCTCTCTCTCTCTCTCTCTCTCTCCCTCTCTCTCTCTCTCTCTCTCTATATATATATATATATATATATATATATATATCGTACGTCTGACGTTATCACCTCCAACCAAAAAATCTCTAAAATCTGAGGTTGAAGATGTCTGTTTAAGAAATTTATTGAATAACCACAGTATGTAAAGGCACTTACTCTGGTTTTTGCTATTTGGTTTTCCTTAGGCATCAGAATGGAAAAATATGAAATGTCTAAGACTTCTGCACAGCATATATACATATATATACACACACACACACACACACACACACACTATATATATATATATAATATATATATATTGCTGTGCAGAAGTCTTAAGACATAGAACTTTTTCACTCTGATGCGTAAGGAAACTAAAACTTTGTATTCAATGCAAATACACTTTAAAGAAATGGAAATAAAATTAAAATAACCCTATTTGTATAGAATATACTGTACCTAGATATAAACGAATATCGAATGTGTCACCCTTTTCTTTTAAAACCGCTGAAATTCTTCCAGGGACACTTTCGAAAAATTCCAAGACCTTCCACAGATCATCTAAGTTGCTGGGATTCTTTTTTACTTTTCTTTATCCAAATAGTCTCATACAGCTTCAGTGATACTGAGATCTGGGATTTGAGTGGGACACACCATGCATTGAAGGACTCCAGCTTCCTCTTCCGTTTGCAAATAGATTTTAATTACTCAGATCTGTGCTTTGTATCATTATTTTGCTGTAAGATAAAGTTTGAACCAATACGATTTGCACCACTCGGGATAGCATGGTGGATCAAAATCTGTTTGTACCTAGCAGTATTCAATATACTATCAATTTTCAGCAATTTTCCAACACCACTTGAGAAGATGCACCCCAAACTTGAACTGAACCTCATCCATGCTTAACTGTTGGTTTCAAGCAAGGCTCTTTATAGATTTCAGTTGTTCGTCATGTCTCACACACTGTCTTCGATTACATCTAAATAATTGAAACTCTGACTCGTCCTTCCAAAGCACCTTTGGCCATTGTCCCATAGTTCATTTTCCATGTTCTTGTGCATATCTTAGCCTTTAGCATTGTTCCACTTTCTTAACAGAGGTTTTCTTACTGCAACACATCATTTAAGTCCTGATTTCAAAAGTGACCTTCCTGTTGATGAATGGACGATGACATCCGAGCCTTCTGCCATTTCTGTTGCCAATTCAACACTTGTCTTCTTTCCATTCCTTAAAGATAATATCTTCAAGTACTGTTCATCATTGTTAGACAGCTTTTTGGGACTTCCAGTCCTGAGTTTGTCAATTACAAAAGTTGTTCCTTTGTACTTGTTGATAATCTTCGGATACCACACCTTGAAAATTGAGTGATGCGAGCTATTTCATTCAATGTTTCCTTCTTTATACAGAAACATAATTCTATGCGGTCTTCAACTGAAATTTTAGCCATTTTGTTTAAACCAAACAGATGATCCTGGTAGATCTTTATTTTGTAGTGCAAAAAGTACTGTAACCTGCAAATTAATGGATCTGCAGAGGAAAAAATGATTTTAGTAACAATGAAAACATTACAATGTTTCATCAATTACATTTGGGTATTGAGTGTTAAATACGAGGGATTAGCTAATTCAATACTTAATATTAGCTGCTCATGTACAGTTTGCTTTGAATTATTGTAATAACAATGTTCTGAAGATTCTGATTAATGTGAATTAAAGGTTGCTATATATCAAGTAGTTTATGTGAAGGTACTTTATACAGTATGAATAAATAAGGTTGTTTGAATTTGATTTTCACTTTATTAAAGATGTATTTAAATTAAATACAAAATTTGAGTTTTATTATACATCAGAGTAGAAAAATGTAAAATGTCTAAGAGTTGCAGAGCTTAATTGGCGCATTTAGAGTATCTCGGCGCCAAATCCATAATTAAACTAACACCTTAATTATCCTGTACAAAATTATCACACACACATATAATCAGGATGAACAGCTGGGTCTGTTTACGCCGCTGCGCACGACGGGAATCGGACCCGGGGCCGATGGATTCGTAGTCAGCGATGCTAACAACTACACCATCGAGGCGTTACGAAAATGACCCAAAGCCAAAGTATCCCTCTCCCCTAACCCCAACTAACTCCATTACCCAGCCTTTCCCCCCATGTACCACAGGGGGAAAAATAAAAATTATCCTTTCAATAAAGTTCCCCCGTTCGTTGGAAGGGAAATATATTAGGTCAGGAGAGCGGTATCGAACGGGCAATTCCTATTGAAAAGAAGTTAAAGCCTCAATATTTTATCGCTGTTTCGCAGACAGACTTTGATCATTCATCACCAGTTAGGGATTATTTGAGAACCGTTTTTTTTATATTTGTTTTGTTTACTTTTTTTTATTTATTTATTTACTGAATCGGGCTTTATTTTTAGGGTAATTTTTTTCCATATATCACTATACATATTCGAATGCTTCTGTGTATATATATATATGTATGTGTGTGTGTGTGTATATACAGTATATGATAATGATAATTTTTATTGGCAGGGTATAAAATCCCATAGCTGCCATATATACAGTGTGTGTGTGTGTGTGAGTGTGTATATATATATATATATATATATATATATATATATATAATATATTGCAACTGCAAAGAACACGCAGTATAATTAATGTAAAGAACGACGCTTGTATAGAAGAACATTCCGCGCAAGATGAGGAGAGAGAACGAACAAATGAAAAAATGAGGTAACCACCCGGGAATCGAACCCGGGATCTTCCGATTGCCAGTCAGATATGATAACCACTACACCATGGTCCCCACTCGATCGGAAGTCGTAATTCTCCTACATACGCGCAGAAACCAATGCCCCGAGGGGGGCACCTCCCGCATGCCGCACCTATATATACATTTCAACTGCAAAGAACACGCAGTATAATTAACGTAAAGAACGACGCTTGTATAGAAGAACATTCCGCGCAAGATGAGGAGGGAGAACGAACAAATGAAAAAATGAGGTAACCTGATCGAGTGGGGACCATGGTGTAGTGGTTATCATATTTGACCGGCAATCGGAAGATCCCGGGTTCGATTCCCGGGTGGTTACCTCATTTTTTTCATTTGTTCGTTCTTCCTCCTCATCTTGCGCGGAATGTTCTTCTATATAAGCGTCGTTCTTTACGTTAATTATACTGCGTGTTCTTTGCAGTTGAAATGTATATATAGGTGCGGCATGCGGGAGGTGCCCCCCTCGGGGCATTGGTTTCTGCGCGTATGTAGGAGAATTACAACTTCTGATCGAGTGAGGACCATGGTGTAGTGGTTATCATATCTGACCGGCAATCGAAAGATCCCGGGTTCGATTCCTGGGTGGTTACCTCATTTTTTCATTTGTTCGTTCTCCCTCCTCATCTTGCGCGGAATGTTCTTCTATACAAGCGTCGTTCTTTACGTTATATATATATATATATACACACACAGTGCGTTCGAAAAGTCTCTCCGCAGTCAACCAACACTTTAAAAAAGTGTTTGACAACAAGTGTAGACGAGTTGCTCTGTGCCTGCAAAATGGTGGAAAACACTTTCAACACATGCTGTAAAATCAAAAGGTTATCTAATAAAATTACTAAATCATGGTTAAATAAAAACATTGTAGTTTTTCAATTTTCTATGCGTTTAACATAGCACTGCGGAGAGACTTTTCGAACGCACTACGCACTATATATATATGTATGTATATATATATATATATATATATATATGACACACGCAGACCGTGCATGAAACAAGGAACTCTTCTGGGAGAATTAAATCCACTATAGTCCGAATAAGTAATGGTAAATAACAAACACTATAGTTTTCTTTTTCATGATGTTAGCCCGACGTGGGCAACGGGTCACTTGCAAAGAGGCCCCAAAAATATAACTTCCCTCACCAGCTATCTGCAGAGCTGATAGGATCCAGCTTTGGGACAGGATGGTGAGAGAAGCTATATTTTTGGGGCCTCTTTGCGAGTCATCCGTTGCCCACGTCGGGCTAACATCATGAAAAAGAAAAAACTATAGTGTTTGTTATTTACCATTACTTATTCGGACCATAGTGGATTTAATTTTCCCAGAAAAGTTCCTTGTTGCATGCACGGTCTGTGTGTATCATGGAAAAACCTCAGGGGACCATTCTGAGTTCAATACCATATACTCTTATACGAGGATACTTCAATAAGTATCTGCACTTTTTATTTTAGTGATAATATAGTATATATAATATGTACTCGTAATAACGAGTCAAACTGAGATCTATAGGCTTATTTAGGCTAGCAACATTATAGGCTTATTTAGGCTACTCGTAGTTGTCACATCTCGTACGAGTTGTGAGCGTGGCTGCGCCGCTTTCAGTTTGTACTCTGGAAGAACAGAGATCCGTGGTTCGTTTTTTGTGGGCAGGTGTGAAAGTAGCTGAAATTCACACGAGTTTATGTGCTCAGTATGGGAATAATGCTTTACCACGGCGAAGTGTGTACGAGTGGATTCAAATGTTCAAGGAAGGTCGGACATGTGTGACAGATGCTCAGCTCTCAGGACGACCAACAACATCAACCAGTGGTGACAAGCAGAAAGAAGCCAGAGCCATGATTTTCGATGACAGAAGATTAACAATAAAAGAAATTGCATCTTCATTAGACATCAGTCAAGGGTCAGCCTATTCGATAGTTCATGACATTCTTGGCTTTCACAAGGTTTGTGCAAGATGAGTGCCCAGACAGTTGACAGAAGAGCACAAGCGTAATCGTATGGACGTCTGCTCTCGTCTTTTGGCGCGGTATCATAATGAAGGCGAAAGCTTTTTGGAGCGCATTATTACTGGAGATGAAACCTGGGTCCATCACTATGAACCAGAAAGCAAACGACAGAGCATGCAATGGAAGCATCCAACATTTCCCGTTGCAAGGAAGTTCAAAGCGCAGCCGTCAGCAGGTAAAGTTATGCTAACACTGTTTTGGGATAAACGAGGCCCTATCCTTGAACATTATCTAGAGCGTGGAACTACAGTAACAAGTGCATCGTATTCTGACATGCTTCGGAATGAGTTAAAGCAAGCAATTCGCACAAAACGGAGAGGGAGATTGTGGGAAGGTGTTATTCTGTTACACGACAGCCTAGAAAATGCCTTCAAAAACTTAAATTTGAAGTTCTCGACCATCCAGCCTACAGTCCAGACCTGGCACCTTCGGATTTTTACTTGTTTGGACCACTAAAAGACGCTTTGAGAGGTCAGCGATTCCAAAGCGATGATGACCTGAAGGAGGCGGTGCATGACTGGCTACACACACACAACCAAAAACATTCTTTTGTGATGGCATTTGGAAGCTTGTAGATCGCTAGACTAAGTGTACTGAGAAAGAAGGAGACTATGTTGAGAAGTGATGTGTTTATAATCTATCAGATGTGAAAATAAAATTGTGAAAATAAAAAGTACGGATACTTATTGAATTACCCTCGTGTATATATATATATATATATATATATATATATATATATATATATGGTTTCTTAATCTATTTTAACAGTAAGGGAGAGAAGACATCACCGTTCACATAACACAGTGAGTATAATTCCGCTGGCTGAAATGCATTGGTGAAATTTCCATTTAGTAGATTCATCAATGTATTTATTCGTTTGAAGCTCATGTACCAAATTATGTGTAAAATTATGTGTATATATATATACACACACAGAGTATGCTTCTCATGTGTGGGGTGGCTCAACCCACACAGCCGAAATTGACCAGGTGGAATTAAAGGCTTTTTGTCTCATCAATTACCCGCCTCTTACTGATTGTCTTCAATCTCTCTCTCTTCGCCGTAATGTTGCCTCACTCTCTCTTTACTATCGCTATTATAACGAACATTGCTCTTCTGAACTCTCTAACTGCATGCCTCCTCCTTTAAGGAGAGCACGTAGCACTAGACTTTCTACACGTTCTCATTCCTTTTCTGTCCAGCACTCAGCGCAAGGGTTAATCGGTATTTTCAATCTTTCATCTACTCAACCGGTCAACTCTGGAACAATCTTCCTCAATCCATCTTTTCTCCTGTCTATGAACTCCCATCTTTCAAACGCAGAGTGTCTAGGCATCTCAAAAACTCCGGTCCTTGATTTTGGTTCTCTTCTTCTATAGTAGGGGCGCTTTTGCGGACATTTGCCCTTGGCCTCTCCTGCCTACATAAAAAAACTAGAACGCCTGCTGTCTTGCTCAACAAAAAAAACCAAAACCAGTGGCAGCTCGTGACTTTCAGTTATGGGGGTGCTGCCTCAGAAATTGAGAACAATTGTATCGATTTTATTATATATATATATATACATATTAGGGTGTTTCATAAATTAAAAGTTTGGAAACATTTTAATCCACATGGATCCCCTTGTTCCATTTGCTGAGGAGACTGATAAACCGAAGTATTAATTCAATAGTTTAAAGTTTACGGGTCCCCAGTTTGATGCTCTGGCAGATCATAAACGGAAAAAATTAAACAAAAATCTGTCAATGAATTTTTATTCAACAAACGAGTACCATTTCACTACACATTTTCACAAAGATACAAAAAACATAACCACTTCTTGCGAATCATTTGTCCATGAAATCCTTCTTGGTTTTATTCGGGTATTTCGCCCTATGCTGCATCACAGTTTTGAGCAAATACTGCTTCTGCTCTTCGTCAGAGAACAGTTGAACTCTTTGGTGAGCGCGATGGCTCTTTCGGCCCGATCGTTGACGACAGAGATTTTGTTAACAGTTGCCGCTGCTTGCTTGAAGCCCTCTACTTCAGTCCACTCGGCAACTGGCTTTTTCAAGAATTCTGTGTCCAAGTCGAATGCATGAAAGAAAGCCATCGTCTTTCCTGTCACGAACTCCGCCAGGTGTTTCGAGGCAAGATTCCTGACGTTCTTCCCTTGGGGTCGCTTGAGTTCCTTTTTCGATGCGGGCTTACCCAAACTGACGACCATCTGAGCCTTTTCTTCATCTGCCACATCTGCGTCGAAGAACGCCATGGCAATAAGAGTCTCAGAGATGTACCATAGGTGTCGAGACATGGCTTCTTGCGCAGCGTTAACACACGAATATCCCGACATGGCAAAGGCTTCCGCGTCACGCAGAAATTCCAGATCAACTGCGGCAGCCCACGAGTCCAACCTCGGATGTAGACGAGGTACACGAAGAGACCTACGGCTGTCAGAGCTTCCAACTCGTGACTCGACATCTTGAACTGCTTCTTCAGTAGAATTACTTTCAAGGAGTAGATGGCTATCGCCATCCATCGAGCGTGATGGTAAGCGCCAGGGGCTCTGAGAGGGAAATCCACCACTTTTGCTTCTCCCAGGAAGATGAGAACCAACTGTAGCAGTTCCTTGTAGTCATAGCGCTGATGCGACGTGCTCACCATCCCTCTCACCAGCAGGACTGACTTCTCCCTCAGTTCCCTCATAGAGTCATTGACTTGAGCAAAATCGAACGGCCGCACGTCCAACCGGTCGATGAACTTCCATTGTGCCTGAAACCTCTTGAAAACGGGTATATCGGGGCCACTTGAAGGGCCGTATGCACGCTTGAAGACGGAGCTGAGGATGACTTCATAGATGTGATGCCGACAGGGGAAGTACATGAGTTCTCTGCCAAGATCTTTCTCAATCAGGACGCAGGCCCCGATATGAATCCCGGTGTTCGACGCTGTCGTGTCGAAAGACAGTCCCCGCACGCGCTTTTCCAATATTCAGCCGATCGTAGGTAGTCGTCACATCCTGTGAGATCAGATTCCTGCGTCGCTTCTTGGTATTTCCCTTGGAGGAGGATGGAAAAACTTCCACGGTTGGGTCAACGACATCTGAGTCAGTCTCTGACGAAGTTGAAATCACTAAAGCCCCCGTATCTTCTGCAGCTCCTTGTTCCTTCCTGGCCTTCTCCTGTTGTTCCTTAATCTTGTCCAGCCTCTTCCTTTTCCTAATCTCCTTATAGTGAAGCTTCATGTCAACAGGGCCCATGCTGCAGGAATTTGGATCTTCACGCTGCATGTCGAGAAAGTGGATGTCCTCCTGATTCTTCATCATTTCCTTAGCCTGTGAATGAGCAATGTCCATGATCTCCTTCGCTATTGCCTCCTTGAACATCGCCTCCTTCACTCGGAAGGACTCTGCTTTATGTGACTTGTGCTTCACAAGCCGGTCGTATTCCTTGAGAAGGGATTCCATCTTCCTCAAGGCCGAATCTCGACGCATCATGGGGATTCTTGCTCTCACCCAAAATATGAGACAGGCATCCAGGCACAGGTTCAGGCATTTAGTACGTCCAAATTTTTGCTCCTTTTGGTGGTAAAAGTACTTTTTGAGTACTTGCAACTGAGTTGGAAGGCCACTTGATGTGATGTTCGCATCCGTCTGGCCAATAAGAAACACTTCTGTTTTCGCTCTGGTAGACACCTGGAAAAGAAAAACTAAATAATTCCACAGAAATAATTTCACATCGTAATTAATTTCATTAATTAAATAAAGAAAAGCAGTAACTGGGACTCGAACCAGTGTCATAGCCGTTTGGCGGCATCGCTCAAGTCGGCGTACACAGCACGCTATCCACTACACCATCTAGGGAGTGGATAGCGTGCTGTGTACGCCGACTTGAGCGATGCCGCCAAACGGCTATGACACTGGTTCGAGTCCCAGTTACTGCTTTTCTTATTTATAAAACTGATACGTGTACACTACGTTCTCTTTGACAATTCATTAATTAAATAAATTTCAATACCGCAGTAAAATTACATTACTTAGTATCATAAATAATTACCAGCTTAGTTGTCCAATATGCAACAGACTAATTAATTTCATGTAATATTAATAATAAATATCACTACCACAGTAAAATGACAGAAATTAAATAATAATAAATTTCAATACCACAGTAAAATGAGATAATTAGTAGCATATATAATTACCTCCATAGTTGTCCAATAGGCTATACAACACGAACCGCTCAAGTGACGAAGAAAACCGTCTTCACTGCAGGCAGGAGAGAAATGAACTGACAAAAAGTCGTCAAAGTTGGGGACCTCTATATGCAGCGCGATCTGGTTCAAACTTGCACAAACGTGTTTTCTTGTTCTTTAGAATACGGAGAAACGTGTGGATTAAAACTCCAAGCTCATTTTTATTTTACCCTATAGGTATGAAACACCCTAATATATATATGAGAGAGAGAGAAAGTCGAATAGATAAATAGATAACTACTCGCTACTCAGTCATAAAATAAGTAAAATAGTAATTATAGGGTACTTACGCTTAACGGGTAATTTCGAATTTGCCAAAAATTTTATTTATAAACAAATTCCATTCTTCTGTTTTTATTCTGAGCGAAAAAATATTCTAAGAAATGAGAGCTATATATTGTAAATAATCCAATTATTATATAATTAACTTCAATCTCACGACAAAAAATAAATGATAACGAATCATTGATAAATGCAATTCGGAAATTAAATTTCGAATTAGCAAACGATACAGCAACACAACTACCACGTCAAACAAACAAATCGGCACTGCTCTGTCCACAGTGCTTTGGATCCTCTTAAACCCGCGATTCTGACTCGCTCTTCGTACGTCCGCCACCGAGGTTTCAAGCGTTTCGAACAAAATCTGGAACTGTTAAGTACGCAGTTCCACGGGAAGGCTGAAGCTACTTTCGTGATTCATTCGTTCGGCATTGAAATAGTTTAAGGAAAAACGGATATAATCTGATTTAAAAACTCAAAGTTCATTGAAAAAAGAAATCAGAGAGACTATTTTAAATATTTAAATATAAAGATCATAAGATCATGGGCGTGCTGCAGTTCCACAGTGCCTACCTGCGAGCCGCTCCTGCCCAAAACGCAACCTACTGTGAGGTGGGGGTGGAGGTTGTGTTACTTAAACCAAAAAGTATACGTTTTATTGTTATTCAGAACTAAATATTTTAGTAACTAAACACTGAAAATTTTGGTTTACTTTCCCAACAACGAAACGACACCTAAGTAGTATGACCGGAAAATGTTAGAGCGCAATTGCAATGCAACATTGCATGCAACATTGCAACATCGCGTGCAACATGATGAGTGTTTTACACCCCCTCCTTCAACCCCATTTCAGCCCCCCCAATATAAATATATATGAGTTGTATGAATGTGAACTCCAAGGGGTAACCTAACTTAACTGCTCAGGCCCACAAAAATACATGTATGTTATTGTCATAATGTTATAATGTTCCAGACCAACAAAGACCCTAGGATCCACTCATGGCTGGTCTACCTAACTGTGTTCGTAATTGTGTATTGTGCATGTCCTCCGCGGTGGCGGAGAGGACCTACAATTTTACGTGGGTTCCGAACCACAAAGCCTAAATTTTACTACCTTAAACTATACCCAATCTATCAACATATGCGTCTAATCGATTTTTAAACATGTTTATAGAGGTGCTACTAATTATCATACTTTACCGGCAAACTATTCTAGCTATTTACTATTCTATGCGTAAAAAAGTTTTAGCAACTACTGTCTCGAACCTTCTACTTGTCAACTTACACGTTATTTCTAGTCCTATTATATTGAGATAATTCGAAAAAGCTATCTCTATCTACGTTATCGAACCCATTCATAATTTTGAAAACCTGGATTAGATCACCCCTCAGCCTCCTAGTCTCGAGTGTAGTCAATTTTAACTCCTTAAGCCTATCCTCGTACGACTTCGACCTAAGCGACGGAATCATCTTAGTTGCTCGTCTTTGAACTCATTCCATTTTGTCTAAATCTTTTCGCATATGCGAATTCCAAAATTGGATCGCGTCCTCCAAATGGGGTCTAACTAATGATTTATAAAGAGGAACAATAATATCGCGCGATTTGTACTAAAAATTCTGAGCTATAAAACCTAGCACTTTGTTCGCTTTATTGACCGCTGCTGTACTTTGTTTAGCCACTTTTAAATCACAAGTGACTATAACTCCTAAATCTTTTTCCTGATCTACGCTTGCTAACTTCTTCCCTGACATACTATACGCAAAATTACTATTACGCGAACCTATATGTAAAATTTTGCACTTATCAACGTTAAATCTCATTTGCCATGTGACTGACCAATCGACGATTTTATTCAGATCTTCCTGGATTTTACCTCTATCTTCATCATTAATCGCCCTACCACCCAACTTCGTTTCATCCGCAAACTTTGAAACTGTATTGAATAGTCCGACATCTAAATCGTTAATATATATAAGAAAAAGCAAGGGCCCAATCCAGAACCCTGAGGAACGCCGCTCGCTACATTAGCCCAAGAAGACTCCGCTCCATCAACGACCACCCTGTATTTTCTACCTCGCAACCACTCTTCTATCCAATTTATTACTACACCCCTGATTCCATGAGCCTTAGTTTTTTCAATGAGTCTTTTGTGCGGTACGGTGTCAAACACTTTTTGAAAATCTAAATACACTACATCAACCGCCCGATGACTATAATAAACTTCAACCACGCTTTCAAAAATTTTTAAAAGATTAGTTAAGCAAGATTTGTTTCGCCTAAAACCGTGCTGCGTATTTCTAACCAAGTTATGCAATTCTAAGTGTTCGACAATACGATCCCTAATTACTGATTCCAGTAGCTTACCTACAACAGACGTTAAACTGATTGGCCTATAATTTCACGCCGTACCTTTATCGCCTTTCTTAAAGACAGATGTTACATTTGCTAACTTGAAATTATCTGGAACGCACCCCTCAGAAATAGACGCATTAAAAATCTTTGTTAGCGGCACAACAATGCTTTCTTTTAATTCTTTTAGTTGTATGGGATATATGGAATCCGGCCCCGGTGATTTACGCATTTTCATCTTATCAATATAGCGCATTACCTCCCTTTCACTAACCACAATATTATTCAAAATATTACCATTATCAAAAGGTATTATGTCTATGACCGTAGGGATATTCCTTACATCTTGTATAGTAAAAACTGACGTAAATAATTCGTTTAGCAGGATAGCCATTTCTTTGTTTTCAGAAACTAGCTCTCGTTATCATTTTTCAACGGCCCTAAGACACTTTTTGCTGGATTTCTATTGTTGACGTATTGAAAGAATCGCTTGGGGTTTTCTTTACCTTCACGAGCTATGGAGATTTCGAATTCGCGCTTAGACTTTTTTATTACACTTTTCGCTTCAAGCTTTAGAGATATGTAGTTGTTTCGTAACCACAAATTGTCTTTATCGCACTTATTTAGCCTATAAGCCCTATCTCTACTTTTTATAATGTCTCCTACTCAAGAAGTAAACCACAAGGGCTTGTTGTTTACTTTCGCACACTTAATTTTGTACGGTACACATTCCTCATTTATAGTCCTAAATGCTGTTTCAAACGATTCCCACATTAGTTTTGCGTTGGAGATCCCCATTACGTTTTCCCAATTGACGTGTGGCAATTCATTTCTAAATTTACAAAAGTCTGCGTGCTGGAAGTTAGGAATTTTAGTCGAGTTAGCTGGTTTTGAGTGACTTACTGAGAGGACAAACTCTACCATATTGTGATCGCTACTGCTTAAAGGTTCTATTACTTGAAGATCCGTGATTAGCCTATCATCCGTAGTTATTGCTAAATCTAAAATACGGTCCAGCCTCGTAGTTTCCCCAACCTTTTGAATAAGAAAGCTATCCTCGAGAAAATTAACTAAACGATTACCTTCGGCGTCTCCCTGCTTTGTATCGTACTTCACGTTGACGCAATTAAAGTCACCCATAACTAAGCCCTGCTGACTACTTATTATTCTCTTTAGTTCATGATATAACGCTTCGTCCGTATCAGCTGTTTGATTAGGGGGCCTATATATAACCGCAACAACAAATTTTAAATCGTTCAATTTAAGTTCTGCTATAGTCGAATCTATCGGTTCTGGAATTGTGCGCTTTACTTCTATAACGTTCGCAATATTATCTTTGATATACAACATAACACCGCCTTCTCGTCTACTTATTCTGTTTTAAACAAAAAGTCTATAACCTCTAATTTGATACTCCCCTACAAAGTCACGTGTTTGAGTGCTAAGCCACGATTCATTTATCGCAATTAAATCATCGTCTTTACAAGCAATTAAAGAAAAAAAATTGTTTATTTTATTTCGTAGACTACGAGCATTTAAGGATAGAACCTTCAAATTGTTTGTAATTGCGACACCTTCGCGAGCGCAAGGGAAATTTGAAGAAATTACGCCGGGACTGTTCGAGTTACGGCAGCCTGAAAAAAAGAGCCAGTATTATGAAATAGTCTTCCTAAAAGCGCAGCTCCAACGTCATTAAGATGAAGTCCATCTCCAAAGAACAAGTCCCTCCTGCCGTAGAAACTTTCAAAAATTCGCAAAATGCACTCCTTCCTGTTGGCAAAGAGAATTTAGGTTATTGTTGATGTAGGTCGCCTTGCTGTAGAAATCGCTACGTTGGATAATTCGAGGAAGTATACCTCTTAAAACAATCTTATTTTTTTCCTTTAGTCGTTGTACTAAGTCCCTGTACCTAGCCAGCAGCTCTTCCGATCTAGAATTTATTAGTACCGACATGAATAACATACGTTGTGTCCTTAGAGGTTCCGTCTGTAAAATGGTCAACACTATTAGTTATATCCTCCACCCTTGCACCAGGGTAGCAGTAACGGCGCCTACGACGAGGGTTTCTCCCACAGAATTCCTCGAGCTGCCCTCCAACAATGGAATCGCCAACGAGTCGTATTTCAGGTTCATCAGCATCTTCGAAACCTAAAACAGAAAACTTATTGTGGATTGGTAGACAAGTCTGAGGTTTTCTCAATGGGGTTCCATTACGCATGAACGAAGGGTTGGGAACTAGGGGAAGAGAGAGGGCTATTAGTACTATTTATATTATTAGTAGAAACTGAGGCAGGAGGGGTCGTAACTGGAGTCTCAAGGGATTCTAATTTTGCCGTAAGGAGCATCACCCTTTCTTCATGCCTCACTCTGGCCTCCCTCTCACGTTCTAACTCGTTTCTCAGCACTTCCATGCTTGAGCACCACCTGCAAACTAACTGTTCATTATTATTAGCCATTGTAAACGCGTAAACTGCAAATTTCCCTTCACAACGACTGCAAGTACTTGACGCGGGTACCATGCTATTAATTAAAAAAGAACAAAAAACGAGAGTTTGGAAATTAATAAATTACAACGTAGGTGTACCGCGTGCTTATTGTGCCGTCACCTGCGCAAGCCCGCAAAAATGTTCTTGAAGCGCAGAAACAGGTTCTTGTAACACAAATTTATACTAAATGAATATATATTTAATTAATCTACCGACGAAAGATCTGTAAAAGAAAAAGTATTAATAAAACTTATCTGTCCGCTATTCGACCGACTTTTTTCTTTCCTTTTTTCCTTTTTCCCACGGTGGGTGACCACATCCTACTTGATCCCCGTAGCAAGGGAAAATGAACCTTATGAAACCTCGTTTTCTAATAGATTTGAAAAACAAACAAGGGAAATTCAACCTTATGAAACCTCGTTTTCTAATAGATTCGAAAAACAAACAAGGCAAATAAGGGAAATTCAACCTTATAAAACCTCGTTTTCTAATAGATTTGAAAACCAACAAGGGAAATTCAACCTTAACCTCGTTTTCTAATAGATTCGGAAAACAAACAATGCAAGCCACGTGCACTACCCTTGGTTTAATCAAATAATATAGTAATGAATAAAGTCAATAAATGAAATATATTCGTTAATGAATAATTAGTAACGCGAACTAATTTAGTTAAGAATGCACCAAACACTATTTTTTTAAAGACACTTCAACAAAAAACACTTATTCAATTGATAACACTGGACACTCGATAAAACACGTCTGTTCACAAGGAAGGACTGATCACTTCATGTGTATGCATGTATAGCAAAGTTTCTTTTATATATATGAGTTGTATGTATGTGAATTATTGTATGTAATAGAACCGTTAAGCAATAGCGATCACAATATGGTAGAGTTTGTCCTCTCAGTAAGTCACTCGAAACCATCTAACTCGACTAAAATTCCTAACTTCCACCACGCAGACTTTTGTAAATTTAGAAATGAATTGCCACACGTCAATTGGGAAAATGTAATGGGGATCTCCAACGCAAAACTAATGCGGGAATCGTTTGAAACAGTATTTAGGACTACAAATGAGGAATGTGTACCGTACAAAATTAAGCGTGCGAAAGTAAACAACAAGCCCTTGTGGTTTATTTCTAGAGTAGGAGACATTATAAAAAGTAGAGATAGGGCTTATAGGCTAAATAAGTGCGATAAAGACAATTTGTGGGTACGAAACAACTACATATCTCTAAGGCTTGAAGCGAAAAGTGTAATAAAAAAGCCCAAGCGCGAATTTGAAATATCCATAGCTCGTGAACGTAAAGAAAACCCCAAGCGATTCTTTCAATACGTCAACAATAGAAATCCAGTAAAAAGTGTCTTAGGGCCGTTGGAAAATGTTAACGGAGAGCTAGTTTCTGAAAACAAAGAAATGGCTACCCTGCTAAACGAATTTTTTACGTCAGTTTTTACTATAGAAGATGTAACGAATATCCCTACGGTCATAGACACAATACCTTTTGACAATGTTAGTAAAAGGGAGGTAATGGCTATATTGATAAAATTAAAATGCGTAAATCATTGGGGCCGGATTCAATATATCCCATACAGCTACAAGAATTAAAAGAAAGCATTGTTGTACCGCTAACAAAGATTTTTAATGCGTCTATTTCTGAGGGGTGCGTACCAGATATTTTCAAGTTAGGAAATGTAACACCTATTTTAAAGAAAGGCGATAAAGGTGTGGCGGGAAATTATAAGCCAATCAGTTTAACGTCTGTTGTAAGTAAGCTACTGGAATCAATAATTAGGGATCATATAGTCGAACACTTGGAATTGCATAACTTGATTAGAAATATGCCGCACAAATCTTGCTTAATTTATCTTTAAAAATGTTTTGAAAGCGTGGTTGAAGTTTACGATAGTCATCGGGCGGTAGATGTAGTATATTTAGATTTTCAAAAAGCGTTTGACACCGTACCGCACAAAAGACTCATTGAATAAAACTAAGGCTCATGGAATCAGGGGTGTAGTAATAAATTGGATAGAAGAGTGGTTGCGAGGGAGAAAACAGAGGGTGGTCGTTGATGGAGCGGAGTCTTCTTGGGCTAATGTAGCGAGCGGCGTTTCTCAGGGTTCTGTATTGGGCCCCTTGCTTTTTCTTATATATGTTAACGATTTAGATGTCGGACTAGTCAGTACAATTTCAATGTTTGCGGATGACACGAAGTTGGGCGGTAGGGCAATTAATGATGAAGATAGAGGTAAAATCCAAGATCTGAACAAAATCGTTGATTGGTCAGTCACATGGCAAATGAGATTTAACGTAGATAAGTGCAAAATTTTACATATAGGTTCGCGTAATAGTAATTTTGCGTATAGTTTGTCAGGGAAGGAGTTAGCAAGCGTAGATCAGGAAAAAGATTTAAGAGTTATAGTCAATAGTGATTTAAAAGTGGCGAAACAAAGTACTACAGCAGTCAATAATGCGAACAAGGTGCTAGGTTTCATAGCTAGGAATTTTGAGTACAAATAGTCTTAAGGATAGTCTTAAGGAGTTAAAATTGACTACACTCGAGACTAGGAAGCTGAGGGGTGATCTAATCCAGGTTTTTAAAATTATGAATGGTTCGATAAAGTAAATAAAGATAGCTTTTTCAAGTATCACAATATAATAGAACTAGAAATAATGGGTGTAAGTTGACATGTAAAAGGTTCGAGACAGCAGTTGCCAAAACCTTTTTTACGCATAGAATAGTAAATAGCTGGAATAGTTTGCCGGTAGAAGTAATTAGTAGCACATCTATAAACATGTTTAAAAATCGATTAGACGCATATGTTGATAGATTGAGTATAGTTTAAGGTAGTAAAATTAATGTTGTTTTTGGTTCGGAACCCACGTAAAATTGTAGGTCCCCTCCGCCACTACGGAGGACATGCGCAATACGCAACTACAACTACAGTTAGGTAGACCAGCCATGAGTGGATCCTAGGGTCTTTGTTGGTCTGAAACATTAAAAAATTATAACTCCAAGGGGTAACCTGCTCTGGCTGCTCAGGTCCACCCAAAACTATATATATGTATGTGGGTATGTAAATGTGGGTAGGATAAACACAAGGAGAGAGAGAGAAGATGAATCCACTCGTCGCCATGGAGCGTCGCATAATGGTGTCTTCAGCATTACAGCCATCAGGCTTAGAAGGCAGCCATTCTCCTCACAGCGAGTCGTATAGAGCGTACAGTTATTTACTCTGAATGACTAAACCAGCCATTCATCAACATATATATATATATATATATATATATATATATATATACATATATATATTGCGACGCTAAGTCATGGTATCAATTTTAGTACATGTTCTCCAAAGGAAATATATGAAAGCGGGACCACCCGTACAAAAACTCGCTGCTCAACTTTGCCGACCTAGCGGGGTATTTATATTATCAGTTTCTGCTTCCACGATGTTGTAAAACGTTTGTATGAAATGAATCTGAAATTATTATTATTATTATTATTATTATCATTATTATTATTATTACTTTTTTACTTTAATAAACTTTTTGAAATTCTCTAAATATAGTGGAAGGGTCAGGGGTTCGTCAGATATCTTTATCACGTTTTGATTTATTGTTATAAGACTTATATATATAACAATAAATAAAAACGCGCAAAGATATCAGATCAGAAAATATTCACTTTGTAGGCCTAGAGATCTCTCCAGTGGTCTCGACAATCTAAAGCAAACTATAATATTTATTTCGGGAAATGCCAATTTGTAACATCTGATGTTTGCTTCGCATAAACACATCTTGAACCAAATTTTCACTCGTATAAATACAGCAAGGGTTAGACTTTGAAAAAATTTATCATTCTTAGATAAAATATTGTATTGTGTTTGTGGGAGGCAGAAGCAGCGCCTTATTTCTCCATTTATCATCTTCATCAGGAAAGACATGCCCAACACAATCAGGGCTCGTCTTACAGACGCCAGTTCGACAATATATTTCTTTTGTATCTACTAAAAGCAAACTTGCGCGATAACCTCACAACTTCAAAATATATTTCTAATAATTTTTGGAGATGATAAGATGATGTAAATTTATTTCTGAAGTAGCACCGTCTCTCTCTCTCTCTCTCTCTCTCTCTCTCTCTCTTTTGCCTTTTTGTAGCAATTCCGTATATATGAAATTCTCGAATAGTTTATTATTATTATTATTATTATTATTATTGTTATTATTTCGAATTACTATTAACATCATTATTTACGTAATAATCATGTAGAAAGAGCACTTATTACATTCGAACTCCAGTGGGTAACCTAACCTACCTGCTCAGGCCCACAAAAATATATGCATGTGTATGCATGTATAGCAAAGCTTCGTTTATATATATATATATATATATATATATATATATATATATATATATATATATATTTCGACATTATATCTCTTCTATCTACTAAAAGCAAACTTGCATGATAACCTCAACTTCATAATATATTTCTAATAATTTTTGGAGATGATAAAATGATGTAAATTTATTTCTTAAGTAGCACTCTCTCTCTCTCTCCTTTTTGTATATGAATTTCCTTATATGTGAATTTCTCGAATAGTTCACTATTATTATTATTATTATTATTATTATATTATTATTATTAATATTATTATTATTATTATTATTATTATTACTTCAAATTACTATTAACATCATTATTTACGTAATAATCATGTAGAAGAGCGCTTATTAAATTAAAAAATCTGAGGGATGAATAATGAATTCGAATACAAACAGTGAAACAGAACTCTATTCTTTACCAGATGTGTACGAGTCTATGGATGTTTTTTAAGTAATAAACGTGAATTGTCTTGAATATATACAGATATTCCTTTATTTATATTTATACATACGGAAGAGTGATTTTATTCTGATGTTCTATTGACAAAGGGGAATTCTTTGCACCGCAGCATGTTGACGGCATTTGTAAAACTGTACAAGACGCTGCAATGGACTATCGCACGCACGAGTATGTAAGTAAATAAAATTATATCTTTGTAATTCAATTAATTTTTTTGTCAAAGGGCTTAATTTCTGTCACTTATCGGTATGTTTTAAGCCGAATTCTATATACAAGCTAGAATGTGTACATAAAATATTGTAAAATGGGCACAATTTACAACTTAATTTATATCATAATTCAGTGGCATGGAAACTTTCTTCAAAAATTCCATTCGTATATCTTAATAAAGTGTAGTTTTGCATTTAGGAAAGATGGCATTCAAAATTCCTAGATTTTTAAAGTATGCGTTCTATATAAGCTTGAATGTCCCCATAAAATATTATAAAAATTTTGTGATTTTACGATTTAATTTATATCATAATTCCATAGTATGGAAACTTTCTTAAAAAAATCCATTCATGTGGAATATCTTTTAGAAGCTAAATTAAAGCTCGACAAAGATAACTGACGTATTCTCGATCCTTCCACTATATTTTCAGTTTGATTTTCAATAATTTTTAAACGAATCTCTAATTTTGGCAATGAGCATCTTTATTTTACTGTTTGTACAATATAATATGAAATAATGTATAAAATCTTCAATTAATTTTATTAAAAACGCATGCTTGATAAAGTACAATTTTGCATTTAACCCTTTCATACCCAAATTAAGTCGAAAAGTAAAAAAAAAAAATTGGGATATAAAAATCGTTTAATTGGACCCAAAATAACTGAAAAATATATTTTACAAAGTTTTATTGTTCATAATTAATAAAATACGAAATGTGTTAAATTTCACACATTGGGAACTGGAAGGTCTAAAATTGCTTCCAAAGTTAACGATGAAAATTTCACACACTGGGCATTAAAGGGTTAATAAAAACGATCTTAATATATATATATATATATATATATATATAAGCATGAATGTACCCATAAAGTTGTAAAACGGATACAATTTACAACTTAGTTTATATCATAATTCAGTGGCATGAAAACTTTCTTAAAAAATATGTGAACTTAAATGTACCCATAAAATATTTTTTTAAATTTCCGATTTTACGATGTAATTTATATCATAATTCCATATTAAGGAAACATTCATTTATGTGTACATTTTTATTTGAATAGAGGGGGCTTAATTTGAAGTGTGCTACATTCGCCCATTTTTTCTCTTAAAGGAGCGTCATCGAGATGGATCGTATTGCTGAAACGTTCAGGAACAGTGTTGAAGAAATTCAGTTTAGCGTCAATGATGTGGATCGGGGACTAGAAGTTTTACAATACATTTGGCACCCCCCTGTTGCGAGACGCAAAGCGAGTGTGATATAATCGAAAAAATAATGTAAATTTTTATTTTGTGTGTGTGTGTGTGTGTGTGTGTGTGTGTGTGTGTGTGTGTGTGTGTGCAGAAATTCTGTAAATTTCCCTCCACGAGCCATATGCATGAGAAAACACAAAGAGTACATACCACAGACATTGCTGTAATGACCCTGGAATCGGTAAAGGTTATACACAATTTGCGAAATCTGCAGTTGCTCGAGAAATTTTACAATAACAGCATCATTCATTAGGTGTTCGCCCAATGAATTAATGTAGTACATTCGCTCCTTATTGTAAAATAAATGGCTATCCACTGAATCCTTTTTCCATTGCTAACATCAGTATTTAGAGTAAGTGCGTCGCAGTCTCTCGTAGTTGGAAGTTTCAACGTTTCATTCTTCGCAAACACGCCGATAAATCTGGGTCGTGTGATTTGGTCACTCTTCATTACTCTCTGGAGTGTAACCGTGTCCATTTTTAAAAGTCTGTCACTACACCCCTAAACCTGTCAACTTCGATTAATGCTTGCGATTTGAGGTAAACTATTACACTAACAGGGGCGTCTAGTGGCTTTCGAATTGTAACCTGACTGAGATGTTTCCGTTCTGCTGAGAGCTTATGTGTGTGTTTATACTTGCAGAAAAATGGGAGGAGAGGTCAAAGGGGTAAAGATTGACTCTCCCAACTAATTCCTTCTGCGTTATGCCGATTCTTATCCCGTCGCAAGTACCGACGCTGTGTGCAAGGTTGGTATACGCTCTCGAGCAAAGTGGAAACTCGTCGTCTGTAGAATAATTCGTTTCGAATGTCCCACCTAAAGTCACACCGTTGACGTACAGGGTTATATTTTTAAGACCGAAATTTTCGAATTTAAATGCCAGTTTTTTGTATTTGCCATTCACAGAAGCGTGTTCCTGCATTCCCGTTAATATCCTTTTAGGTAGAGCTCCAAGAGCAACATATTCTATTTGCTTCGATGATAAACCTGAGGGTACCGTATACATCTTAAGCTGGACTCTATTAATTTGGTATTTTACTGTGGCGTGTAGTAGATTTGTTTCAATTCCCAGCTGCTTAGCAGAGCTTAATTTTACTCGACTCACGCGGAGATATGTTTCCATAATATGAATTACTACAGACTTCGAGCTCTCTTCTTGGTCAACATCCATATTTAGGCAAATCTCAGGGCTCGTACAGGCGAGCTTTATTTTCATATTGATCCCATTCACAAGCAGCTTCTCCTGGAATGTGAAATCTGTGTGGAGTCGTCCAAAGCATTCATACATCTTTTTAGAATTTTTAAACTTTTCCTCTATAGATATTTGTGTCGGGGGCATGTTAAAGAGGACCAGCTCCGATTTACAGCATTGTGAACTACACGGATGGATGAAACATGCCATGGCGCGTCAGAAATAGGGGCACCTCTCCCCGCAATTAGCAATCAGTCTATGATTCATGAAAGCAACATCCTTAGCTTATATTAGTTAAAAAAGTGGTCAACCATAGGTTCGTGCGTTTAGAATAATTCTTCTTTTTTGATGCCCTTTTACGTTTAACGCCACGAGTTGGTAACCCCTTCTTCTTCCTCCGTACAGCGCGCTTCTTCGAGCCACCACGCATTTTTCTCTTTGCATCTTTGATGATTTCGTCCCGTGTACGCTTTAAGTGTTTTTATAGAGCTTCTTAGGCTTAGCCCCGTCCATTATGTCTTCTACCGTGTTAAGACCTGATTGTAACGCTTTCCTGCCGAGATATCTGGCGCCATTCTTCAGCAAGGGGACAGCCGTACGCAGTATGGTTGAAAAAATGAACCCAATCCCACTCCCGCGCTGGTATCTCACCCCTCGATAGACTGAACGGCCTTCGGGTCATTCTATCACAGTGCGACGGAAGTGTATCTTCACTGTTAAGCTCCCTTCACGGAATGGAAACTTTTTCCCCTTAATCGTTCTTATATACTCTATACTGAGATACTGGTTAGTAGGTTAGTTGCGACTTTAACATAATGAGGATTGTCGTATGCAATGCTCAAACTCTTTCCTCTATGATTGGGAATGTGGGCGACGCGCAACAAACTGATGTTCCACGATATTGCTGTAAATGTAGCACATGTCAGGGTGAGGGTCTCCATCGTTCAATTTCTCCAATTTTAGCTGATACAATAGCTGCACAAGTCGTGCTGTGACTCATGAAAAGTATCTCTTTGGAAGACTGCCCCATATCTGCCGTCGGATATATTTTTGAACAGTGCTTTGTCTTTAATATTTCTGTTAGCCTTCGACTTTAAAGTCAAAGTATGTACCGGGGTATCTCTGTTTACGATTTCGTACACTAAATCAGCCGTAAGATTTGAACTTTTGAGACTCCAATTTAAGTCTCTCACAATATCTTCGGCTGTGTAATAATGACCCGGACCCAGTGTTACTTCTGCAGTGTAGTACTGTAAAACTTGGTGGCCAATTGAAATTTGCATATTTCAACCTCATATGATTCACGACCCAATTCAGTGGGCCTATGCATTTCTGTTACAAAGCTGACCAGAGTATTGTTAGGATGTACAGACAGAGAAGAGGACGGGAGTGTGACGTAGAAGTGGTTAGGCGCCATGTATACTATTTAAGCTTCATTATGCATCAGCTTTTATATAGGTGTTGAAGCTTTCTGGGTACCCTAGCCATTTTACCAGGTACATTTTTCTCTTTCCTGAACCTTTGCTTCCTCAAATTTTTTCACTTTTAAACACTTTTTTCTTAAATTAAATGACACTTTCTGCAGCTCCTCGCCATGAAAGCTCCCTGCAATTTCTTCCCCATTCAGATCTTTAATGTAATACAACACCAGCTCGTCTTTAGCTCTCATAGACCTAACTTCAAAAATCTCACATGTCCAACCTTGCTCAAATCCATTCGCGAATTTATTCCCCGAACGCGACAGCCTTACATAATCATTGATTTTGAATCGCACAGAGGGTGGTGTCGCTCTACGAATATCTTTTCTCACCTCACGTTCTGTATGCGTACCTCTTTCTAAAATTTCGCTAGGTGTTGTACTAATCGCTCGGTGGTGTGAACGGTTGTAGGATGAGGCCAGCGAATCCAGAATGTTTGTATATCTGTATGTGTTTTTATGTGTGAAATAACGATACATGCGCTCCTTTATGGTACGCTGAACTCTTCCAGCTAAAGATGCCTTATGTATAGGCTGACCATACGTACCGTTTTGAACGGGACAGTACCGTTTTTTTTATGGGTTCTGTATGGGTTCTGTCACTGAAGAATAATTGTAAGCTCAATATGTTTATGTACTTACTTTTTCATGAATACAGAATATTACATAACCCCCGTCCCTTTTTTGCCATCCCAATGTCCCGTTTTTGTCTCAAGGAAATATGGTCAGCCTACTTATGTATATGTGTAATAACTGATATTAAACACTGCCAACATGTTCTGAAAAGCTCGGCCTATAAATTCTTTCCCCATGTCCGTACAAAAATAGCCATGAATCCTGTTTCTTTCATCATAAACGCTTTGGTGACTTAGCAACTGTTTCAGGCGATTTATTTTTCAGGGGAATTAGCCACAAATATCTAGAGAATACATCTATTATGAATAGGATGTAGCGGTAGCCTCCATTATACACTGAATATCTCTGCATGTCTGTTAAATCCGTCTGCCAAATGGAATCAATTGAGGTTGCTGTTGTCTTGGCCGTTTTAAACCTTTTTCTCACCGGCTTATGAAGTGTATAAACATCCTACTCCCGCAGAAACTTCTCAATGCCTTTTTGCCCTAATCTCTCATTATAAACGCCTCTGTATAGTCTTTAACGACACCGTAGGAGGCTGGATTATAAATGTCATAATAGCTTTTTCTTAATATGTTAGCCATTTGCTATTTTAGATGTGCGCGGATAGGGCTGGCCGTTGCTTTTCGGTCTCTTCTTCTTCCTCTTCAGAGATGTTATACAGGGGTGAAGGCATGCTCAGCTGTGGTACATGCTAGGCTTGTCCCAAGTCTTTTAACCTGTTCAGATTACCTATCAGTGTTTTTGGGACGTTTATTTGCTGGAGTCTTGCTTTAATATATTCCCATCCTGTTGGTGTAGGCTTATCCCACTTTCTCACCAAGTCGTGTACGATGTCAATGATGTTAAAACCCTGTACCTTTAATCCTTCAACAACAACTTCACCTGTATCGGTCCATTGTATAACAGGATCCTCACTCAATAGATTATAAAGATTTAAGCCTTTATTCCTCAATGTATGTGGGAGACTGCTTTTTAATACATGCTCGATATGTTCCGGGGGTCGCCCCGTTGTTCTTTGGCTGTTCGTCTCTAGCCTCGGCCCTAGGTCCTATGCCTCCACGCTCAACGTCATCAGCGCTGTGTCTAATAACTACGGGGACCTCTGTCGGATTCTTATAATTTTCGTACTCATGAAGAAATTTCTGCAGAGCTTCTTTTCTCATCAGCAGACTTTTCACTGTTTAATAGGTCTAACAATTCGCTTTCCATTCTTTCAAGCCTGCTTTTACGGGGTTCTAGAACCGTATCTGGACTCTTTGAGCTTTGCAGTAAAGCATACACCTCGTATGGAATCACGACTACTTTCTTCATTATATTAAACTATTTAGTAAAGGCCCCAAGACTGAAAATAAGATGGATAGGAATGAACCCCCTCTTTGTACAATAATTCGCTTCTTCTTCTCCACAGTTTGACTTTTACGAACGAGTGCGCGTATTATGTTCTTGTAACGACGTAGGCGAGCCTTTTGAGGAGGTATCATTGGTATATTACATTTTATAACATTAAGACAGATTTCACAGATGCATTTTAAAAAGTCGGAGTCGATATTTTTAACAAACAGCTGTTGCAGTGCCCGGGGCAATCGTTGATAGATTTTTTTTAATTCACAGTATTTCTTTAACCTCTTTGTCACTCTGGGATATACACCGTTTCAGCCTTGTTTAGGAATATATTCGTTCTTAGAAGCACCCTAAACGTCTTTCGCGGGTGAAGGTCACAAACCAAATATCTGTAACGTTGGCTTGTAGCTTCTTTATAAACTTCTAAAAACTCCTTACGCTTATTCGGGAACATTTGATTGGCTAATATCCCAATTTCTGACACATTTCTATGTTCTGGGAATAAGACTAGATACTGTATTGTGCATTTAATGACACATTGCGCATGTATCTATTTTTGAAAATTAGATTCTGTTTGATGAAGAATACGCTTATATTAAGGTGGTGTGAGAACACTGTAAATGTCTCGGCAAACGTTTTATCCATTTCTGGCATGATATCATCAATTACAATGACCGTGTGCTCATTACCCTACAACAAACTAACATCATAAACACTTTGTAGAACAAAATATCATCTTGGTACTCGTTGAATACAGGCTGGTATGTCGAATAGCACCTTTATGCAGAAAATTTTAGAACATCTCTCCCTTATCTTTAATGATTTTATGCATAAACACAGTTTTGCCACAACCTGTAGGGCCAGATATAATGCATGTGGAGGGACTCGTGAACCTGAATTTTTCGACAGAATCCATCTCTAACACGTCACACTCTTAAGTGGAACATTTACAAAATATGATAAAATTTTAAGTGATGCTCCTTATATTCTACTGTCTTGTATTTCTTCTTCTTTAGAACCGTGAATGATGATGAGCATGAGGTACTGTGCCAGCAGCATATCCCCATCATAGATATTGCAGATGAGGTTGATGATACCGACAGCAGTGTAGTTCTTGTTGAGGCTACAGAGTGCCCCATTACCCCTGCTAGCGTTCCGGAAACCCCCAGCAGCGACCACTGTAGCACCCCCAACGCAACTTTTCGAGGAGAAAGCGGGTGCATGATGAAGTTGCTGAATCGCCTTCCACGTCAGGTGTAAAGCGCTCCAGGAGTGCGTCGGATGTTAGACCCACAGTAATAAAGCCCCAACCCTCTACGTCTTACGATAGAGCCCCAATATTAGTTCCTTTTAAAAATAAAACTGTGCTCCCCCTTATTCCTGTTTATTACCGTTCGTACCCTCCACAGCAGCATCTCATTCTGTAGACAGTAGCATAACATTCGAGCTGCTGCGCACCGCCACCACTAACCCAGCCCTGACTAGAAACCGGTACTTAGTCAGGGTCGACCCGCGAATCATGTATATACCGGCGGCGTTGAACACGGAGTGAGACGTGTAGTCGAACGTATTGTGGAGTTTGCCCTTCAGAACAGTGAGGGACGTGAAGCCAAGACGCGACTGTCCTTCGGGTTCGGGTCAGATGACGGAGATATAGATGATTTTTAGGTAGTAATACCCTACAGGCGCTTGGCTGCTGTGGATGTAGATTACATTTCGGGTCGTATAATGCAGGCCTCTCAAAGCAGCATCGCATTCAACATGGACAACTTCGCGATAGATATAGACCACGTATTCCATGTTGCGGGACATACGGCCACACCTTATAGGCTTAACTTAAGCGTCGTTGCGGCTTTATAGCAATAGTCTTGGCTCATATGTTTACTGTGCTAAATACAATTGCGTATAATATCTGGATGCCGACGGTTGTGCAGCGTGCTCGTAAACTGGCCGCAGACTGCAAGCTCAAGTTTAACTATAATATGGGTCCTGAAGAGTTGAGGAGGGTAGAGTAGGAAGTGAATGTTCGTACAGTTGTATCTGGAATGAATGATCGTCGTAGGACTGTATATTTTTTAAAAGCAGTGTGAAAGAACGTACAAGACCTCCACTTATTTTAGGGTTGTTGGGGGCAACTTTACGCGAGTTATGATAAAAGTCGAAAATATGGAAGGCATCATAATTTGTGTAAGGGATGTTTCGAATTTGCGGATGATATAGTGATGCATTGTAAGGATTGTCACATGGTATGCGAGCAGTTGAGTTGAAGCGGAGAAGAGGGACTGTAGTGTAAGTGGACGCACATTTTTCAAAAATAAGTTTTGAATTCCATAAATCAGATGGTACCTGCAGGAAAATGAGAATCTGCGAATGCGGCATGTTTCATATGATGGACAGCTCGGGGAAATTCACGCATAAATGTGATGAAACTCACTGTTCTACATGCCACGAGAAATATAAGATAAATGGTATAAAGCATGTATGTTATATGAAAGATGCTAAGCCTAAAAATAAACTTCGTATAACTGTATATTACGACATAGAGACTTACACGGATGCTGTAACCAAAGAGGTTATCCCACATCTACTTGTAAGCCAGACTATCTGTGACGAGTGCATGAACGTCGAGTGTGATGAGTGTCGCAAATGTGGTAAACGAACAAACGTTTTTAAAACGAGCGCACACGACAACCCCATGAAACTCTTTGTCCTATATTGTCAAGTTAGAGGACAAGTTCAAAAAAATTACTGTGTATATTCTTGCCCATAACGGCGCAAAATTTGATACACAATTCCATTATAAGGAACGGTTTGAACACGAATCATCAGAGATATTTACAAGCGATCCCTTGAAAAGAGGAAACAAGCTTATACAAATGCAAATAAGAGGTAATGTTCAGTTTAAAGCTACTTTATTATTCACACCATGTAAATTAGCCAAGCTACGCAAGGTGATGGGCGTAGCCGTTGAAGTTCAAAAGGGTATTTCCATCACACTTTCCTCATTAGCGACACTTTAAATTACGTAGGACTACCACCACCCAAACATTATTTTAACTCTGCCAACATGAATGATAGTGAGCGTGAAGAAGTTTTAATGAAGTTTTAATGAAGATAATCCTTACAATATAGCGGATGAATGTGAACGTTATTTCGTGAATGACGTGCGCGTGTTTAGAGTATGTTTCCAGGCCTTTAGAAGGATGTACATAGACCGGTTCAACTGCGATCTGCTACAAGCCGCAACCACGATCGCCTCATTGTGTTTTATGGTGTTGAAGAACAACTTCTTGCCTAAAGACACTTTAGCCGTCATTCACAGAAACATCCCCCGCAGTTATGGGCATAAGGCTATTTACTGGCTCATACACCTACAGCAACAAACCGGTGTATACATAAAACATGATCGCAACACGGGGGAAGTGGCCATCAAGCTCAATGGTCGTGTGTTTTGGGTGGATGGTCTTAGCGAAGACCGTGCCACTGGTGAGAAGACCGCATATTCCTTTAACGGTTGCTGGTGGCATGAATGCCAACGTCCTGAGTGTAGCATCTTAGGAGATATCCATGGTAGATCTCCTGCCGACAGTCTCGCATAGACCCGCACCCGTGACCAACTTATAATCTCCTAGTTCACTCACAAAGTTTTGTGGGAGCACGAGTATGATGCACGGATAGAGGCAGATGGACAGTACCGCGATGAAATAAGCACCATCAACCGTTCAATGGTGCTGGATCCTCTCAAATGCGACGATAGTTTGTTCGGTGGACGTACAAACCCCTTCAAACTATACTTCCCACCTACGGAGGGCGTGAAACTCCATTACTACGATTTCTGTTCTTTATACTCCTACGTGATGAAGAACAATCCGTACCCTGTAGGCCCTGCCGACTATAGAAGAGTTCTCAGTTAATATGAACGAGAACTATTTCGGCCTTTCTTTCGTAGATGTGCTTCCCCTCGCGATTTATAGATGCCAATCTTACCCGTCGTTATAGATCACAAACTCATGTTTCCTCTGTGCATGAAGTACGCATGGGAGAACAATGGTGTCTGAAATCATACAACCAACCAGAGGAAGATCAGAGGCGTATATACAAGTCCTGAGCTGTCCCTAGCCTTTCGTCACGGTTACAGAATATTGAAGATATATAAGGTGTGGAGGTTTCAGAAGCTCCCCAACCTTTTCACACCATATAAAAACACTTTTTTGAAGGATAAGGTAAAAGCATCAGGGTACCCGCGAGGAGTTGAGACCGAAAATGAAAAATCGCGTGTATTCAGCGCTACCGTGATCGTGAAGGGATACAACTTGAACGGGACCAAATTGCGAAGAACCCAGGCAAGCGCTTTAGTGAAAATTTGTGCCTAAATAGTCTTTTGGGGTAAATTTGCTCAGAATACAGATAAGGGGAACGTCCATCTAGCCCAAAGTTATAACGAGGTGTGGGATTACGCCAACGCTCCCGATAAAGAGGTCATGGAGATCGTGAATGTGGGAATACGTACATAATAAAGTACAACAGAACCGAATTGGCTACAAATACGTCGCGTGTTACAAACATACCTGTAGCCAGTTTCACAACAGGATACGCCCGCATCAAACTTTGGAGTCTACTCCATTCTCTTGGCCGGAGGGTTCTGTACGCAGATACAGATAGTGTGATATTCACGGAGAGGGAAGGTGAATACATGCCTCCTATTGGGGAATTCCTCGGAGAGTTGACTGACGAGATCAAGGATGAATATGGAGATAGAGCCTACGCTGATTCTTTTGTATCAACAGCCCCAAAAACTTACGGGGTACGGGTGCTGGTGAGGGAGGAAATGAAATATATCGTGAAGGCTAAAAGCATCACTCTTAACCAGGCGAACCGACGATCGTCAACTTTGATTCGCTGAAAGAGCTAGTGAGTTTAGAAAATGGAGGTGACAACCACCCCACCTGACTGTAGAAACTCACAATTTTCGGGCGCAGAAGCTGGGGTGCGTGAAGGAGCTTAGGCGGACGAAAGTGTGCCATAACACATACAGGAAGCGATACCAGGTGCCTGGCACCTACGATACTGTTCCCTTTAGATACCGCGAGGCGTGAATATTTGTTGTTATATTAGTCTATTTACTTGTTGACGAAATTTTACAGTTTATTTTTTTATTTATTGCATGTATTTAATTATTTTTCAGCTGGTTTCATTGTCTCCTTTATTTTGTGTGTGTGTGTGTTTGTGTGTGTGTGTGTGTATGTGTGTGTGTGTGTACATGAAAAACTCTAAGCACTACCCACTGTATGTTGCTGCCCAATAAAAAGAGTCCCATGACTCCTGCTGCTAATCGGGACATGTCTCCTCCCTGCGTACTCAGTTGACCCCCGCAAGCCCTGGTTCTCAGACGTGTCTTTTTACCTGTTAAAGAATTCTCGCGTAGAAGAAAAATGACGATGGCGGTAATGACATTGCATGCTCTACATTCCTGAAGTGGTACTCACTAAAGTCTACAGATGTCGTGAACACCCAAAGAATTTCTAGTCACCCCTCTTTTGAAACCTTTAAGACCACATTGAATCGTGCGAAGCGTGAGGAGTACGACGTCCAAATACTCTATGGATATTCTGGTGAGAGCATTGTCGGGTTTCGCGGTACAGATGATTTTAATGAATTATGCTGCATGATTAAATTGCACTAGGGAGCTCATGTATCGTGAAGTGAAAGAATCCACGCTAGCAGAAGAGAAACAAAGGATCTGGGTTGTGAACCTTGTTGATGATTGGAGGGACAGGAGCTATTACACCATGTTACATCACACCGAGTACGCGCAAACTGGGGTGGTGAATGTAAATCTTGTGATTAGGGACAGTTTAAAATATTTCTACCACTACATCCATGTATATTATGATGAGGTGCACAGTGAAATTGTAGGTAAAGGCTTGGGCGAGTTTTTAGTAGAGTTTAGGGACGAGTATAATTTGTCTAGCAAAAAGGACAAGTAAGTATGGCCACATGTTTCTCTCAAATAGATCGCCAGAGTGTTAATAAAATGTGCATAGTTCGAGAAAGTACAATGACGAATTCCCCTGAACGTAGCTATATGGTGCGCATTCCAGGGAGTGGGTGTGATAAAACATTAAAACCAATATTACTTCATGTATCGCAGATTGAAAAATTCTCTAAACACCTACCCAGTATCTTCTTCTTCCGCAGCTTATTATCCCATCTTTACATGGGGTCGCTGTTTTTGGTTCGTCTTCTCCACTCTCCTCTGTCGTATACCACGTCTTCCTCCAAGTCCTTCTCCCTGATGTCCGCCACCACACAGTCCCTCCATCTCGTCTTCGGTCTTCCTCTTCTTCTCCGTCCCGGCAACTCCATCTCCAGCACTCTGCGCCCCACATACTCCTCCTCTCTTCTCCTGACGTGTCCATACCACCTCAGCCTGGCCTCCTGCACCTTCTTAGATGCTTCCGCCACCTTCACTGTCCCTCTTATATGCTCATTTCTGAGCCTATCCCTCCTCGTCACTCCACACATCCATCTCAACATCTTCATTTCAGCCACATCGATTTTTCTTTCATTGCTCTTCTTCATTGGCACAGTCTCCATTCCATACAACATTGCCGGCCTCACCACTGTTTTGAATACCTTTCCCTTCAGTTTCACTGGGACCCTCTTATCACAGAGCACCCCTGATACGTCTCTCCAGTTCTTCCACCCCGACTGTATTCTACAGTTTATCTCTCTCTCTGCTCCCCCCTCTGCATCCACCGTTGACCCCAAGTATTTAAAATACTCCACCGTCTTAACACGCTCTCCACTCAATGTCACTTCCCCTCCTCGGTCCTGCTGCACATCACATCTCATATATTCGGTCTTCTTTCGGCTAATTCTCATCCCCCTACTTTCCAACGCCTCTCTCCAATTTTCCAACTGCTGCTCCACCTCCTCTTTCGTCTCCCCACTCAACACAACATCGTCTGCATACATCATGCACCACGGCGCCTCCCCTCTAATCCTGTCCGTCAACACATCGAATACCACATTGAAAAGGAAGGGGCTCAAAGCTGATCCTTGGTGCAGACCAACTTCCACCCCAAAGCTCTCTGACACACCCACGCTACTCCTCACCTTAGTTGTTACTCCCCTGTACATCCCCTTGATCAGTTTAACATACTTCTCCGGCACCATCTTTTCCCTTAAGCATCTCCAAACTTCCTGCCGTGGTATCCTTCCCGGCATAAATCCAAACTGTTCCACTGACACTTCCGCTTCGTCTCTCAACCTACTCTCCACTATTGGCTCCCATATCTTCATTGTATGTGATATTAGCTTGATCCCTCTATAATTCGTGCAATCTTGTACATCTCCCTTCTCTTTGAATATAGGCACTATGATGCTGGTCCGCCACTCATCCGGAATCACCTCCTGGTCAAACAACTTCTGCATTAGATCCCACACCAGATCCACCCCCTCATCTCCCAGTGCCTTCCATGCCTCGGCTGGTATCTCGTCTGGGCCAGTCGCTTTGTTATTTTTCATCCTATTCAGAGCACGACTCACTTCCATCCTCCCCACTTGTATAATGGGATACAAATATTCGGATGGTTCGCGGAGCGAATCTTTCATTTTGGAACAATCTCGTACACGAATCACTAACGCCTGGAATCGTTCATGACGCAACCCCGTATGACTCATACCCACCCCACACCTCCCTCCTCCCCAACAAACAGCACGGTCCCTCCGAGTCCAAAAACAACGCCCGGCTGCTCATAGTCGCTTCAGAGTTTGACCCGTCTGGACGTTCTCAACCCGCAGGATCAATAGAAAACTATTAAAAGATGGAGCTTCCGTTGAGCAGCATCCTCAATGCAGTGTTCGACGTGTCCGTGATGAAGTCTGTGCGTGTATTCAGGCGTAATATCGGTGCTGTTAATTATGTACTTGAAACGAAATGTAGACATTCAAACTCTGGTAGACGCAATATTATTTAATTAAGTGTTGAAGAGATGAATAGAATATTCGTGTTGGTTGAGATGTGGGGCGAAGACAGTTATAAAATACCTGCAGGTGTAGGCACAAAAAGAGAGCAGATTAGCGATGCACTCTCATAAGCCATTATTTGTACGCTATGCGTAAATCGTGATACAAAACAACCCCGCGTTGATATACGGCTGATGTGGAAGAATGCTGCTGACAATAACACCCTTATCCCCACGCGAAGCCGTTTCATTCTCGACAGAATGTTTGAAGTTGTCGGTTTCCGTAAACTAAAACCTATATTAGACGCACGTTTGCTGATATGCGTTATTTTGACACGGTATTTGAATACGCGTACACCGCCCTGCTCGATGATTTTACCAAGTGTGGGGGCGAACAAAGCGAGAATGGTTTGGAACCGGCTGCGTATTTAGAAGGTGCAGACTCCTCGAAATATCATGAACTTTGGTACAAAGGGCTAGAACGGTACAGGGCTGAACTCCCCTTTACTATTCACCCTGAAGAATTATTTCTTTATATAAGACACAGTTGTCGGCACGATTTAGAAACGTACTTCAATTGCCGATATGAGATGTGAAAAAGAATTTACAGTTGAAAAGGTCAGCGATGAAAGAATAAACACCCATTTGGAAAGGAGTGTTTATAAACTTGAATTTAATGTTGATTTTGTAGCAAACGATGGCATCTTTGTTCGTGCTTTTGACTGTATTCTATCCGCGTTTAAAGAGCGTGGTAGTTTGACTCCCAATTGTAAAGTGGCTACAAAAATAGTGTTAAACGAGTGGAAAACCCTTTATATTGAATTTACTTACCCGCATACTTTGAGCGGTGAATTAATGTTAAATCGCATTTATTACGTAGTACAGAGCAATGAGGATGGAAGTGTGGACTCGATTACGTGCAAGTTTTCTATTTTATTTAGGCGTGGTAGAACTTAAAGCATGTATTTCCATTTTTGACGCGTATATTTATATTAAACGTGTATTTTGATGTATATAGAAATCTTCTTCTGTACTAGCTGTGTTATTTTTTGTTTTGATGCGTATATATATATATATATATATAGTAGCCAATTTATAATTATGTAGTTAATGGCTAGTTTGTAGCCATGTTTGATGCTGAATCGGTACTATAAGGAATGATGGTAATTACCGTTATTTGATAATGGTTATTAATGGATGCTTTGCCGAGGTCATCAGATCGTTCAGATCAAAATAATGTTATTAATTAAGTTATTAATTAGGTTAATTGATAGATTCAGTTTTCTTCCTTTATTTAACACAAAATAAATTGATTCGAATGATTTATGAATGCGACAGAATTGTTGATTGTTTCATTGGAAATACTGTAATGTGTACACTTGAATTAATGCTTACAATATGACGATTAATAACGCGC